>JAEOAD010002297.1:0-38649 GCA_036365145.1 Orientallactaga sibirica
TAGATTGGCCTGATTTCTAAAGTAGTTTTGTTTTAGAAAACAAACATCTTCATTACCGAACACTGTGCTTGGGGAAATGAGCTAGTTCGATTCTAGGAATCACTTGCTTTCCTACGAGGAAGGTTGAGTGCAGGAAGTTCAGACGTTCCTACTTTGTGTAATCTAACAAGATGTACAAGTTAGTGGATTCGCCTCATTTCTAAAGTAGTTTCTTTAGAAAGAAACATCTTCAGTACCTAACACTGTACTGTGTGAAATAAGTTAATTAAGCTTCTAGGAATCACTTTAATTTCTACGAAGAAGATTGAGTGCAGCAAGTTCAAACTTTCCTTGTTAATGTAATCTAAAAAGATGGCCAAGTTATTAGATTCGCCTCATTTGTAAAGTAGTTTGTTGAGAAAACAAACATCTTCATTGCCGAACATTGTAATGTGTGAAATAAGCTCATTCTGGTCTAGGAATCAGTTGCTTTCCAACAAAGAAGGTTGAGTGCAGCAAGTTCAAACTTTCCTTGTTAATGTAATCTGAAAAGATGCACAACTTAGTAGAATGGCCTCATTTCTAAAAGTAGTTTGTTTAGAAAACAAACATCTTCATTACCGAAGTCTGCACTATGTGAAATGAGCTAGTTCGATTCTAGGAATCACTTGCTTTCCCGAAGAAAGGTTGAGTGCAGCAAGTTCAAACTTTCCTTGTTAATGTAATCTCAAAAAGATGGCCAAGTTAGAAGATTCGCCTCATTTGTAAAGTACTTTGTTGGGAAAACCAACATCTTCATTGCAGAACATTGCACACTGTGTGAAATAAGCTCATTAGGTTCTAGGAATCAGTTGCTTTCCTACAAAGAAGGTTGAATGTAGCCAGTTCAAACTTTCCTTGTTAATGTAATCTGAAAAGATGCACGACTTAGTAGATTGGCCTCATTTCTAAAGTGGTTTCTTTAGAAAAGAAACATATTCACTACCGAACACTGTACTGTGTGAAATGAGTTAATTCGGTTCTAGGAGTCAGTTTAATTTCTACGAAGATGGTTTAGTGCAGGAAGTTCAAACTTTCCTAGTTTGTGTAATCTAACAAGATGTACAAGTTAGTGGATTCGCATCATTTCTAAATTAGTTTTAGAAAACAAACATCTTCAGTGCCGAACACTGTACTGTGTGCAATAAGTTAATTCGGTTCTAGGGAATCAGGTGCTTTCCTACAAAAGAAGGTTGAGTGCAGCAAGTTCAAACTTTCCTTGTTAATGTAATCTCAAAAGATTGCCAAGTTAGTAGATTCGCCTCATTTGTAAAGTAGTTTCTTGAGAAAATTAACATCTTTATTGCGAACATTGTACTGTGTGAAATAAGCTCATTCGGTTCTAGGAATCAGTTGCTTTTCTACAAAGAAGGTTGAGTGCAGCAACTTCAAACTTTCCTTGTTAATGAAATCTAAAAGATGGCCAAGTTAGTAGATCGACTCAATTGTAAAGTAGTTTGTTGAGAAAACAAACATCTTCATTGCGAACATTGTACTATGTGAAATAAGCTCATTCGGTTCTAGGAATCAGTTGCTTTCCTACAAAAGAAGGTTGAGTGCAGCAAGTTCTAACTTTCCTTGTTAATGTAATCTGAAAAGATGTACAAGTTAGTAGATTTGTCGCATTTCTAAAGTAGTTTCTTTAGAAAAGAAACATCTTCATTACCGAACACTGTACTGTGTGAAATAAGTTGATTCGGTTCTAGGAATCAGTTTAATTTCTACGAAGAAGGTTGAGTGCAGCAAGTTCAAACTTTCCTTGTTAATGTAATCTAAAAAGATGGCCAAGTTAGAAGATTCGCCACATTTGTAAAGTACTTTGTTGAGAAAACAAACATCTTCATTGCGAACATTGTACTGTTTGAAATAAGCTCATTCGGTTCTAGGAATCAGTTCCTTTCCTACAAAGAAGGTTGAGTGCAGCAAGTTCAAACTTTCCTTGTTAATGTAATCTGAAAAGATGCACAACTTAGTAGATTGGCCTGATTTCTAAAGTAGTTTGTTTAGAAAACAAACATCTTCATTACGAACACTGTGCTTGGGGAAATGAGCTAGTTCGATTCTAGGAATCACTTGCTCCCTACGAGGAAGGTTGAGTGCAGGAAGTTCAGACGTTCCTACTTTGTGTAATCTAACAAGATGTACAAGTTAGTGGATTAAGCCTCATTTCTAAAGTAGTTTCTTTAGAAAACAAACATCTTCATACCGAACACTGTACTGTGTGAAATAAGTTAATTCTGTTCTAGGAATCACTTTAATTTCTACGAAAGAAGATTGAGTGCAGCAAGTTCAAACTTTCCTTGTTAATGTAATCTAAAAAGATGGCCAAGTTATTAGATTCGCCTCATTTGTAAAGTAGTTTGTTGAGAAAACAAACATCTTCATTGCTGAACATTGTAATGTGTGAAATAAGCTCATTCTGGTCTAGGAATCAGTTGCTTTCCAACAAAGAAGGTTGAGTGCAGCAAGTTCAAACTTTCCTTGTTAATGTAATCTGAAAAGATGCACAACTTAGTAGAATGGCCTCATTTCTAAAGTAGTTTGTTTAGAAAACAAACATCTTCATTACCGAACTCTGCACTATGTGAAATGAGCTAGTTCGATTCTAGGAATCACTTGCTTTCCTACGAAGAAGGTTGAGTGCAGCAAGTTCAAACTTTCCTTGTTAATGTAATCTCAAAAGATGGCCAAGTTAGAAGATTCGCCTCATTTGTAAAGTACTTTGTTGGGAAAACCAACATCTTCATTGCCGAACATTGCACTGTGTGAAATAAGCTCATTAGGTTCTAGGAATCAGTTGCTTTCCTACAAAGAAGGTTGAATGTAGCCAGTTCAAACTTTCCTTGTTAATGTAATCTGAAAAGATGCACGACTTAGTAGATTGGCCTCATTTCTAAAGTGGTTTCTTTAGAAAAGAAACATATTCACTACCGAACACTGTACTGTGTGAAATGAGTTAATTAAGCTTCTAGGAGTCAGTTTAATTTCTACGAAGATGGTTTAGTGCAGGAAGTTCAAACTTTCCTAGTTTGTGTAATCTAACAAGATGTACAAGTTAGTGGATTCGCATCATTTCTAAATTAGTTTTTTAGAAAACAAACATCTTCATTACCGAACACTGTACTGTGTGCAATAAGTTAATTCGGTTCTAGGAATCAGGTGCTTTCCTACAAAGAAGGTTGAGTGCAGCAAGTTCAAACTTTCCTTGTTAATGTAATCTCTAAAAAGATTGCCACGTTAGTAGATTCGCCTCATTTGTAAAGTAGTTTGTTGAGAAAATTAACATCTTTATTGCGAACATTGTACTGTGTGAAATAAGCTCATTCGGTTCTAGGAATCAGTTGCTTTTCTACAAAGAAGGTTGAGTGCAGCAACTTCAAACTTTCCTTGTTAATGAAATCTAAAAAGATGGCCAAGTTAGTAGATTCGACTCATTGTAAAGTAGTTTGTTGAGAAAACAAACATCTTCATTGCCGAAAGATTGTACTATGTGAAATAAGCTCATTCGGTTCTAGGAATCAGTTGCTTTCCTACAAAGAAGGTTGAGTGCAGCAAGTTCTAACTTTCCTTGTTAATGTAATCTAAAAGATTCACAACGTAGTAGATTGGTCTCATTTTAAAGTAGTTTCTTTAGAAAAGAAACATCTTCAGTGCCGAACACTGTACTGTGTGAAATAAGTTGATTCGGTTCTAGGAATCAGTTGCTTTTTACAAAGAAGGTTGAGTGCAGCAAGTTCAAACTTTCCTTGTTAATGTAATCTAAAAAGATGGCCAAGTTAGAAGATTCGCCACATTTGTAAAGTAGTTTGTTGAGAAAACAAACATCTTCATTGCGAACATTGTACTGTTTGAAATAAGCTCATTCGGTTCTAGGAATCAGTTCCTTTCCTACAAGAAAGGTTGAGTGCAGCAAGTTCAAACTTTCCTTGTTAATGTAATCTAAAAAGATGCACAAGTTAGTAGATTGGCCTGATTTCTAAAGTAGTTTGTTTAGAAAACAAACATCTTCATTACGAACACTGTGTACTGTGTGAAATAAGCTAGTTCGGTTCTAGGAATCACTTGCTTTCCTACAAAGAAGGTTGAGTGCAGCAAGTTCAGACGTTCCTAGTTTGTGTAATCTAACAAGATGTACAAGTTAGTCGATTCACCTCATTTCTAAAGTAGTTTCTTTAGAAAACAAACATCTTCATTGCCGAACACTGTACTGTGTGAAATAAGTTAATTTCGGTTCTAAAGGAATCACTTTAATTTCTACAAAGAAGATTGAGTGCAGCAAGTTCAAACTTTCCTTGTAAATGTAATCTAAAAAAGATGGCCAAGTTATTAGATCCGCCTCATTTGTAAAGTAGTTTGTTGAGAAAACAAACATTTTCATTGCGAACATTGTAATGTGTGAAATAAGCTCATTCTGGTCTAGGAATCAGTTGCTTTCCAACAAAGAAGGTTGAGTGCAGCAAGTTCAAACTTTCCTTGTTAATGTAATCTAAAAAGATGCACAACTTAGTAGCATGGCCTCATTTCTAAAGTAGTTTGTTTAGAAAACAAACATCTTCATTACCGAACTCTGCACTATGTGAAATAAGCTAGTTCGATTCTAGGAATCACTTGCTTTCCTACGAAGAAGGTTGAGTGCAGCAAGTTCAAACTTTCCTTGTTAATGTAATCTCAAAAGATGGCCAAGTTAGAAGATTCGCCTCATTTGTAAAGTACTTTGTTGAGAAAACCAACATCTTCATTGCCGAACATTGCACTGTGAGAAATAAGCTCATTAGGTTCTAGGAATCAGTTGCTTCCCTACAAAGAAGGTTGAATGTAGCCAGTTCAAACTTTCCTTGTTAATGTAATCTGAAAAGATGCACGACTTAGTAGATTGGCCTCATTTCTAAAGTGGTTTCTTTAGAAAAGAAACATATTCAGTACCGAACACTGTACTGTGTGAAATGAGTTAATTCGTTTCTAGGAGTCAGTTTAATTTCTACGAAGATGGTTTAGTGCAGGAAGTTCAAACTTTCCTAGTTTGTGTAATCTAACAAGATGTACAAGTTAGTGGATTCGCATCATTTCTAAATTAGTTTTAGAAAACAAACATCTTCAGTACCGAACACTGTACTGTGTGAAATAAGTTAATTCGGTTCTAGGAATCAGGTGCTTTCCTACAAAGAAGGTTGAGTGCAGCAAGTTCAAACTTTCCTTGTTAATGTAATCTAAAAAGATTGCCAAGTTAGTATATTCGACTCATTTGTACAGTAGTTTGTTGAGAAAACAAACATCTTCATTGCCGAACATTGTACTGGGTGAAATAAGCTCATTCGGTTCTAGGAATCAGTTGCTTTCGTACAAAGAAGGTTGAGTGCAGCACGTTCAAACATTTCTTGTTATTGTAATCTGAAAAGATACACAACGTAGTAGATTGGCATCATTTCTAAAGTAGTTTCTTTAGAAAGAAACATCTTCAGTACCGAACACTGTACTGTGTGAAATAAGTTAATTCACTTCTAGGAATCAGTTTAATTTCTCTGAATAACGATTAGTGCATCAAGTTCAAACTTTCCTTGTAAATGTAACCTCAACAGATGGCCAAGTTAGAAGATTAGCCTCATTTGTAAAGTACTTTGTTGAGAAAACAAACATCTTCATTGCCGAACATTGTACTGTGTGAAATAAGCTCATTCAGTTCTAGGAATCAGTTGCTTTCCTACAAAGAAGGTTGAATGCAGCAAGTTCAAACTTTCCTTGTTAATGTAATCTGAGAGGATGCACAACTTAGTAGATTGGCCTCATTTCTAATGTAGTTTGTTTAGAAAACAAACATCTTCATTACCGAACACTGTACTATGTGAAATGAGCTAGTTCGATTCTAGGAATCACTTGCTTTCCTCTGAAGAAGGTTGAGTGCAGCAAGTTCAAACTTTCCTACTTTGTGTAATCTAACAAGATGTACAAGTTTAGTGGATTCGCCTCATTTCTAAAGTAGTTTCTTTAGAAAAGAAACATCTTCAGTACCGAACACTGTACTGTGTGAAATAAGTTGATTAGCTTCTAGGAATCAGTTTAATTTTTGAGAAGAAGGTTGAGTGCAGCAAGTTCAAACTTTCCTTGTTAATGTAATCTAAAAAAAAGATGGCCAAGTTAGAAGATTCGCCACATTTGTAAAGTACTTTGTTGAGAAAACAAACATCTTCATTGCGAACATTGTACTGTTTGAAATAAGCTCATTCGGTTCTAGGAATCAGTTCCTTTCCTACAAAGAAGGTTGAGTGCAGCAAGTTCAAACTTTCCTTGTTAATGTAATCTGAAAAGATGCACAACTTAGTAGATTGGCCTGATTTCTAAAGTAGTTTGTTTAGAAAACAAACATCTTCATTACCGAACACTGTGCTATGTGAAATGAGCTAGTTCGATTCTAGGAATCACTTGCTTTCCTACGAAGAAGGTTGAGTGCAGCAAGTTCAGACGTTCCTACTTTGTGTAATCTAACAAGATGTACAAGTTAGTCGATTCACCTCATTTCTAAAGTAGTTTCTTTAGAAAAGAAACATCTTCAGTACCGAACACTGTACTGTGTGAAATAAGTTAATTCGCTTCTAGGAATCACTTTAATTTCTACGAAGAAGATTGAGTGCAGCAAGTTCAAACTTTCCTTGTAAATGTAATCTAAAAAGATGGCCAAGTTATTAGATCCGCCTCATTTGTAAAGTAGTTTGTTGAGAAAACAAACATTTTCATTGCCGAACATTGTAATGTGTGAAATAAGCTCATTCTGGTCTAGGAATCAGTTGCTTTCCAACAAAGAAGGTTGAGTGCAGCAAGTTCAAACTTTCCTTGTTAATGTAATCTGAAAAGATGCACAACTTAGTAGCATGGCCTCATTTCTAAAGTAGTTTGTTTAGAAAACAAACATCTTCATTACCGAACTCTGCACTATGTGAAATGAGCTAGTTCGATTCTAGGAATCACTTGCTTTCCTACGAAGAAGGTTGAGTGCAGCAAGTTCAAACTTTCCTTGTTAATGTAATCTCAAAAGATGGCCAAGTTAGAAGATTCGCCTCATTTGTAAAGTACTTTGTTGAGAAAACCAACATCTTCATTGCCGAACATTGCACTGTGAGAAATAAGCTCATTAGGTTCTAGGAATCAGTTGCTTCCCTACAAAGAAGGTTGAATGTAGCCAGTTCAAACTTTCCTTGTTAATGTAATCTGAAAAGATGCACGACTTAGTAGATTGGCCTCATTTCTAAAGTGGTTTCTTTAGAAAAGAAACATATTCAGTACCGAACACTGTACTGTGTGAAATGAGTTAATTCGCTTCTAGGAGTCAGTTTAATTTCTACGAAGATGGTTTAGTGCAGGAAGTTCAAACTTTCCTAGTTTGTGTAATCTAACAAGATGTACAAGTTAGTGGATTCGCATCATTTCTAAATTAGTTTTAGAAAACAAACATCTTCAGTACCGAACACTGTACTGTGTGAAATAAGTTAATTCGGTTCTAGGAATCAGGTGCTTTCCTACAAAGAAGGTTGAGTGCAGCAAGTTCAAACTTTCCTTGTTAATGTAATCTAAAAAGATTGCCAAGTTAGTATATTCGACTCATTTGTACAGTAGTTTGTTGAGAAAACAAACATCTTCATTGCCGAACATTGTACTGGGTGAAATAAGCTCATTCGGTTCTAGGAATCAGTTGCTTTCGTACAAAGAAGGTTGAGTGCAGCACGTTCAAACATTTCTTGTTATTGTAATCTGAAAAGATACACAACGTAGTAGATTGGCATCATTTCTAAAGTAGTTTCTTTAGAAAAGAAACATCTTCAGTACCGAACACTGTACTGTGTGAAATAAGTTAATTCACTTCTAGGAATCAGTTTAATTTCTACGAATAACGATTAGTGCATCAAGTTCAAACTTTCCTTGTAAATGTAACCTCAACAGATGGCCAAGTTAGAAGATTAGCCTCATTTGTAAAGTACTTTGTTGAAAACAAACATCTTCATTGCGAACATTGTACTGTGTGAAATAAGCTCATTCAGTTCTAGGAATCAGTTGCTTTCCTACAAAGAAGGTTGAATGCAGCAAGTTCAAACTTTCCTTGTTAATGTAATCTGAGAGGATGCACAACTTAGTAGATTGGCCTCATTTCTAATGTAGTTTGTTTAGAAAACAAACATCTTCATTACCGAACACTGTACTATGTGAAATGAGCTAGTTCGATTCTAGGAATCACTTGCTTTCCCTCGAAGAAGGTTGAGTGCAGCAAGTTCAAACTTTCCTACTTTGTGTAATCTAACAAGATGTACAAGTTAGTGGATTCGCCTCATTTCTAAAGTAGTTTCTTTAGAAAAGAAACATCTTCAGTACCGAACACTGTACTGTGTGAAATAAGTTAGTCGTTTCTAGGAATCAGGTGCTTTCCTACAAAGAAGGTTGAGTGCACCAAGTTCAAACTTTCCTTGTTAATGTAATCTAAAAACATGGCCAAGTTAGTAGATTCGACACATTTGTAAAGTAGTTTGTTGAGAAAACAAACATCTTCATTGCCGAACATTGTACTGTGTGAAATAAGCTCATGCGGTTCTAGGAATCAGTTGCTTTCCTACAAAGAAGGTTGAGTGCAGCAAGTTCAAACTTTCCTTGTTAATGTAATGTAAAAGATGGCCAAGTTAGTAGAATCGACTCATTTGTAATGTAGTTTGTTGAGAAAACAAACATCTTCATTGCGAACATTGTACTGTGTGAAATAAGCTCATTCGGTTCTAGGAATCAGTTGCTTTCCCTCTGAAGAAGGTTTAGTGCAGCAACTTCAAACTTTCCTTGTTTGAGTAGTCTAACAAGATGTACAACTTACTAGTTTCGCTTCCAGTTGTAATGTACTTTGCTCAAAAAACAAACATCTTCATTGCGAACACTGTACTGTGTGAAATGAGCTTGTTCGGTTCTAGGAATCAGTTGCTTTCCCCCGACGAAGGTTTAGTGCAGCAAGTTCAAACATTTCTAGTTAGTGTAATCTAAGAAGATGTACAAATTAGTAGTTTCACTTCATTTCTAATGCAGATCTTATAGAAAACATACATCTTCATTGGCGAACACTGTGCTGTGTTAAATAAGCTAGTGTGGTTCTAGGAATCAGTTGCTTTCCTACGAAGAAGGTTTAGTGCAGCTACTTCAAACTTTCCTTGTTTGTGTAGTCTAACAAGATGTACAACTTACTAGTTTCGCTTCATTTGTAAAGTAGTTTGTTCAGAAAACAAACATCTTCATTGCCGAACACGGTACTGTGTGAAATAACCTAGTTCGGTTCTAGGAATCAGTTGCTTTCCTACGAAGAAGGTTTAGTGCAGCAACTTCAAAACTTCCTTGTTTGTGTAGTCTCACAAGATGTACAAGTTACTAGTTTCGCTTCATTTCTAAAGTAGTTTCTTTAGAAAACAAACATCTTCATTGCTGAACACTGTACTGTGTGAAATAAGCTAGTTCAGTTCTAGGAATCAGTTGCTTTCCTCCGACGAATGTTTAGTGCAGCAAGTTCAAACATTTCTAGTTAGTGTAATCTAAGAAGATGTACAATTTACTAGATTCGCGTCATATCTAAAGTAGTTTGTTTCAAAAACAAACATCTTCATTGCCAAAAACTGTACTGTGTGAAATAAGTTAATTCAGTTCTAGGAATCAGTTGCTTTCCTACGAAGACGGTTTAGTTCATCAACTTCAAACTTTCCTTGTTTGTGTAGGCTAACGAGATGTACAACTTACTACTTTCGCTTCATTTGTAAAGTAGTTTGTTTAGAAAACAAACATCTTCATTGCCGAACACTGTACTGTGTGAAATAAGCTAGTTCGGTTGTAGGAATCAGTTGCTTTCCTCCGACGAAGGTTTAGTGCAGCAAGTTCAAACATTTCTGGTTAGCGTAATCTAAGAAGATGTACAAATTAGTAGTTTCACTTCATTTCTAATGCAGTTGTTTTAGAAAACATACATCTTCATTGGCAAACAACTGTGCTGTGTTAAATAAGCTGGTGTGGTTCTAGGAATCAGTTACTTTCCTACGAAGAAGGTTTAGTGCAGCAAGTTCAGACTTTTCTAGTTAGTGTAATCTATCAAGATGTACAACCTTACTGGATTCGCTTCATATCTAAAGTAGTTTGTTCAGAAAACAAACATCTTCATTGCCGAACACTGTACTGTGTGAAATAAGCTAGTTCGGTTCTAGGAATCAGTTGCTTTCCTACGAAGAAGGTTTAGTGCAGCAAGTTCAAACTTTTCTAGTTAGTGTAATCTAACAAGATGTACAACTTAGTAGTTTCACTTCATTTCTACAGCAGTTTGTTTCGGAAACATACATCTTCATTGCCGATAACTGTACTGTTTGAAATTAGTTTGTGCGGTTCTAGGAATCAGTTGCTTTCCCTATGAAGAAGGTTTAGTGTAGCAACTTCAAACCTTCCTTGTTTGTGTAGTCTCACAAGATGTACAACTTACTAGTTTCGCTTCATTTCTAAAGTAATTTCTTTAGAAAACAAACATCTTCATTGCCGAACACTGTACTGTGTGAAATAAGCTAGTTCGGTTCTAGGAATCAGTTGCTTTCCTCCGACGAAGGTTTAGTGCAGCAAGCTCAAACATTTCTAGTTAGTGTAATCTAAGAAGATGTACAAATTAGTAGTTTCCCTTCATTTCTAATGCAGTTGTTTTAGAAAACATACATCTTCATTGGCGAACACTGTGCTGTGTTAAATAAGCTAGGGTGGTTCTAGGAATCAGTTGCTTTCCTACGAAGAAGGTTTAGTGCAGCAACTTCAAACTTTCCTTGTTTGTGTAGTCTAACAAGATGTACAACATACTAGTTTCGCTTCATTTGTAAATTAGTTTGTTCAGAAAACAAACATCTTCATTGCTGAATACTGTACTGTGTGAAATAAGCTAGTTCGGTTGCAGGAATCAGTTGCTTCCCTACGAAGAAGGTTTAGTGCAGCAAGTTCAAACTTTTCTAGCTACTGTAATCTAACAAGGTGTACAATTTACTAGATTCGCGTCATATCTAAAGTAGTTTGTTTCAAAAACAAACATCTTCATTGCCAAAAACTGTACTGTGTGAAATAAGTTAGTTCAGTTCTAGGAATCAGTTGCTTTCCTACGAAGACGGTTTAGTTCATCAACTTCAAACTTTCCTTGTTTGTGTAGGCTAACGAGATGTACAACTTACTACTTTCGCTTCATTTGTAAAGTAGTTTGTTTAGAAAACAAACATCTTCATTGCCGAACACTGTACTGTGTGAAATAAGCTAGTTCAGTTGTAGGAATCAGTTGCTTTCCTACGAAGAAGGCTTAGTGCAGCAAGTTCAGACTTTTCTAGTTAGTGTAATCTATCAAGATATACAACCTTACTGGATTCGCTTCATATCTAAAGTAGTTTGTTTCAAAACAAACTTCTTCATTGCCGAAAACTGTACTGTCTGAAATAAGTTAGTTCGGTTCTAGGAATCAGTTGCTTTCCTGTGAAGAAGGTTTAGTGCAGCAACTTCAAACTTTCCTTCTTTGTGTAGTCTAACAAGATGTACAACTTACTAGTTTCGCTTCATTTGTAAAGTAGTTTGTTCAGAAAACAAACAACTTCATTGCTGAACACTGTACTGTGTGAAATAAGCTAGTTTGGTTCTAGGAATCAGTTGCTTTCCTACGAAGAAGGTTTAGTGCAGCAACTTCAAACTTCCCTTGTTTGTGTAGTCTAACAAGAAGTACAACTTACTAGTTTCGCTTCATTTGTAAAGTAGTTTGTTCAGAAAACAAACATCTTCATTGGCGAACACTGTACTGTGTGAAATAAGCTAGTTCGGTTCTAGGAATCAGTTGCTTTCCTACGAAGAAGGTTTAGTGCAGCCAGTTCAAACTTTTCTAGTTAGTGTAATCTAACAAGATGTACAGCCTTACTGGATTCGCTTCATATCTAAAGTAGTTTGTTTCAAAAACAAACTTCTTCATTGCCAAAACTGTACTGTGTGAAATGAGTTAGTTCGGTTGTAGGAATAAGTTGCTTTCCTACAAAGAAGGTTTAGTGCAGCAACTTCAAACTTTCCTTGTGTGTGTAGTCTAACAAGAAGTACAACTTACTAGTTTCACTTCATTTGTAAAGTAGTTTGTTCAGAAAACAAACATCTTCATTGCCGAACACTGTACTGTGTGAAATAAGCTAGTTCGGTTCTAGGAATCAGTTGCTTTCCTCCGACGAAGGTTTTTTGCAGCAACTTCAATCATTTCTAGTTAGTGTAATCTAAGAAGATGTACAAATTTGTAGTTTCACTTCATTTCTAATGCAGTTGTTTTAGAAAACATACATCTTCATTGGCGAACAACTGTGCTGTGTTAAATAAGCTAGTGTGGTTCTAGGAATCAGTTACTTTCCTAAGAAGATGGTTTAGTGCAGCAGCTTCACACTTTCCTTGTTTCTGTAGTCTAACAAGGTGTACAACTTACTAGTTTCGCTTCATTTGTAAAGTAGTTTGTTTAGAAAACAAACATCTTCATTGCAGAACACTGTACTGTGTGTAATAAGCTAGTTCGATTCTAGGAATCAGTTGCTTTCCTACGAAGAAGGTTTAGTGTAGCAAGTTCAAACTTTTCTAGTTTGTGTAATCTAACAAGATGTACAACTTAGTAGTTTCACTTCATTTCTAAAGCAGTTTGTTTGAAACATACATCTTCATTGCCGTTAACTGGACTGTTTGAAATAAGTTAGTTGGGTTCTAGGAATCAGTTGCTTTCCTCGAGAAGAAGGTTTAGTGCAGCAACTTCAAACCTTCCTTGTTTGTGTACTCTAACAAGATGTACAACTTACTAGTTTCGCTTCATTTCTAAAGTAGTTTCTTTAGGAAACAAACATCTTCATTGCCGAACATTGTACTGTGTGAAATAAGCTAGTTCGGTTCTAGGAATCAGTTGCTTTCCTCCGACGAAGGTTTAGTGCAGCAAGTTCAAACATTTCTAGTTAGTGTAATCTAAGAAGATGTACAAATTAGTAGTTTCACTTCATTTATAATGCAGTTGTTTTAGAAAACATACATCTTCATTATCGAACAACTGTGCTGTGTTAAATAAGCTAGTGTGGTTGTAGGAATCAGTTGCTTTCCTACGAAGAAGGTTTAGTGCAGCAACTTCAAACTTTCCTTGTTTGTGTAGTCTAACAAGATGTACAACTTACTAGTTTCGCTTCATTTGTAAAGTAGTTTGTTTAGAAAACAAACATCTTCATTGCCGAACACTGTACTGTGTGAAATAAGCTAGTTCGGTTCTAGGAATCAGTTGCTTTCCTACGAAGAAGGTTTAGTGCAGCAAGTTCAAACTTTTCTAGTTAGTGTAATCTAACAAGATGTACAATTTCCTAGAATTGCGTCATATCTAAAGTAGTTTGTTTCAAAAACAAACATCTTCATTGCCGAAAACTGTACTGTGTGAAATAAGTTAGTTCAGATCTAGGAATCAGTTGCTTTCCTACGAAGAATGTTTATTGCAGCAACTTCAAACTTTCCTTGTTTGTGTATTCTAACAAGATGTACAACTTTCTAGTTTCGCTTCATTTGTAAAGTAGTTTGTTTAGAAAACAAACATCTTCATTGGCGAACACTGTACTGTGTGAAATAAGCTAGTTCGGTTCTAGGCATCAGTTGCTTTCCTACGAAGAAGGTTTAGTGCAGCCAGTTCAAACTTTTCTAGTTAGTGTAATCTAACAAGATGTACAACCTTACTGGATTCGCTTCATATCTAAAGTAGTTTGTTTCAAAAACAAACTTCTTCATTGCCAAAACTGTACTGTGTGAAATGAGTTAGTTCGGTTCTAGGAATCAGTTGCTTTCCTACGAAGAAGGTTTAGTGCAGCAACCTCAAACTTTCCTTGTTTGTGTAGTCTAACAAGAAGTACAACTTGCTAGTTTCGCTTCATTTGTAAAGTAGTTTGTTCAGAAAACAAACATCTTCATTGCCGAACACTGTACTGTGTGAAATAAGCTAGTTCGGTTCTAGGAATCAGTTGCTTTCCTCCGACGAAGGTTTTTTGCAGCAAGTTCAAACTTTTCTAGTTAGTGTAATCTAACAAGATGTACAATTTCCTACAATTGCGTCATATCTAAAGTAGTTAGTTTCAAAAACAAACATCTTCATTGCCGAAAACTGTACTGTGTGAAATAAGTTAGTTCAGTTCTAGGAATCAGTTGCTTTCCTACGAAGAATGTTTATTGCAGCAACTTCAAACTTTCCTTGTTTGTGTAGTCTAACAAGATGTACAACTTTCTAGTTTCGCTTCATTTGTAAAGTAGTTTGTTTAGAAAACAAACATCTTCATTGGCGAACACTGTACTGTGTGAAATAAGCCACTTCGGTTCTAGGAATCAGTTGCTTTCCTACGAAGAAGGTTTAGTGCAGCAAGTTCAAACTTTTCTAGTTAGTGTAATCTACCAAGATGTATAATTTCCAAAATTCGCGTCATATCTAAAGTAGTTTGTTTCAAAAACAAACATCTTCATTGCCGAAAACTGTACTGTGTGAAATAAGTTAGTTCAGTTCTAGGAATCAGTTGCTTTCCTACGAAGAATGTTTAGTGCAGCAACTTCAAACTTTCCTTGTTTGTGTAGTCTAACAAGATGTACAACTTACTAGTTTCGCTTCATTTGTAAAGTAGTTTGTTCAGAAAACAAACATCTTCATTGCAGAACACTGTTCTGTGTGTAATAAGCTAGTTCGGTTCTAGGAATCAGTTGCTTTCCTACGAAGAAGGTTTAGTGCAGCAAGTTCAAACTTTTCTAGTTAGTGTAATCTAACAAGATATACAACTTAGTAGTTTCACTTCATTTCTAAAGCAGTTTGTTTCGGAAACATACATGTTCACTGCCGTTAACTGTACTGTTTGAAATATGTTAGTTGGGTTCTAGGAATCAGTTGCTTTCCTACGAAGAAGGTTTAGTGCAGCAACTTCAAACCTTCCTTCTTTGTGTAGTCTAACAAGATGTACAACTTACTAGTTTCGCTTCATTTCTAAAATAGTTTCTTTAGAAAACAAACATCTTCATTGCCGAACACTGTACTGTGTGAAATAAGGTAGTTCGGTTCTAGGAATCAGTTGCTTTCCTCCGACGAAGGTTTAGTGCAGCAAGTTCAAACATTTCTAGTTAGGGTAATCTAAGAAGATGTACAAATTAGTAGTTCCACTTCATTTCTAATGCAGTTGTTTTAGAAAACATACATCTTCATTGGCGAACACTGTGCTGTGTTAAATAAGCTAGTGTGGTTCTAGGAATCAGTTACTTTCCTACGAAGAAGGTTTAGTGCAGCAACTTCAAACTTTCCTTGTTTGTGTAGTCTAACAAGATGTACAACTTACTAGTTTCGCTTCATTTGTAAAGTAGTTTGTTTAGAAAACAAACATCTTCATTGCCGAACACTGTACTGTGTGAAATAAGCTAGTTCGGTTCCAGGAATCAGTTGCTTTCCTACGAAGAAGGTTTAGTGCAGCAAGTTCAAACATTTCTAGTTAGTGTAATCTAACAAGATGTACAATTTACTAGATTCGCGTCATATCTGAAGTAGTTTGTTTCAAAAACAAACATCTTCATTGCCGAAAACTGTAATGTGTGAAATAAGCTAGTTCGTTTCTAGGAATCAGTTGCTTTCCTACGAAGAAGGTTTAGTGCAGCAAGTTCAAACTTTTCTAGTTAGTGTAATCTAACAAGATGTACAACTTAGTAGTTTCACTTCATTTCTAAAGCAGTTTGTTTCGGAAACATACATCTTCATTGCCGATAACTGTACTGTTTGAAATAAGTTAGTTCGGTTCTAGGAATCAGTTGCTTTCCTGCGAAGAAGGTTGAGTGCAAGAAGTTCAAACTTTCTTTGTTACTGTAATCTGAAAAGATGCACAACGTAGTAGATTGGCCTCATTTCTAAAGTATTTTCTTTAGAAAAAAAACATCTTCAGTACCGAACACTGTACTGTGTGAAATAAGTTAATTCGCTTCTAGGAATCATTTTAATTTCTAGGAAGAAGGTTGAGTGCAGCAAGTTCAAACTTTCCTTGTTAATGTAATTTCAAAAGATGGCCAAGTTAGAACATTCGCCTCATTTGTAAAGTAGTTTGTTGGGAAAACAAACATCTTCATTGCCGAACATTGTACTGTGTGAAATAAGCTCATTCGGTTCTAGGAATCAGTTGCTTTCCTACAAAGAAGCTTGAGTACAGCAAGTTCAAATTTTCCTTGTTAATGTAATCTGAAAAGATGCACAACGTAGTAGATTGGCCTCATTTCAAAAGTAGTTTCTTTAGAAAAGAAACATCTTCAGTACCGAACAATGTACTGTGTGAAATAAATTAATTCGCTTTTAGGAATCAGTTTAATTTCTAAGAAGAAGGTTGAGTGCAGCAAGTTCAAACTATCCTTGTTAATGTAATCTAAAAAGATGGCCAAGTTAGAAGATTCGCCTCATTTGTAAAGTACTTTGTTGAGAAAACACACATCTTCATTGCCAAACATTTTACTGTGTGAAATAATTTAATTCGCTTCTAGGAATCATTTTAATTTCTACGAAGAAGGTTGAGTGCAGCAAGTTTAAACTTTCGTTTTTAATGTAATCTAAAAAGATGGCCAAGTTAGAAGATTCGCCTCATTTGTAAAGTACTTTGTTAAGAAAACAAACATCTTCATTGCGAACATTGTACTGTGTGAAATAAGCTCATTCGGTTCTAGGAATCAGTTGCTTTCCTACAAAGAAGGTTGAGTGCAGCAAGTTCAAACTTTCCTTGTTAATGTAATCTGAAAAGATGCACAACTTAGTAGATTGGCCTCATTTCTAAAGTAGTTTGTTTAGAAAACAAACATCTTCATTACCAAACACTGTACTATGTGAAATGAGCTAGTTGATTCTAGGAATCACTTGCTTTCCTGAAAGAAGGTTTGAGTGCAGCAAGTTCAAACTTTCCTAGTTTGTGTAATCTAACTAGATGTACAAGTTAGTGGATTCGCCTCATTTCTAAAGTAGTTTCTTTACAAAACAAAACATCTTCAGTGCCGAAAACTGTACTGTGTGAAATAAGTTAATTCGCTTCTAGGAATCAGTTTAATTTCTACAAAGAAGGTTGCGTGCAGCAAGTTCAAACTTTCCTTGTTAATGTAATCTCAAAAGATGGCCAAGTTAGAACATTCCCCTCATTTGTAAAGTACATTGTTGAGAAAACAAACATCTTCATTGCCGAACATTGTACTGTGTGAAATAAGCTCATTCGGTTCTAGGAATCAGTTGCTTTCCTACAAAGAAGGTTGAGTGCAGCAAGTTCAAACTTTCCTTGTTACTGTAATGTCAAAAGATAGCCAAGTTAGAACATTCGCCTCATTTGTAAAGTACTTTGTTGAGAAAACAAACATCTTCATTGCCGAACATTGTACTGTGTGAAATAAGCTCATTCGGTTCCAGGAATCAGTTGCTTTCCTACAAAGAAGGTTGAGTGCAGCAAGTTCAAACTTTCCTTGTTAATGTAATCTAAAAAGATGGCCAAGTTAGTAGATTCGACTCATTTGTAAAGTAGTTTGTTGAGAAAACAAACATCTTCATTGCCGAACATTGTACTGTGTGAAATAAGCTCATTCGGTTCTAGGAATCAGTTGCTTTCCTACAAAGAAGGTTGAGTGCAGCAAGTTCAAACTTTACTTGTTAACGTAATCTCAAAAGATGCACAACTTACCAGATTGGACTCTTTCTAAAGTAGTTTGTTTAGAAAACAAACATCTTCATTGCGAACACTGTACTATGTGAAATGAGCTATTTCGATTCTAGGAATCACTTGCTTTCCTACAAAAGAAGGTTGAGTGCAGCAAGTTCAAACTTTCATACTTTGTGTAATCTAACAAGATGTACAAGTTAGTGGATTCGCCTCATTTCTAATGTAGTTTCTTTAGAAAACAAACATCTTCATTACCGAACATTGTACTGTGTGAAATAAGTTAATTCGGTTCTAGGAGTCAGTTTGCTTTTCTACAAAGAAGGTTGAGTGCAGCAAGTTCAAACTTTCCTTGTTAATGTAATCTAAAAAAATGCACAAGTTAGTAGATTGGCCTCATTTCTAAAGATGTTTGTTTATAAAACAAACATCTTCATTGCGAACATTGTACTGCCATGTGAAATGAGCTAGTTCGATTCTAGGAATCACTTGCTTTCTACGAAGAAGGTTGAGTGCAGCAAGTTCAAACTTTCCGACGTTGTGTAATCTAACAAGATGTACAAGTTAGTGGATTCGCCTCATTTCTAAAGTAGTTTCTTTAGAAAAGAAACATCTTCATTACCGAACACTGTACTATGAGAAATGAGCTAGTTCGGTTCTAAGAATCACTTGCTTTCCAGAAAGAAGGTTGAGTGCAGCAAGTTCAAACTTTATTACTTTGTGTAATCTAACAAGATGTACAAGGTAGTGGATTCGCGTCATTTCTAAAGTAGTTTCTTTAGAAAAGAAACATCTTCAGTACCGAACACTGTACTGTATGAAATAAGTTAATTCGGTTAGGAATCAGTTTAATTTCTACACGAAGAAGGTTGAGTGCAGCAAGTTCAAACTTTCCTTGTTAATGTAATCTCAATAGATGGCCAAGTTAGAACATTCCCCTCATTTGTAAAGTACTTTGTTGAGAAAACAAACATCTTCATTACCGAACATTGTACTGTGTGAAATAAGCTCATTCGGTTCTAGGAATCAGTTGCTTTCCTACAAAAGAAGGTTGAGTGCAGCAAGTTCAAACTTTCATTGTTAATGTAAAAGAAAAGATGGCCAAGTTAGTAGATTCGCCTCATTTGTAAAGTACTTTCTTGAGAAAACAAACATCTTCATTGCGGACATTGTACTGTGTGAAATAAGCTCATCGGTTCTAGGAATCAGTTGCTTTCCTACAAAAGAAGGTTGAGTGCAGCAAGTTCAAACGTTCCTTGTTAATGTAATCTGAAAAGATGCACAGTTAGTAGATTGACCTCATTTCTAAAGTAGTTTCTTAAGAAAAAAAACATCTTCAGTACCGAACATTGTACTGTGTGAAATAAGTTAATTCACTTCTAGGAATCAGTTTAATTTCTACAAAGAAGGTTGAGTGCAGCAAGTTCAAACTTTCCTTGTTCATGTAATCTGAAAAGATGCACAACGTTAGTACATTGGCCTCATTTCTAAAGTAGTTTCTTTAGAAAAGAAACATCTTCATTGCCGAACACTGTACTGTGTGAAATAAGTTAATTCGGTTCTAGGAAGCAGTTTAATTTCTACAAAAAAGGTTCAGTGCAGCAAGTTCAAACTTTCCTTGTTAATGTAATCTAAAAGATGTACAAGTTAGAAGATTCGCCTCATTTCTAAAGTACTTTGTTGAGAAAACAAACATCTTCATTGCCGAATATTGTACTGTGTGAAATAAGCTCATTCGGTTCTAGGAATCAGTTGCTTTCCTACAAAAGAAGGTTGAGTGCAGCAAGTTCAAACTTTCCTTGTTAATGTAATCTGAAAAGATGCACAAGTTAGTAGATTGGCCTCATTTCTAAAGTAGTTTGTTTGAGAAAACAAACATCTTCATTGCCGAACACTGTACTATGTGAAATGAGCTAGTTCGGTTCTAGGAATCACTTGCTTTCCTACGAAGAAGGTTGAGTGCAGCAAGTTCAAACGTTCCTACTTTGTGTAATCTAACAAGATATACAAGTTAGTGGATTCGCCTCATTTCTAAAGTAGTTTCTTTAGAAAAGAAACATCTTCAGTACCGAACACTGTACTGTGTGAAATAAGTTAATTCGCGTTCTAGGAATCAGTTTAATTTCTCCGAAGAAGGTTGAGTGCAGCAAGTTCAAACTTTCCTTGTTAATGTAATCTCAAAAGATGGCCAAGTTAGAACATTCGCCTCATTTGTAAAGTACTTTGTTGAGAAAACAAACATCTTCATTGCCGAACATTGTACTGTGTGAAATAAGATCATTCGGTTCTAGGAATCAGTTGCTTTCCTAAAAAGAAGGTTGAGTGCAGCAAGTTCAAACTTTCTTTGTTAATGTAATCCAAAAAAATGGCCAAGTTAGAAGATTCGCCTCATTTGTAACGTAGTTTGTTGAGAAAACAAACATCTTCATTGCCGAACATTGTACTGTGTGAAATAAGCTCATTCGGTTCTAGGAATCAGTTGCTTTCCTACAAAGAAGGTTGAGTGCAGCAAGTTCAAACTTTCCTTGTTAATGTAATCTAAAAGATGTACAACGTTAGTAGATTGGCCTCATTTTCTAAAGTAGTTTCTTTAGAAAACAAACATCTTCATTACCGAACACTATACTATGTGAAATGAGCTAGTTCGATTCTAGGAATCACTTGCTTTCCTACGAAGAAGGTTGACTGCTGCAAGTTCAAACTTTCCTACCTTGTGTAAAGTAACAAGATGTACAAGTTAGTTGATTCCCCTCATTTCTAAAGTAGTTTCTTTAGATAAGAAATATCTTCACTACCGAACACTGTACTGTGTGAAATAAGTTAATTCGCTTCTAGGAATCAGTTTAATTTCTACGAAGAAGGTTGAGTGCAGCAAGTTCAAACTTTCCTTGTTAATGTAATCTCAAAAAGTGGCCAAGTTAGAAGATTCGCCTCATTTGTAAAGTACTTTGTTGAGAAAACAAACATCTTCATTGCCGAACATTGTACTGTGTGAAATAAGCTCATTCGGATCTAGGAATCAGTTGCTTTCCTAGAAAGAAGGTTGAGTGCAGCAACTTCAAACTTTCCTTGTTAATGTAATCTAAAAAGATGGCCAAGTTAGTAGATTCGACTCATTTATAAAGTAGTTTGTTGAGAAAACAAACATCTTCATTACGGAACATTGTACTGCGTGAAATGAGCTCATTCGGTTCTAGGAATCAATTGCTTTCCTACAAAGAAGGTTGAGTGTAGCAAGTTCAAACTTCCCTTGTTTATGTAATCTGAAAAGATGCACAACGTAGTAGATTGGCCTGATTTCTTAAGTAGTTTCTTTAGAAAAAAAAAATCTTCAGTACCGAACAGTGTACTGTGTGAAATAAGTTAATTCGCTTCTAGGAATCAGTTTAATTTCTACAAAGAAGGTTGAGTGCTGCAAGTTCAAACTTTCCTTGTTAATGTAATCTGAAAAGATGCACAACGTAGTACATTGGCCTCATTTCTAAAGTAGTTTCTTTAGAAAGAAACATCTTCAGTACGAACACTGAACTGTCTGAAATAAGTTAACTCGCTTCTAGGAATCAGTTTAATTTCTATGAAGAAGGTTGAGTGCAGCAAGTTAAAACATTCCTTGTTAAGGTAATCTGAGAAGATGGCCAAGTTAGAAGATTCGCCTCATTTGTAAAGTAGTTTGTTTAGAAAACAAACATCTTCATTGCCGAACATTGTACTGTGTGAAATAAGCTCATTCGGATCTAGGAATCAGTTGCTTTCTAAAAAAGGTTGAGTGCAGCAAGTTCAAACTTTCCTTGTTAATGTAATCTAAAAAGATGGCCAAGTTAGTAGATTTGACTCATTTGTAAAGAAGTTTTTGTTGAAATCAAACATCTTCATTGCTGAAAAACTGTACTGTGTGAAATAAGTTAGTTCAGTTCTAGGAATCAGTTGCTTTCCTACGAAGAAGGTTTAGTTCATCAACTTCAAACTTTCCTTGTTTGTGTAGACTAACAAGATGTACAACTTACTAGTTTCGCTTCATTTGTAAAGTAGTTTGTTTAGAAAACAAACATCTTCATTGCCGAACAGTGTACTGTGTGAAATAAGCTTGTTCGGTTCTACGAATCAGTTGCTTTCCTACGAAGAAGGTTTAGTGCAGCAAGTTCAAACATTTCCAGTTAGTGTAATCTAAGAAGATGTACAAATTAGTAGTTTCACTTCATTTCTAATGCAGTTGTTTTAGAAAACAGACGTCTTCATTGGCGAACAACTGTGCTGTGTCAAATAAGCTAGTGTGGTTCTAGGAATCAGTTACTTTCCTACGAAGATGGTTTAGTGCACCAACTTCACACTTTCCTTGTTTGTGTAGTCTAACAAGATGTACAACTTACTAGTTTCGCTTCATTTGTAAAGTAGTTTGTTTAGAAAACAAACATATACATTGCTGAACACTGTACTGTGTGAAATAAGCTAGTTCGGTTCTCGGAATCAGTTCCTTTCCTACGAAGAACGTTTAGTGCAGCAAGTTCAAACTTTTCTAGTGAATGTAATCTAACAAGATGTACAATTTCCTAGAATTGCGTCATATCTAAAGTAGTTTGTTTCAAAAACAAACATCTTAATTGCCGAAAACTGTACTGTGTGAAATAAGTTAGTTCAGTTCTAGGAATCAGTTGCTTTCCTACGAAGAAGGTTTAGTGCAGCAACTTCAAACTTTCCTTGTTTGTGTAGTCTAACAAGATGTACAAATTACTAGTGTCGCTTCATTTCTAAAGTAGTTTGTTTAGAAAACAAACATCTTCATTGCCGAACACTGTACTGTGTGAAATAAGCTAGTTCGGTTCTGGGAATCAGTTGCTTTCCTACGAAGAAGGTTTAGTGCAGCCAGTTCAAACTTTTCTAGTTAGTGTAATCTAACAAGATGTACAACCTTACTGGATTCGCTTCATATCTAAAGTAGTTTGTTTCAAAAACAAACATCTTCATTGCCAAAACTGTACTGTGTGAAATGAGTTAGTTCGGTTCTAGGAATCAGTTGCTTTCCCGACGAAGAAGGTTTAGTGCAGCAACTTCAA
Organism: Orientallactaga sibirica; assembly: GCA_036365145.1. Classification (NCBI taxonomy): domain Eukaryota; kingdom Metazoa; phylum Chordata; class Mammalia; order Rodentia; family Dipodidae; genus Orientallactaga; species Orientallactaga sibirica. The sequence continues at coordinate 22,760 of JAEOAD010002297.1, forward strand.
ACTTTCCTTGTTTGTGTAGTCTAACAAGAAGTACAACTTACTAGTTTCGCTTCATTTGTAAAGTAGTTTGTTCAGAAAACAAACATCTTCATTGCGAACACTGTACTGTGTGAAATAAGCTAGTTCGGTTGTAGGAATCAGTTGCTTTCTACGAAGAAGGTTTAGTGCAGCAAGTTCAAACTTTTCTAGTTAGTGTAATCTAACAAGATGTACAACTTAGTAGTTTCACTTCATTTCTAAAAAGTTTGTTTCAGAAACATACATCTTCATTGCCGATAACTGTACAGTTTGAAATAAGTTACTCGGTTCTAGGAATCAGTTGATTTCTACGAAGAAGGTTTAGTGCAGCAACTTCAAACCTTCCTTGTTTGTGTAGTCTAACAAGATGTACAACTTACTAGTTTCGCTTCATTTCTAAAGTAGTTTCTTTAGGAAACAAACATTTTCATTGCGAACACTGTACTGTGTGAAATAAGCTAGTTCGGTTCTAGGAATCAGTTGCTTTCCTCGAGCGAAGGTTTAGTGCAGCAAGTTCAAACATTTCTAGTTAGTGTAATCTAAGAAGATGTACAAATTAGTTGTTTCACTGCATTTCTAATGCAGTTGTTTAGAAAAACATACATCTTCATTGGCGAACACTGTGCTGTGTTAAATAAGCTAGTGTGGTTCTAGGAATCAGTTGCTTTCCTACGAAGAAGGTTTAGTGCAGCAACTTCAAACTTTCCTGGTTTGTGTAGTCTAACAAGATGTACAACTTATTAGTTTCGCTTCATTTGTAAAGTAGTTTGTTCAGAAAACAAACATCTTCATTTCCGAACACTGTACTGTGTGAAATAAGCTAGTTCGGTGATAGGAATCAGTTGCTTTCCTACGAAGAAGGTTTAGTGCAGCAAGTTCAAACTTTTCTAGTTAGTGTAATCTAACAAGATGTACAATTTACTAGATTCGCGTCATATCTAAAGTAGTTTGTTTCAAAAACAAACATCTTCATTGCCGAAAACTGTACTGTGTGAAATAAGTTAGTTCAGTTCTAGGAATCAGTTGCTTTCCTACGAAGAAGGTTTAGTGCAGCAACTTCAAACTTTCCTTGTTTGTGTAGTCTAACAAGACGTACAACTTACTAGTTTCGCTTCATTTGTAAAGTAGTTTGTTTAGAAAACAAATATCTTCATTGCTGAACAGTGTACTGTGTGAAATAAGCTAGTTCAGTTCTACGAATCAGTTGCTTTCCTACGAAGAAGGTTTAGTGCAGCAAGTTCAAACTTTTCTAGTTAGTGTAATCTAACAAGATGTACAACCTTACTGGATTCGCTTCATATCTAGTTTGTTTCAAAAACAAACTTCTTCATTGCCGAACACTGTACTGTGTGAAATAAGCTCGTTCGGTTCTAGGAATCAGTTGCTTTCCTCCGACGAAGGTTTTTTGCAGCAAGTTCAAACATTTCCAGTTAGTGTAATCTAAGAAGATGTACAAATTAGTAGTTTCACTTCATTTCTAATACAGTTGTTTTGGAAAACATACATCTTCATTGGCGAACACTGTGCTGTGTTAAATAAGCTAGTGTGGTTCTAGGAATCAGTTGCTTTCCTACGAAGAAGGTTTAGTGCAGCAACTTCAAACTTTCCTTGTTTGTGTAGTCTAACAAGATGTACAACTTACTAGTTTTGCTTCATTTGTAAAGTAGTTTGTTTAGAAAACAAACATCTTCATTGGCGAACACTGTACTGTGTGAAATAAGCTAGTTCGGTTCTAGGAATCAGTTGCTTTCCTACGAAGAAGGTTTAGTGCAGCCAGTTCAAACTTTTCTAGTTAGTGTAATCTAACAAGATGTACAGCCTTACTGGATTCGCTTCATATCTAAAGTAGTTTGTTTCAAAAACAAACTTCTTCATTGCCAAAACTGTACTGTGTGAAATGAGTTAGTTCGGTTGTAGGAATAAGTTGCTTTCCTACAAAGAAGGTTTAGTGCAGCAACTTCAAACTTTCCTTGTGTGTGTAGTCTAACAAGAAGTACAACTTACTAGTTTCACTTCATTTGTAAAAGTAGTTTGTTCAGAAAACAAACATCTTCATTGCCGAACACTGTACTGTGTGAAATAAGCTAGTTCGGTTCTAGGAATCAGTTGCTTTCCTCCGACGAAGGTTTTTTGCAGCAACTTCAATCATTTCTAGTTAGTGTAATCTAAGAAGATGTACAAATTAGTAGTTTCACTTCATTTCTAATGCAGTTGTTTTAGAAAACAGACGTCTTCATTGGCGAACAACTGTGCTGTGTCAAATAAGCTAGTGTGGTTCTAGGAATCAGTTACTTTCCTCTGAAGATGGTTTAGTGCACCAACTTCACACTTTCCTTGTTTGTGTAGTCTAACAAGATGTACAACTTACTAGTTTCGCTTCATTTGTAAAGTAGTTTGTTTAGAAAACAAACATATACATTGCTGAACACTGTACTGTGTGAAATAAGCTAGTTCGGTTCTCGGAATCAGTTCCTTTCCTACGAAGAACGTTTAGTGCAGCAAGTTCAAACTTTTCTAGTGAATGTAATCTAACAAGATGTACAATTTCCTAGAATTGCGTCATATCTAAAGTAGTTTGTTTCAAAAACAAACATCTTAATTACCCAAAAAACTGTACTGTGTGAAATAAGTTAGTTCAGTTCTAGGAATCAGTTGCTTTCCTATAAGAAGAAGGTTTAGTGCAGCAACTTCAAACTTTCCTTGTTTGTGTAGTCTAACAAGATGTACAAATTACTAGTGTCGCTTCCTTTCTAAAGTAGTTTGTTTAGAAAACAAACATCTTCATTGCCGAACACTGTACTGTGTGAAATAAGCTAGTTCGGTTCTGGGAATCAGTTGCTTTCCCTACGAAGAAGGTTTAGTGCAGCCAGTTCAAACTTTTCTAGTTAGTGTAATCTAACAAGATGTACAACCTTACTGGATTCGCTTCATATATCTAAAGTAGTTTGTTTCAAAAACAAACATCTTCTTCCAAAAACTGTACTGTGTGAAATGAGTTAGTTCGGTTCTAGGAATCAGTTGCTTTCCTACGAAGAAGGTTTAGTGCAGCAACTTCAAACTTTCCTTGTTTGTGTAGTCTAACAAGAAGTACAACTTACTAGTTTCGCTTCATTTGTAAAGTAGTTTGTTCAGAAAACAAACATCTTCATTGCCGAACACTGTACTGTGTGAAATAAGCTAGTTCGGTTGTAGGAATCAGTTGCTTTCCTCTGAAGAAGGTTTAGTGCAGCAAGTTCAAACTTTTCTAGTTAGTGTAATCTAACAAGATGTACAACTTAGTAGTTTCACTTCATTTCTAAAGAAGTTTGTTTCAGAAACATACATCTTCATTGCAGATAACTGTACAGTTTGAAATAAGTTACTTGGTTCTAGGAATCAGTTGATTTCCCTACGAAGAAGGTTTAGTGCAGCAACTTCAAACCTTCCTTGTTTGTGTAGTCTAACAAGATGTACAACTTACTAGTTTCGCTTCATTTCTAAAGTAGTTTCTTTAGGAAACAAACATTTTCATTGCCGAACACTGTACTGTGTGAAATAAGCTAGTTCGGTTCTAGGAATCAGTTGCTTTCCTCCGACGAAGGTTTAGTGCAGCAAGTTCAAACATTTCTAGTTAGTGTAATCTAAGAAGATGTACAAATTAGTTGTTTCACTGCATTTCTAATGCAGTTGTTTTAGAAAACATACATCTTCATTGGCGAACACTGTGCTGTGTTAAATAAGCTAGTGTGGTTCTAGGAATCAGTTGCTTTCCTACGAAGAAGGTTTAGTGCAGCAACTTCAAACTTTCCTGGTTTTGTGTAGTCTAACAAGATGTACAACTTATTAGTTTCGCTTCATTTGTAAAAGTAGTTTGTTCAGAAAACAAACATCTTCATTTCCGAACACTGTACTGTGTGAAATAAGCTAGTTCGGTGATAGGAATCAGTTGCTTTCCTACGAAGAAGGTTTAGTGCAGCAAGTTCAAACTTTTCTAGTTAGTGTAATCTAACAAGATGTACAATTTACTAGATTCGCGTCATATCTAAAGTAGTTTGTTTCAAAAACAAACATCTTCATTACCCGAAAACTGTACTGTGTGAAATAAGTTAGTTCAGTTCTAGGAATCAGTTGCTTTCCTACGAAGAAGGTTTAGTGCAGCAACTTCAAACTTTCCTTGTTTGTGTAGTCTAACAAGACGTACAACTTACTAGTTTCGCTTCATTTGTAAAGTAGTTTGTTTAGAAAACAAATATCTTCATTGCTGAACAGTGTACTGTGTGAAATAAGCTAGTTCAGTTCTACGAATCAGTTGCTTTCCTACGAAGAAGGTTTAGTGCAGCAAGTTCAAACTTTTCTAGTTAGTGTAATCTAACAAGATGTACAACCTTACTGGATTCGCTTCATATCTAGTTTGTTTCAAAAACAAACTTCTTCATTGCCGAACACTGTACTGTGTGAAATAAGCTCGTTCGGTTCTAGGAATCAGTTGCTTTCCTCCGACGAAGGTTTTTTGCAGCAAGTTCAAACATTTCCAGTTAGTGTAATCTAAGAAGATGTACAAATTAGTAGTTTCACTTCATTTCTAATACAGTTGTTTTGGAAAACATACATCTTCATTGGCGAACACTGTGCTGTGTTAAATAAGCTAGTGTGGTTCTAGGAATCAGTTGCTTTCCTACGAAGAAGGTTTAGTGCAGCAACTTCAAACTTTCCTTGTTTGTGTAGTCTAACAAGATGTACAACTTACTAGTTTTGCTTCATTTGTAAAGTAGTTTGTTTAGAAAACAAACATCTTCATTGGCGAACACTGTACTGTGTGAAATAAGCTAGTTGGTTCTAGGAATCAGTTGCTTTTCCTACGAAGAAGGTTTAGTGCAGCCAGTTCAAACTTTTCTAGTTAGTGTAATCTAACAAGATGTACAGCCTTACTGGATTCGCTTCATATCTAAAGTAGTTTGTTTCAAAAACAAACTTCTTCATTGCCAAAACTGTACTGTGTGAAATGAGTTAGTTCGGTTGTAGGAATAAGTTGCTTTCCTACAAAGAAGGTTTAGTGCAGCAACTTCAAACTTTCCTTGTGTGTGTAGTCTAACAAGAAGTACAACTTACTAGTTTCACTTCATTTGTAAAGTAGTTTGTTCAGAAAACAAACATCTTCATTGCCGAACACTGTACTGTGTGAAATAAGCTAGTTCGGTTCTAGGAATCAGTTGCTTTCCTCCGACGAAGGTTTTTTGCAGCAACTTCAATCATTTCTAGTTAGTGTAATCTAAGAAGATGTACAAATTTGTAGTTTCACTTCATTTCTAATGCAGTTGTTTTAGAAAACATACATCTTCATTGGCGAACAACTGTGCTGTGTTAAATAAGCTAGTGTGGTTCTAGGAATCAGTTACTTTCCTAAGAAGATGGTTTAGTGCAGCAGCTTCACACTTTCCTTGTTTCTGTAGTCTAACAAGGTGTACAACTTACTAGTTTCGCTTCATTTGTAAAGTAGTTTGTTTAGAAAACAAACATCTTCATTGCAGAACACTGTACTGTGTGTAATAAGCTAGTTCGATTCTAGGAATCAGTTGCTTTCCTACGAAGAAGGTTTAGTGTAGCAAGTTCAAACTTTTCTAGTTTGTGTAATCTAACAAGATGTACAACTTAGTAGTTTCACTTCATTTCTAAAGCAGTTTGTTTCGGAAACATACATCTTCATTGCCGTTAACTGGACTGTTTGAAATAAGTTAGTTGGGTTCTAGGAATCAGTTGCTTTCCTACGAAGAAGGTTTAGTGCAGCAACTTCAAACTTTCCTTGTTTGTGTACTCTAACAAGATGTACAACTTACTAGTTTCGCTTCATTTCTAAAGTAGTTTCTTTAGGAAACAAACATCTTCATTGCCGAACATTGTACTGTGTGAAATAAGCTAGTTCGGTTCTAGGAATCAGTTGCTTTCCTCCGACGAAGGTTTAGTGCAGCAAGTTCAAACATTTCTAGTTAGTGTAATCTAAGAAGATGTACAAATTAGTAGTTTCACTTCATTTATAATGCAGTTGTTTTAGAAAACATACATCTTCATTATCGAACAACTGTGCTGTGTTAAATAAGCTAGTGTGGTTGTAGGAATCAGTTGCTTTCCTACGAAGAAGGTTTAGTGCAGCAACTTCAAACTTTCCTTGTTTGTGTAGTCTAACAAGATGTACAACTTACTAGTTTCGCTTCATTTGTAAAGTAGTTTGTTTAGAAAACAAACATCTTCATTGCCGAACACTGTACTGTGTGAAATAAGCTAGTTCGGTTCTAGGAATCAGTTGCTTTCCTACGAAGAAGGTTTAGTGCAGCAAGTTCAAACTTTTCTAGTTAGTGTAATCTAACAAGATGTACAATTTCCTAGAATTGCGTCATATCTAAAGTAGTTTGTTTCAAAAACAAACATCTTCATTGCCGAAAACTGTACTGTGTGAAATAAGTTAGTTCAGATCTAGGAATCAGTTGCTTTCCCTCTAAGAATGTTTATTGCAGCAACTTCAAACTTTCCTTGTTTGTGTATTCTAACAAGATGTACAACTTTCTAGTTTCGCTTCATTTTGTAAAGTAGTTTGTTTAGAAAACAAACATCTTCATTGGCGAACACTGTACTGTGTGAAATAAGCTAGTTAGGTTCTAGGCATCAGTTGCTTTCCTACGAAGAAGGTTTAGTGCAGCCAGTTCAAACTTTTCTAGTTAGTGTAATCTAACAAGATGTACAACCTTACTGGATTCGCTTCATATCTAAAGTAGTTTGTTTCAAAAACAAACTTCTTCATTACCAAAACTGTACTGTGTGAAATGAGTTAGTTCGGTTCTAGGAATCAGTTGCTTTCCTACGAAGAAGGTTTAGTGCAGCAACCTCAAACTTTCCTTGTTTGTGTAGTCTAACAAGAAGTACAACTTGCTAGTTTCGCTTCATTTGTAAAGTAGTTTGTTCAGAAAACAAACATCTTCATTGCCGAACACTGTACTGTGTGAAATAAGCTAGTTCGGTTCTAGGAATCAGTTGCTTTCCTCCCCGCGAAGGTTTTGCAGCAAGTTCAAACTTTTCTAGTTAGTGTAATCTAACAAGATGTACAATTTCCTACAATTGCGTCATATCTAAAGTAGTTAGTTTCAAAAACAAACATCTTCATTGCCGAAAACTGTACTGTGTGAAATAAGTTAGTTCAGTTCTAGGAATCAGTTGCTTTCCTACGAAGAATGTTTATTGCAGCAACTTCAAACTTTCCTTGTTTGTGTAGTCTAACAAGATGTACAACTTTCTAGTTTCGCTTCATTTGTAAAGTAGTTTGTTTTGAAAACAAACATCTTCATTAAGCGAACACTGTACTGTGTGAAATAAGCCACTTCGGTTCTAGGAATCAGTTGCTTTCCTACGAAGAAGGTTTAGTGCAGCAAGTTCAAACTTTTCTAGTTAGTGTAATCTACCAAGATGTATAATTTCCAAAATTCGCGTCATATCTAAAGTAGTTTGTTTCAAAAACAAACATCTTCATTGCCGAAAACTGTACTGTGTGAAATAAGTTAGTTCAGTTCTAGGAATCAGTTGCTTTCCTACGAAGAATGTTTAGTGCAGCAACTTCAAACTTTCCTTGTTTGTGTAGTCTAACAAGATGTACAACTTACTAGTTTCGCTTCATTTGTAAAGTAGTTTGTTCAGAAAACAAACATCTTCATTGCAGAACACTGTTCTGTGTGTAATAAACTAGTTCGGTTCTAGGAATCAGTTGCTTTCCTCTCTGAAGAAGGTTTAGTGCAGCAAGTTCAAACTTTTCTAGTTAGTGTAATCTAACAAGATATACAACTTAGTAGTTTCACTTCATTTCTAAAGCAGTTTGTTTCGGAAACATACATCTTCACTGCCGTTAACTGTACTGTTTGAAATATGTTAGTTGGGTTCTAGGAATCAGTTGCTTTCCTACGAAGAAGGTTTAGTGCAGCAACTTCAAACCTTCCTTCTTTGTGTAGTCTAACAAGATGTACAACTTACTAGTTTCGCTTCATTTCTAAAATAGTTTCTTTAGAAAACAAACATCTTCATTGCCGAACACTGTACTGTGTGAAATAAGGTAGTTCGGTTCTAGGAATCAGTTGCTTTCCTCCGACGAAGGTTTAGTGCAGCAAGTTCAAACATTTCTAGTTAGGGTAATCTAAGAAGATGTACAAATTAGTAGTTCCACTTCATTTCTAATGCAGTTGTTTTAGAAAACATACATCTTCATTGGCGAACACTGTGCTGTGTTAAATAAGCTAGTGTGGTTCTAGGAATCAGTTACTTTCCTACGAAGAAGGTTTAGTGCAGCAACTTCAAACTTTCCTTGTTTGTGTAGTCTAACAAGATGTACAACTTACTAGTTTCGCTTCATTTGTAAAGTAGTTTGTTTAGAAAACAAACATCTTCATTGCCGAACACTGTACTGTGTGAAATAAGCTAGTTCGGTTCCAGGAATCAGTTGCTTTCCTACGAAGAAGGTTTAGTGCAGCAAGTTCAAACATTTCTAGTTAGTGTAATCTAACAAGATGTACAATTTACTAGATTCGCGTCATATCTGAAGTAGTTTGTTTCAAAAACAAACATCTTCATTGCCGAAAACTGTAATGTGTGAAATAAGCTAGTTCGTTTCTAGGAATCAGTTGCTTTCCCTCACGAAGAAGGTTTAGTGCAGCAAGTTCAAACTTTTCTAGTTAGTGTAATCTAACAAGATGTACAACTTAGTAGTTTCACTTCATTTCTAAAGCAGTTTGTTTCTGAAACATACATCTTCATTGCCGATAACTGTACTGTTTGAAATAAGTTAGTTCGGTTCTAGGAATCAGTTGCTTTCCTGCGAAGAAGGTTGAGTGCAAGAAGTTCAAACTTTCTTTGTTACTGTAATCTGAAAAGATGCACAACGTAGTAGATTGGCCTCATTTCTAAAGTATTTTCTTTAGAAAAAAAACATCTTCAGTACCGAACACTGTACTGTGTGAAATAAGTTAATTCGCTTCTAGGAATCATTTTAATTTCTAGGAAGAAGGTTGAGTGCAGCAAGTTCAAACTTTCCTTGTTAATGTAATTTCAAAAGATGGCCAAGTTAGAACATTCGCCTCATTTGTAAAGTAGTTTGTTGGGAAAACAAACATCTTCATTGCCGAACATTGTACTGTGTGAAATAAGCTCATTCGGTTCTAGGAATCAGTTGCTTTCCTACAAAGAAGCTTGAGTACAGCAAGTTCAAATTTTCCTTGTTAATGTAATCTGAAAAGATGCACAACGTAGTAGATTGGCCTCATTTCAAAAGTAGTTTCTTTAGAAAAGAAACATCTTCAGTACCGAACAATGTACTGTGTGAAATAAATTAATTAGCTTTTAGGAATCAGTTTAATTTCTAAGAAGAAGGTTGAGTGCAGCAAGTTCAAACTATCCTTGTTAATGTAATCTAAAAAAGATGGCCAAGTTAGAAGATTCGCCTCATTTGTAAAGTACTTTGTTGAGAAAACACACATCTTCATTGCCAAACATTTTACTGTGTGAAATAATTTAATTCGCTTCTAGGAATCATTTTAATTTCTACGAAGAAGGTTGAGTGCAGCAAGTTTAAACTTTCGTTTTTAATGTAATCTAAAAAGATGGCCAAGTTAGAAGATTCGCCTCATTTGTAAAGTACTTTGTTAAGAAAACAAACATCTTCATTGCGAACATTGTACTGTGTGAAATAAGCTCATTCGGTTCTAGGAATCAGTTGCTTTCCAAAGAAAGGTTGAGTGCAGCAAGTTCAAACTTTCCTTGTTAATGTAATCTGAAAAGATGCACAACTTAGTAGATTGGCCTCATTTCTAAAGTAGTTTGTTTAGAAAACAAACATCTTCATTACCAAACACTGTACTATGTGAAATGAGCTAGTTCGATTCTAGGAATCACTTGCTTTCCTACGAAGAAGTTTGAGTGCAGCAAGTTCAAACTTTCCTACTTTGTGTAATCTAACTAGATGTACAAGTTAGTGGATTCGCCTCATTTCTAAAGTAGTTTCTTTACAAAAGAAACATCTTCAGTGCCGAAAACTGTACTGTGTGAAATAAGTTAATTCGCTTCTAGGAATCAGTTTAATTTCTACAAAGAAGGTTGCGTGCAGCAAGTTCAAACTTTCCTTGTTAATGTAATCTCAAAAGATGGCCAAGTTAGAACATTCCCCTCATTTGTAAAGTACATTGTTGAGAAAACAAACATCTTCATTGCCGAACATTGTACTGTGTGAAATAAGCTCATTCGGTTCTAGGAATCAGTTGCTTTCCTACAAAGAAGGTTGAGTGCAGCAAGTTCAAACTTTCCTTGTTACTGTAATGTCAAAAGATAGCCAAGTTAGAACATTCGCCTCATTTGTAAAGTACTTTGTTGAGAAAACAAACATCTTCATTGCCGAACATTGTACTGTGTGAAATAAGCTCATTCGGTTCTAGGAATCAGTTGCTTTCCTACAAAGAAGGTTGAGTGCAGCAAGTTCAAACTTTCCTTGTTAATGTAATCTAAAAAAGATGGCCAAGTTAGTAGATTCGACTCATTTGTAAAGTAGTTTGTTGAGAAAACAAACATCTTCATTGCCGAACATTGTACTGTGTGAAATAAGCTCATTCGGTTCTAGGAATCAGTTGCTTTCCTACAAAGAAGGTTGAGTGCAGCAAGTTCAAACTTTACTTGTTAATGTAATCTCAAAAGATGCACAACTTACCAGATTGGACTCTTTCTAAAGTAGTTTGTTTAGAAAACAAACATCTTCATTACCGAACACTGTACTATGTGAAATGAGCTATTTCGATTCTAGGAATCACTTGCTTTCCTACGAAGAAGGTTGAGTGCAGCAAGTTCAAACTTTCATACTTTGTGTAATCTAACAAGATGTACAAGTTAGTGGATTCGCCTCATTTCTAATGTAGTTTCTTTAGAAAAGAAACATCTTCTGTACCGAACACTGTACTGTGTGAAATAAGTTAATTCGCTTCTAGGAGTCAGTTTAATTTCTACGAAGAAGGTTGAGTGCAGCAAGTTCAAACTTTCCTTGTTAATGTAATCTGAAAAAATGCACAACTTAGTAGATTGGCCTCATTTCTAAAGATGTTTGTTTATAAAACAAACATCTTCATTACCGAACACTGTACCATGTGAAATGAGCTAGTTCGATTCTAGGAATCACTTGCTTTCCTACGAAGAAGGTTGAGTGCAGCAAGTTCAAACTTTCCGACGTTGTGTAATCTAACAAGATGTACAAGTTAGTGGATTCGCCTCATTTCTAAAGTAGTTTCTTTAGAAAAGAAACATCTTCATTACCGAACACTGTACTATGAGAAATGAGCTAGTTCGATTCTAAGAATCACTTGCTTTCCTACGAAGAAGGTTGAGTGCAGCAAGTTCAAACTTTATTACTTTGTGTAATCTAACAAGATGTACAAGGTAGTGGATTCGCGTCATTTCTAAAGTAGTTTCTTTAGAAAAGAAACATCTTCAGTACCGAACACTGTACTGTATGAAATAAGTTAATTCGCTTCTAGGAATCAGTTTAATTTCTACGAAGAAGGTTGAGTGCAGCAAGTTCAAACTTTCCTTGTTAATGTAATCTCAATAGATGGCCAAGTTAGAACATTCCCCTCATTTGTAAAGTACTTTGTTGAGAAAACAAACATCTTCATTACCGAACATTGTACTGTGTGAAATAAGCTCATTCGGTTCTAGGAATCAGTTGCTTTCCTACAAAGAAGGTTGAGTGCAGCAAGTTCAAACTTTCATTGTTAATGTAAAAGAAAAAGATGGCCAAGTTAGTAGATTCGCCTCATTTGTAAAGTACTTTCTTGAGAAAACAAACATCTTCATTGGCGGACATTGTACTGTGTGAAATAAGCTCATCGGTTCTAGGAATCAGTTGCTTTCCTACAAAGAAGGTTGAGTGTAGCAAGTTCAAACGTTCCTTGTTAATGTAATCTGAAAAGATGCACAACGTAGTAGATTGACCTCATTTCTAAAGTAGTTTCTTAAGAAAAAAACATCTTCAGTACCGAACACTGTACTGTGTGAAATAAGTTAATTCACTTCTAGGAATCAGTTTAATTTCTACGAAGAAGGTTGAGTGCAGCAAGTTCAAACTTTCCTTGTTCATGTAATCTGAAAAGATGCACAACGTAGTACATTGGCCTCATTTCTAAAGTAGTTTCTTTAGAAAAGAAACATCTTCAGTACCGAACACTGTACTGTGTGAAATAAGTTAATTCGCTTCTAGGAAGCAGTTTAATTTCTACGAAGAAGGTTCAGTGCAGCAAGTTCAAACTTTCCTTGTTAATGTAATCTAAAAAGATGGCCAAGTTAGAAGATTCGCCTCATTTGTAAAGTACTTTGTTGAGAAAACAAACATCTTCATTGCCGAATATTGTACTGTGTGAAATAAGCTCATTCGGTTCTAGGAATCAGTTGCTTTCCTACAAAGAAGGTTGAGTGCAGCAAGTTCAAACTTTCCTTGTTAATGTAATCTGAAAAGATGCACAACTTAGTAGATTGGCCTCATTTCTAAAGTAGTTTGTTTAGAAAAGAAACATCTTCATTACCGAACACTGTACTATGTGAAATGAGCTAGTTCGATTCTAGGAATCACTTGCTTTCCTACGAAGAAGGTTGAGTGCAGCAAGTTCAAACGTTCCTACTTTGTGTAATCTAACAAGATATACAAGTTAGTGGATTCGCCTCATTTCTAAAGTAGTTTCTTTAGAAAAGAAACATCTTCAGTACCGAACACTGTACTGTGTGAAATAAGTTAATTCGCGTCTAGGAATCAGTTTAATTTCTCCGAAGAAGGTTGAGTGCAGCAAGTTCAAACTTTCCTTGTTAATGTAATCTCAAAAGATGGCCAAGTTAGAACATTCGCCTCATTGTAAAAGTACTTTGTTTGAAAACAAACATCTTCATTGCCGAACATTGTACTGTGTGAAATAAGATCATTCGGTTCTAGGAATCAGTTGCTTTCCTAAAAAGAAGGTTGAGTGCAGCAAGTTCAAACTTTCTTTGTTAATGTAATCAAAAAAAATGGCCAAGTTAGAAGATTCGCCTCATTTGTAACGTAGTTTGTTGAGAAAACAAACATCTTCATTGCCGAACATTGTACTGTGTGAAATAAGCTCATTCGGTTCTAGGAATCAGTTGCTTTCCTACAAAGAAGGTTGAGTGCAGCAAGTTCAAACTTTCCTTGTTAATGTAATCTGAAAAGATGCACAACGTAGTAGATTGGCCTCATTTCTAAAGTAGTTTCTTTAGAAAACAAACATCTTCATTACCGAACACTATACTATGTGAAATGAGCTAGTTCGATTCTAGGAATCACTTGCTTTCCTACGAAGAAGGTTGACTGCTGCAAGTTCAAACTTTCCTACCTTGTGTAAAGTAACAAGATGTACAAGTTAGTTGATTCCCCTCATTTCTAAAGTAGTTTCTTTAGATAAGAAATATCTTCACTACCGAACACTGTACTGTGTGAAATAAGTTAATTAAGCTTCTAGGAATCAGTTTAATTTTCACGAAGAAGGTTGAGTGCAGCAAGTTCAAACTTTCCTTGTTAATGTAATCTAAAAAAGTGGCCAAGTTAGAAGATTCGCCTCATTTGTAAAGTACTTTGTTGAAAACAAACATCTTCATTGCCGAACATTGTACTGTGTGAAATAAGCTCATTCGGATCTAGGAATCAGTTGCTTTCCTAGAAAGAAGGTTGAGTGCAGCAACTTCAAACTTTCCTTGTTAATGTAATCTAAAAAGATGGCCAAGTTAGTAGATTCGACTCATTTATAAAGTAGTTTGTTGAGAAAACAAACATGTTCATTACGGAACATTGTACTGCGTGAAATGAGCTCATTCGGTTCTAGGAATCAATTGCTTTCCTACAAAGAAGGTTGAGTGTAGCAAGTTCAAACTTCCCTTGTTTATGTAATCTGAAAAGATGCACAACGTAGTAGATTGGCCTGATTTCTTAAGTAGTTTCTTTAGAAAAAAAAACATCTTCAGTACCAAACAGTGTACTGTGTGAAATAAGTTAATTCGCTTCTAGGAATCAGTTTAATTTCTACAAAGAAGGTTGAGTGCTGCAAGTTCAAACTTTCCTTGTTAATGTAATCTGAAAAGATGCACAACGTAGTACATTGGCCTCATTTCTAAAGTAGTTTCTTTAGAAAAGAAACATCTTCAGTACCGAACACTGAACTGTCTGAAATAAGTTAACTCGCTTCTAGGAATCAGTTTAATTTCTATGAAGAAGGTTGAGTGCAGCAAGTTAAAACATTCCTTGTTAAGGTAATCTGAGAAGATGGCCAAGTTAGAAGATTCGCCTCATTTGTAAAGTAGTTTGTTTAGAAAACAAACATCTTCATTGCCGAACATTGTACTGTGTGAAATAAGCTCATTCGGATCTAGGAATCAGTTGCTTTCCTAAAAAAAGGTTGAGTGCAGCAAGTTCAAACTTTCCTTGTTAATGTAATCTAAAAAGATGGCCAAGTTAGTAGATTTGACTCATTTGTAAAGAAGTTTGTTGAGAAATCAAACATCTTCATTGCCGAAAACTGTACTGTGTGAAATAAGTTAGTTCAGTTCTAGGAATCAGTTGCTTTCCTACGAAGAAGGTTTAGTTCATCAACTTCAAACTTTCCTTGTTTGTGTAGACTAACAAGATGTACAACTTACTAGTTTCCTTCATTTGTAAAGTAGTTTGTTTAGAAAACAAACATCTTCATTACCCGAACAGTGTACTGTGTGAAATAAGCTTGTTCGGTTCTATTTAATCAGTTGCTTTCCTACGAAGAAGGTTTAGTGCAGCAAGTTCAAACATTTCCAGTTAGTGTAATCTAAGAAGATGTACAAATTAGTAGTTTCACTTCATTTCTAATGCAGTTGTTTTAGAAAACAGGCATCTTCATTGGCGAACAACTGTGCTGTGTCAAATAAGCTAGTGTGGTTCTAGGAATCAGTTACTTTCCTACGAAGATGGTTTAGTGCACCAACTTCACACTTTCCTTGTTTGTGTAGTCTAACAAGATGTACAACTTACTAGTTTCGCTTCATTTGTAAAGTAGTTTGTTTAGAAAACAAACATATACATTGCTGAACACTGTACTGTGTGAAATAAGCTAGTTAGGTTCTCGGAATCAGTTCCTTTCCTCGAGAAGAACGTTTTAGTGCAGCAAGTTCAAACTTTTCTAGTGAATGTAATCTAACAAGATGTACAATTTCCTAGAATTACGTCATATCTAAAGTAGTTTGTTTCAAAAACAAACATCTTAATTGTTTAAAACTGTACTGTGTGAAATAAGTTAGTTCAGTTCTAGGAATCAGTTGCTTTCCTCGAAGAAGGTTTAGTGCAGCAACTTCAAACTTTCCTTGTTTGTGTAGTCTAACAAGATGTACAAATTACTAGTGTCGCTTCATTTCTAAAGTAGTTTGTTTAGAAAACAAACATCTTCATTGCCGAACACTGTACTGTGTGAAATAAGCTAGTTCGGTTCTGGGAATCAGTTGCTTTCCTACGAAGAAGGTTTAGTGCAGCCAGTTCAAACTTTCTAGTTAGTGTAATCTAACAAGATGTACAACCTTACTGGATTCGCTTCATATCTAAAGTAGTTTTGTTTCAAAACAAACATCTTCATTGCCAAAACTGTACTGTGAAATGAGTTAGTTCGGTTCTAGGAATCAGTTGCTTTCCCTCGAAGAAGGTTTAGTGCAGCAACTTCAAACTTTCCTTGTTTGTGTAGTCTAACAAGAAGTACAACTTACTAGTTTCGCTTCATTTGTAAAGTAGTTTGTTCAGAAAAAAAACATCTTCATTACTTGAACACTGTACTGTGTGAAAATAAGCTAGTTAGGTTGTAGGAATCAGT
>JAEOAD010001721.1:0-31158 GCA_036365145.1 Orientallactaga sibirica
AGTGGTCCAAGTCATTGGACTCAAAGCCCGGGAAGATTTTGTAATCTCTCTCCTTCGTATCTGAAGCAGGGCCTCGCTCTCTAGTGGTCAGCTTCTAACTCCTCGAGGCCCTTTTCCGTCAGCCCTCCACGATCTCCTTAGTTACGCAGAGGCTATTCCAGGAAAACACACCCTCTGTGACCTGTTTGTTCATTTTCAGACATCCCCTTCCGGCAGGCTCATAACTTCAGTGATGGCATGAAATCTAAGATATAGCTCCGTTTCCAAAAGACCCTTCCGCGCACCACCTGTCCCCTGGCTCAGCAGTCCAAACTCACACGGCAATTTTGAGCGTTTTTTTGGAAGGAGCAGAATCTGGAGCCAAACAGGGCCAGGAGGAGGCCTGGGTGTTCAGGGACTCTCTGCGTGGTAGAAAAACAGGGCTCCGACAACCACCTGAGTCATCTGCTCACATCTGTCTGGGACCTCCAGAACTGACAGAGGATTTGAGATATTCGATGGGAGTTTTGAGCACCCTTTCTGCCTGAGGCTCACACTTCTGGTGACCCTGCAGACATGGGGGAGTGTCCTAAGTCCCCAACGGGAAAAAATGGGGGTATCTTAAGCCCACATGCAACTACTAGAAAAAGCTTTTAAAAAACTTTTCATTTTATCTTATTTTTTTGGAGAGAGACACAGACAGAGAGAGAGACAGAGAGAGAGAGGGAGGGAGGAACACAGAGATGGGTGCGCAAGCAGTGTCTCAGCTGCTGAGAACGAAATCCAGATGTGCGTGTCCCCTTGTGACCAAGTGCAGCATTAAGCGCCCTTCGCGTCACTTTGCCTCTGGCTAAACGTGGGACCTGGAGATTGGAACAGCTGGAGATTGGAACCAGTGTTCTAAGGGTTAGAAGCAGGCACCTTAATCCCTAAGCCATCTCTCAGCCCAGAAGTTCCTTTTGCCTCATAAGCCTTATGAGCTGAAGAGTGGGCAGAAGGAATCGAGAACCTCAGACTTGGAAAGTGGACCTTGAGAGGCAGGTCCCCACAAGGAGGTGCTTGAGAACATTCCTGACAACAAAGTGGATGCAGGTGTGATGAGGGACCACAACAAGGGCAAGGTATACAAAAATGGCCAATATGCATTTCTTCATTCAGTCACACTTGCCAAACATCGCAAAGCCTAAATAACAAAAAGAAAAAAGAAAGGAAGGAAGGAAGGTAGGAAGGAAGAAAAAGAAAGGAAGGAAGAAAGACAGAAAGCAAACACGCAAGCAATCAAGCAACAGAGAAAAGATAGAAAAACTAAACTACACAATGAATCAAATAAATTATGATCAAAACAGACTGAAGCTTTGACTTTACATAGCCTAAATGCCGGGAATACTTGTACGCTGAGCGATTACATACAACATGTTTGGCAAAGTCTATTAGGTGCTGCTAAGGAGAGGACTCGATAATCTTTGAAAATGACAGAAAAACCCTATGGGCTCTATCTCTGCAGGAGACACACAGATGGTTATGCAGGCCTTTGTCATGATAGAGAAAATTCAGAGTTGGTTTCAGAAACTTTCCCGAAGATCTCCTGGGAAAGAAAATTCCTGAACACAAGGCCAGTGTCACCTGGTGTCATCACGTGAAAGAACGACATCATAGAAGCCTCCCTTCAACTGAGATCAGAGAATGCTCGCTGGCACTTAGTATGTATGTTAGGACATGAGAAGGATTTTATTCTGAGATTGATACTTCTTAGAAGTTATTCTCACTTTTCCTGGAAACCAATGGTGAATAAGGACATGTTAGAAGAGTCTTGGCTGTGAGTTCAAGGCCAGGCTGAGAGACGCCACAGTGAATTGTGTGTCATCTGGGGCCACAGCCAGTCCCTAAAGTGGCACCCTGAAAAAAATTGTATATATGTTTGTGTATGTATGTATTTATGGATATAAATTTACATATGACCTTAAACCTAATCCTATTATGATATATATATATATATAAATTCATATATTTACATATAATTATATATAGCTGTATATGTATATATTATGTAGTATGAATAACGTATAATAATCTATAATGCATGTAATTATATTTTATACATGTCATATATGTAAATATATATCACATATATTTATATTGATATATGTATAAATTTTCATGTATATTTGTATATGAACTCACATATTTACATATAAGTTTATATATAAATTTAAATATATATGTATTATATATAAAATGAATACATAGTATATATCATATATATATATATATATATATATGTGTGTGTGTGTGTGTGTGTGTGTGTGTGTGTGTGTGTATACACACGTATCTATCATCCTCAAAACACCTCCTCCTGCTTTTGGCTGCATGACAATGTACTTAGGGTAGATGTTACATTTATTTCTTTGGTTTTTGGGGGTTGTCTTGGTTTTCCTGATAGGACTGGCTCTAGCCCAGGCTGAGGTTGAATTCTCTATGTCGTCTCAGGAGGCCTCAGACTCACAGCCACGATGCTCCTCACTCTCTGCCTCCCTCCTAGTGCTGCTGAGATGAAAGGTGTGAGAGCCACCATAGATATATTTTATTATTATTATTATTATTACTTCATTTTATTATTTTTATTATTTATAGGAGACATAGAAGGTGTTAGACAGAGACAGAGAGAGACAGAGAGAGTGAGAATGTCACTTCCAGGTCAGCCTGAGCTACAGTGAGACCCTACCTCTCAAAACCAAAACATAAATAAATAAAATCTAGAAGGGCTGGGCAGAAGGCTTAGTGGTTAAGGCATTTTGCTTGTGAAGGCAAAAGAACCAGGTTCGAATCCCCACGTCCCACCTTAGCCGGATGCACATGGTGGAGCATGCATCTCGAGTTCATTTGTATTGCCTGAGGGCCCTGGGGCGTCCATTCTCTCTCCCTCTCCGTCTTCTTCTGTCTCTCAGAAATCAGTCAATGAATCAAACAATCAATCATTCAATAGAATCAACAAGTGATTCAGAAACACATTTGGCCAAGGTCTATTAGGTCCCGCTAAGCAATGGACTCGATATTCTTTGAAAATTAGAGAAAAACTCTATGAGCTCTATCTCTGCAGGAGTGACCCAGAATGTTATGCAAGCCTTTCTCATGATCAAGAAAACTCAGAGTTGGTTTCAGAAGCTTTCCAAGAGAGAAAAGGGGACGGATGGTAGAGAGCAACCGCAACAGTGGCTCTCCTATAAAAATCCCACTGCCATCTATGACATAGAAACATGATTTTTGCCAATGCAGACTGTGGCTGATTGAGATGTTTTGCTTTTCTTTTCTTTTTTTTTTTTTTTCTTACACAGAGGCTACGAGATCTGAGGACAAATTGACAAAATTCATAAAAGATACCTGAAACTGTATAAAAAGAGAGGAAGAGCGTACCCAGCTGTAGAGCACCCCAGACAGTGTACAGAGATCTTGAGGAGAAAGAGCCCCACACGGCTGGTGGAGGGCAGACTTTGGAAACTTACACTGGTGAGATGGGGAGGAAAAACAAAATGTACGAGGAGCAGAGTTCTAGAGGCTGCTAGAGGAGACGACACGATAATCTTTGAAAATTACAAAAACCCTATGTGCTCTATCTTTGCAGGAGACACACAGATGGCTATGCAGGCCTTTTCATGATAGAGAAAATTCAGTGCTGGTTTCAGAAACTTTCCAGCAGATCACCTGGGAAAAAATAACACAGACACAAGGCCAGAGTCACCTGGTGTCATCACATGAAAAGTCGATATCACAGAAGCCTCCCTTTAAACTGAGATCAGAGAATGCTCGCTGGCACTTACTATGTATGCTAGGACATTAGAAGGATTTAATTCTGAGATTGACACTTCTTAGAAGTTATTCTAACTTTTCCAGGAAACCAATTGTGAATAAGAACATGTTACAAGGGTTTGGCTGGAAGTTCAAGGCCAGACAGAGATGCCACAGTGAATTCTGTGTTAGCCCGGGCTACAGCCATTGCTACCCTGTACCCCCTCCAAAAATTATGTATGTATGTATTTATGTATGTAAATATATAACATATATTCATATATCTAATATATGTATAAATTTCCATGTATAGTCATATATGAACTCATATATTTACATATAAGTTTATATATAATTTAAATATATATTCATATGTGTATATATTCTCGGTGAGCGGGCAGTAAAAGAACACTGTTCCTGCACCTCATAATTCTCTCTCCTTCAGGATCCTGCACCGACACCCGAGCTCACTTCAGAAAACCTGAGTCCCTCGTTATCAACAACAATGACAGGCGAGACAGTGGTCCAAGTGGTGGACTCAGAGCCCCCAGGAAGATTTTAAATCTCTCTACCTTACTATTTCAAGCAGGACCTTGGTCTCTGGCGGCAGGATTTCTAACCCCTCGTAGGCCCTTTCCTGTCAGCCCTCCACGATCTCCTTAGTTAGGCTGGGCCATTCCTAGGAAAACACACCCTCTGTGACCGGTTTGTTCATTTTTCAGACATTCCCCCTTCCGGTAGGCTCGTAACTAAGAGTGATGGCATGAAATGTAGATATCGCTCCATTTCCAAAAAGACCCTTCCGCTCACCGCCTGTCCCCTGGCTCAGCAGTCCAATCTCAGGCAGCCATTTTGAGCTTTTTTATTTTCGTTTTTTTTTTTTTTTTTTTTTTTTTTTTTTTTTTGGTTTTTCAAGGTAGGGTTTCACTCTGGTCCAGGCTGACCTGGAATTAACTATGTAGTCTCAGGGTGGCCTCGAACTCTCAGCTATACTCCTACCTCTGCCTCCCGAGTGCTGGGATTAAAATGCACCACCCGCCGCTTGAGCGTTTTTGGAAAAGGCAGATTCTCTAACCTCAGGTGATTTTGGCCCGTTTTTTTGGAACAAGAGAGATTCTCTGAGCTGGATGGGCCAGGAGAAGGCCTGGGTGTTCCAGGGACTCTCTGCGTGGAGAAAAACGGGACTCCCGACAAGCACCTGGAGTCATCTGCTCACATCTGTCTGGGACCTTCAGAACTGACAGAGGTTTGAAGATATTCCGTAGGAGTTTTGAGCGCCCTTTCTGCCTGAGGATCTCATTACTTGCAGGTAACCCAGCTGACCTGGTGCAGTGTCAGAGATGGGTGGGCAGGCAGTGTCTCAGCTGCTGTGCACGAAATCAAGATGTGCCCGCCCCCTTGTCCCAAGTGCGGCATTGCACCCTTGTAACTTTGCATCTGACTAAACGGGGACCTGGAGACTGAAATCCCACTCAGGATTGAAGCAGTGTTCTTAGGGTTAGAAGCCAGGCAGATTAACCCCTAAGTATTCTCCTCCAGCCCAGAAACTCCTTTTAATTCCTTATAAGCCTTAGATAAGAGCTGAAGAGTGGGCAGAAGGAATCGAGAACCTCAGACTTGGAAAGTGGACCTTGAGGCATGGAATCACCAGAAGAGGCGCTTGAGAAACTTCCTGACAACAGGTGGATGCAGGTGTGGTGATGGACCACAAGGGGCAAAGGTATGGAAAAATCGCCAGTATGTCATTTCTTCATTCAGTCACACTTGCAAAACATCACAAAGCCAAAATAACAAAAAGAAAAAAAGGAAAAAGGAAGGAAGGAAGGAAGGAAGGAAGGAAGGAAGGAAGGAAGGAAAAGAAAAGAAAGGAAGAAGAAAGGAAAGGAAGGAAGAAAGGACAGACAGCAAAGACTCAAGCAAGCAAGCAACAGAGAAAGAAAGAAAAACTAAAATATACAATAAATGAAATGAATTACAATCGAAACAGACTGAAGCTTTGACTTTACATAGCCTAAATGCCGGAATAGTTGTAAGCGAGCGATGACACACAACCCATTTGGCAAACGTCTATTAGGTCCTGCTAAGGAGACGACTCGATAATCTTTGAAAATTACAAAAAACCCTATGTGCTCTATCTTTGCAGGAGACACACAGATGGCTAGGCAGGCCTTTGTCATGATAGAAAATTCAGTGCTGGTTTCAGAAACTTTCCAGCAGATCACCTGGGAAAGAAAATAACACAGATACAAGGCCAGAAGTCACCTGGTGTCATCACATGAAAAGTCGACATCACAGACCCTCCCTCAAACTGAGATCAGAGAATGCTCGCTGTCACTTACTATGTATGTTAGGACATTAGAAGGATTTAATTCTGAGATTGACACTTCTTAGAAGTTATTCTCACTTTTCGGGAAACCAACTGTGACTAAGTACATCTTAGAAGGGTTGTGACCGTACGTTCAAGGCCAGCCTGAGACACCACCATGAATTCTGTTGGCCGGGCTACAGCCAGTCCCTACCTCGCCCCCTGCCAAAATTATATATATATATATATATTATATATATATATATATATATATATTTATATATTATATATATATGTATATTTATATATGTGTATGTATTTATGGATATAAATTTACATATGGCCTCACCCTAATCCTATTATGATATATATTTACATATTTACATACAATTATATATATAAATGTATATATAAATATTATATAGTATATATAATGTACAATAATCTATAACACATGAAATAATATGTATATACATATTATATATGTAAATATATATCATATATATTTACGTATATATGTACAAATTTACATATATATTTATGTATGAACTCACATATTTACATATAAGTTTATATATAATTTAAATATATATTCATATGTATATATTATGTATAATTTATATCTAAAATAAATATATATTTTACATATTATATATATATATATATGTATCATGCTCTAAACACCTCCTCCTGCTTATGGATCATGCTCTAAACACCTCCTCCTGCTCTGGCTACATGACACTGTACTTATGGTATTTGTTAAATTTATTTCTTTGTTTTTTTTTTTTTTTTTTTTTTTTCCATTTCCAGGTAGGGTCTTCCTCTGGCCCAGGCTGAGCTGGAATTCACTCTGTCCTCTCAGGATGGCCTCGAACTCACAGCCATGGCCCTCCTCACCTCTTCCTCCCTCCCGTGCTGCTGGGATTAAGGGCGTAGAGCACCACCATATATTTTTATTTTATTAATATTATTATTATTATCATCATTTCATTTCATCATTTTGTTTTTATAGCAGAGTTAGAAGGGTCAGACAGAGGCAGAGAGAGAGAGAGAATGGGTGCCAGGACCTTTGGCTTTTAGGCAAGCACCTTAAGCACTAAGCCATCTCAAATCAAAACCAAGCAATTAAACTGCTTCCTAGGTAGCTGACCAAATTTACACAGTCAAGCTCAGATATATCTGACAGTTGGGATGTGATTCCTATACTCCTAGAAGAGACAATATTAGTCCAATAGCTTCATTTAAATAATCTGTATAATTTGAAATCTAACCCCACCCCGTCAAACATATGTAGACCTTTTAATAAAAAGTCATACTCTCAGCAGGGCGTGGTGGCACATGCCACTATTCCCCACTGTGGAGGCAGAAGTAGTTGGATCCCAGGAGTACAAGGCCACCCTGAGACTACAGAGTGAATTCCAGGACAGCCTGGACCAGAGTGAGACTCTACCTAGACAAACAAAAAAAAAAAAAGTCATGTTCTCCCAGATAAGATTTTATTATAGAACATAAATTTTCCAAATCACTCTTCAAGTGTCCTAGCTTTTTTAATCTTGAAGACAAAGATTAAAGCAATAAAAATAAGGAAGCAGGTTTTCTGGTGCATGCCTTGAATCCCAGCACTTGAAACACTGAGGCAGGAGGATCGTTTGAGGTCATCATAGGCTACAGAGTGAGTCCAGAACACACCACGCTAGAGTAAGACACTGACTCAAAAGGAATGTGTCTTTTTCAAGTTTCTTTCTTTCTTTCTTTCTTTCTTTCTTTCTTTCTTTCTTTCTTCCCCTTTTTTCTTTCTTTTTGCTTTGTTTTCTAACCCTCTCTGAATTGGGTTTTAATAAAAATAAAATGCTTAAATTCCAATAGCTTAAAGGGGTAGGAGAAAGAAACAAAAGACATCAGCCATCTATACCTGGTCTTATCTACTCTGAATAATGGTATGAATTTAGTAGCAGAACATGTATTTTCTTATGTACTCAAATTTCTGTGAGGCCTGATTCAAAAACACACATGCAAAAAAAAAAAAAAAAAAACAAACAAACAAAAATCCCTAAAACCTAGAAGACAGCACTAAATGTGATATGGCTGGTCATCCATATTAGTCAATACTTGTTTCAGACATTTAAGATAGAATCAGTATTTCATAAAACCTGTCAAGCTTTGTCAAAGAGGTTAGTCTTGTATATAAAAATATGAATAAGGTATACCAGAGAAAACTTAAGAGAAAACCACTATCTTTCTGCCAAGCCTTAGTTGTTTTAGTTTATCTGTTTTATTTTGAGACAAGGTCTTGGTTCTTTCTTTTGACTGGTGTGATACTTGCTATGTAGCTCAGCCTGGCCTTGCTGAACTGTGGGCAGTCTCCCTGCCTCATCCTCCACAGTGCTAGCATTACAAACATGTATCACCTTGGTCAGCATAGCTTTGGTTTCTCTAATTCTGGACTATTTCTTCACAGATTGAAGAGCAAGATGAAAAATTTCAGGAGAAAGCAATTACTTGCATTTGTGTTTGTAAAGCATATTTAATAAATACTAAAAAAATCTTCCATTTCAATCATACTTTTGAAGTTGTTAATGAATGCATTTCCTTATTACTTATTCCATTTGTGTCTACTGAAAACAGATGCTTTCTACATTAAAGGATCATTTACTCAGAGCTGTGCACTTAGTTGGCACGCAGTGTTTTGCTATATTCTACTCTATAGCCACACTTCTTCATCACTTAAGATAGGGTTAATTTCTCTAACAGGATAATAAAGATATTATTTTAAAGAAAATAAGAGAATTGACATATATAACTAATAATATTATTACAGATTTGAAGTGAAAGGGAAACTTATCCATTTAAAATAACCTTCATTGTACCCAAAGCAGATACAATCCACCATCACTGTGAAATGCCTATCACTTGATTCCTTTTAAAAAAATAAATAATTTGTTAAATCTAATTTGCTCATTATGAAATTTTATCGGACTGACACTACTATAATAAATCTAGGTAACATAAGCTTAAATGTGTAACATGAAACATTTTTTGGAATGGATATATTTTGGTAACTATGAAATCAGTTGTTATCATGTTCTTGCTTACCATTTCAAGTTAAAACAACACAATCAATTATATTGAATTCAATGAGAATGTCAGATAAAAAGAAAAATTGGAAAAAATAAACGTGTAATACAAGTAATGCAGATTAATGAAGTGCTATACAAATGAGTGACAGTTGAAAAATACAACCTATAATCCTACTCCACTCATTTAATTAATGAGTTAAAATGAATGCCAAAACTTGTTTGGCTTGAGAATAAATATATATAAATTTGAATGGCAATACTTTCATATTGATAGATTAATCATTAAGCATTCTGTTTCAGTGATGGTTTCTGTACTACATAAACAAAATCATGTCTAACTCAATTCAGGCAGACCTGCAATTCACTATGTTGTCTCAGGGTGGTGCCACACACCCCAGCTTTTCACGCCTGGCTTTTAATCTCTGATCTCATTTTTATCTCTTGGAGTTGCAGGCCAGTTTGGGACTACAGGGAATATTCAGTCAAAACAGCATGTTTGGGAGCACGCCTTTACAGGGAATAGGATCGAAAGCCACCCTGAAAAGTTAACAGGTCAGCCTGGCAGTGAGACCCTAGGCAAAACCAAAAAAATAAAAATAAAAAAAAAAAAAGAAAAGAAAAATATCTAGGAAGCAGGCAGACAGTTCATGTAAATAAAAGACCCTCAAAACTTTAAAATATGTTCTTTTCAGAACAAGACAGGCTAAGTGAATATCCAAAGTGCACCATCCATCCATCCATCTATCCTTCTTTCACCTGGCCTAGTTGTTGAGCTGGATTCTCACTTGTAACTGATACTGGAGCTTGCAGAACTCCTGATATACCTGTTTCTGGCTTTAGATGTGTAAGGAATACCATCTGGTCCTGTAGGTTTGCAAGCAGCAAGCACCTTTGCACACAGAGCCATATCTCAGCCTCAGCCAGCCTTCCTCGGTTTCTTTACCTTTTTCTTTCCTTCTTCTTCTCTTTTTTTTTTTTTCGAGGTAGGGTCTCACTCTGGCTCAGGCTAACCTGGAATTCACTATGTGGTCCCAGACCTTTTTATTTTTTATTTATCAGAGAGAGACTGGGCACAACAGGGCCTCCAGGCACTGCACATGGACACTGGATGTATTGCCATTTTGTGCACATGGCTGTACATCTGTCATGGGGAATTGAATCTGGCCTTGCTGGCAAGCACCCTTGACCATGGAGCCATTTCTCCAGTCTTCCTCAGTTTTTCTGTTTACATGACCATATATGGGCATCCTAGTATCTCTTACCACCTGACAAATACATAACTTTTTCTTTAAATTATAATTGTTTATTTATTTATTTATTTACTTATTCTACTACCTTGTGTGTATACAAACAGATTCCAGGGATGAGAGTAAGGATGGAACCCACACGTGGTGTTTACACACTGAGTAGGTATATAACTAAAAAACAAAACATAAAACAGAGCCATCAATTTTCAGGAAATTTTTTCAGAGGGAGTGGAAAAGCCAGAGGTGATCCATAATAAGACCCGGCCTATTCTCATTCATATTATCCCTCTCAAATAAATATCTTTTTTTAATTTAAAAAATGTATGTATGTATGTATGTATGTATGTATGTATGTATGTATGTATTTGAGAGAGAGAAATTTATCTGAGGGAGAGAATGGGCACAGCATGTCCTCAAGCCATTGCAAATGAACTCCAGATGCATGTGCCCAGTGGGGACACAGTGAAAGTTTTTTTTGTTATTTTGGTTTTCTAGATAGGATCTTGCTGAAGCTCAAAGCTGACCTCCTACTCACTATGTAATCTCAGAGTCGTTTTATACACACAACAATGCTCCTACTTCTCCCTCTTTAGTAAAAATAGTGGCGCATGAGTCTGGAGGTCCTTGGCAGTGGCTAGAGGCCCTGGGCACCCATTCTATCTTCTCTCTGTCAAATAAATAAATGAAAATTAAAGAAAAATACACACAGAGAGAGACACACACACACACACATTGGGTTGGTGAGATGGCTTAGTGGATAAGCGATTCCCTGTGAAGCCTAAGGACCCCCAGTTTGAGGCTCGATTTCCCCAGAACCCATGTAAGAGATGCAAGGTGGCACATGTCTGGAGTTCGTTAGTAGTGGCTGGGGCCTGGCACACCCATTCTTTATCTGCCTTTTTTTCTCTCTGTGTCTGTTATTTTCAAAATAAAATAATAGAATAAAATCAATAATAAAATAAAAATATGTAAATAAAATAAAATATAAGTGTGTCTCTAAGAGTCCCTGGAAAACCATGAGGAAGTAGGCTGGGCTGGGCTGTTCTGTTGTGAGGTTGGCTAGAAGTGGGTAATGATCTAAAGAAAGACTGAAATTTAAAAGTATGACTGGGCTGGAGAGATGGCTAAGCAGTTAAGGCTCTTGCATGCAAAGCAAAAGGACACAGGTTCGATTTCCCAGCACCCATGTAAGACAGATGCACAAGGCAGCACATGTGTCTGGAGTTCGTTTGCAGTGGCTGGAGGCCCTGGTCTGCCCACTCTCTCTGATCCCCAATAAAATTAATTAATTAATTAATTAATTAATCACTAAAGTTTGACTTCTGGGAAGAAGACCATATAAGAGAGTGAAATCTACCTTTTGTCAATTCCCTCCTTACACCATTGTCAAATGCTCCCTCATGGAGGATACTGTTACATTTATTATGCATCTTCTGTGTTCCATATATTATGCTAAAGTAAATGAATGACTCACATTACCTACAATCATCCCTTCAATGCTTGTTTTGTGAAGGAGGAGGAAAAAACTGGGTCCCAGTCACGTAGGATTTCTGGTCCACAGAGAATAAATTCTAGAACTGGAAAACTGAATCTCCTTTCTTAGATTTTGAGCTGCAAATGACTTCCATCTCTCAGATGACTGGCTAGAAGAAAAACATGAAACACAGAGACAAAAACAAGACAAAAGAAGGGCTGGAAGGATGGCTCAGCGGTTAAGGCGCCTGCCTGCAAAGCCTAACTACCTGGGGTTCATTCTCTCCTCCTCTCTCCTTGCACACAAATAAATAATTAAATAACACATTTTAAAAAGAAAGGTTTATAAAGCACTTTGTCATATTCTGATTATAATGATTATAGTGGTTTTGCAAGGAAGCCTTTTTTTTTTTTTTTTTTTTTTTTTTTGTGTCTTGAGGTAGAGTCTAACTCTAGCCCAGGCTGACCTGGAATTCACTATAGTCTCAGGCCCATCTGGAACTCATAGTGATCCTGCTCCCCTCTGCCTCCCAAGTGTTGGGATTAAAGGCATGCACCATGATGCCTGGCAAGGAAGCCATTTGTTGTTCATTTCTTTCAATAAGACAGGAGAAAGAAATTGGTGTGCCAGGGTGTCTAGTCACTGCAATCGAACTCCAGATGCTTGTATGACCTTGTGCACATGTCTCACCTTGTGTGTCAGGCTTACATGGGTTCTTGGGAGTTGAACCTGGAGTCCTTAGGCTTTGCAGGAAAATGCTTTAACTAGTAAGCCATCTCTCCAGCCCTTATTCATTCATTTTATGGATAAAGAAACTGAGGCTCATAGTGTAACTTGCCTATGGTTATACAATTAACAAAGAGCCAGGTTCAACCCAGGACTCTCAGACTTGATCTCTGGTCAGTCTTTTGACTCCATCAAAAAGAAGTACAAGCCGGACATGGTGGTTCATGCCTTTAATGCCAGCACTCAGGAGACAAAGGAAGGCTCACCATGAGTTCAAGGCCCCCTGATACTACATAGTGAATTCCACACCAGCCTGAGCTAGAGTGATACCCAAACTCTAAAAGTACAAAAAACCCACAGGGTGAAGACATGGCTTAGCAGTTAAGGTGCTTTCCTGTGAAGCCCTAAGGATCTGTGTTTGCCCTTGATCCCATAAGTCAGTCACACAAAGGTGAGGCAAGTGCAAAGTTGCACATGCCCACTAGCTGTAGCAAGCATCTGAGTTCGATTGCAGTGGCATAGGCCCTGTGTGTGCAATTCTCTCTCTCTCTCTCTGTCTCTTAAAATAACAACAGCTGGAGAGATGGCTTAGCTGTTAAGATGCCTGCCTGCAAAGCCTAAGAATGCTTGTTCAAATCTCCAGGTCCCATTTAGCCAGATGCAAAAGTGACAGGAGCAAACAATGTTGCACATGTGCATGTGTCAGTTGTTCACAGTGGCTGAGAGGCTGCTGGCACACCCATTCTCTTGGGAGGCTAATGTAGGAGGATCACCATGAGTTCAAGGCCGCTCTGAGACTACATAGTGAATTCCAGGTTAGCCTAGGCTAGAGTGAGACTCTACCTTGAAAAACAAAACAAAACAGCCAGGTAAGGTGGCTCACACTTAAATCTAACCACTCAGAGGTAGAAGTGGGAGGATAGCTGCATTCCAAGCCAGCCTGAGGCTACATAGTAAATTACAGATCATTAGGGTCTCAGGAGACAGAGAGACAACAAATACAGATTATTAAGTGTGCTTGTTCAAGTTGCAGACATTATGGTAGCTGTTGTTTTTTTATTTCCTTTTTAACTGACAATAGTAATTGTTTGTACTTGTGGTGTACAGTGTGGCATTCCATGAATGGATCAATCTTTTTTAAAATATATTTTTAAATTATATTTTATTCATTTATTTATTTGAGAGAGAAAGAAGGAGAGGAGAGGAGAGAGATAGAGAGAATGATAATGGACACACCAGTGCCTTTGTCCACTGTAAACAAATTCCAGACACATCGCCCACCTGTGTATCTGGCTTATGTGGGTCCTGGAGAGTCAAGATGGGATCCTTTGGCTTTTGCAAGCAAACGCCTTAACCACTAAGCCATTCTCAGTCCACATGAATCAATCTTTAACAATCAATGAGATCAGAGTAACTGGCCACCACCTCAGAGTTGGCCACCCACAATCCCTCTCTAGTGTCTCTTTGGAAAGATTACTATCAAACTTGTCCTTTCATGCTGTAGAACATTAGAAATCACTCTTCCTATCCAATGGCACCCCTATCACCACTAGCCACGCTTCCTCCGTTTTGCTTTCTCCCCACACTTCCCGGGCTCCGGTAATTACCTTTCTATCCTCTATTCTTTGGGAGCACAACTTTAACTTCCATGTAAGTTAAAGCATGTGCTATTTACTTTTAAGTGTCTGACTTTTTCTTTGGGGTAGGGGCTCACTGTAACCCAGGGTGAAGGAACACTCTGCAGACCCAAGCTGGTCTTGAACTCATGGCGATCCTCCTACCACTGCCTCCTGGGTGTTTAAAGGCATGCCACCACCACAAAGGGCATATCTGACTCTTTTTTCCAATCCACACAATATCCTCCAGTTCTTTCCATGTAACTACAAATGCTTGAGCTTTCACTTAATGTCTGAATTATATTCTACCACATATATTAACTACACATGTACATATATAGCTGTGATTAACCTTATTAATAGCACATGAACAGTGAATGTTCATCAATTGAGATCAAGGAACCTCTCATAAGAGATGCTGGTAGCTCTAGCTGAGGGCAGACAGTGACCATTGAATTGAAAAATGACTACTTTTGAGCCTTTTTTTTTTTTTTTTTTTGGTTTATTTGAGGTAGGTTTCACTGCAGCTCAGGCTGACCGGGAATTTACTATGTATTCTCAGGGTGGCCTTGGACTCATGGCAATCCTCCTACCTCTGCCTCCTGAGTGCTGGGATTAAAGGCGTGCGCCACCACATCGTGCTTACTTTTGAGCCATTTTATAAGGAAATACCGTTAAGTGCTTAGGTTAATTTTGAACAGTAGATAAAGCTATTGAGACATTATCAGGATAATATAGAGCTACATAAAACATTCTTTTATTATTTATTTTTAGGGGAGGAGGCAGGGAGGGAAAGAGACAGAGAGAGAAAGAGAGAGTGGGTCAGGGCCTCCAGCCACTGCAAATGAACTCCAGACACATACCACCTTGTGCATCTGGCTTATGTGGGTCCTGGAGGAATTGATCCTGGATCCTTTGGCTTTGCAGGCAAATGCCTTAACCATTAAGCCATTTCTACAGCCCATTATCACATTGTTTTTAATGATTTTTGAAATATTATTTATTTATTTAGAGAGAGAAAGAGGCAGAGAGAGAAAGAGAGGGAGAGAGAGAGAATGGGCATGCCAGAGCCTCCAGTCACTGCAAAAGAACTACAGATGCATGTGCCCCTTGTGCATCTGGCTTATATGGGTCTGGGAGAATTGAACTGGGGTCCTTTGGCTTTGCAGGCAAACACCTTAACCACTAAGCCATCTCTCCACCATTAATCATTTTTTTTTATCATTTTCATTCTCTGGGTATACAATAATATAATCTATAAGTGATCATTTTACCTCCCACATTCAGATTTTATATTCTTTATTTTCCTCTCTTTTCTAATTGAATTAGCTGATACTTACTGATTCTATGAAAACTAACAGTCACAGTGATCATTGCCTGTTGTGTTACTATTACTCTTCCTTGAAATGTGACTGGACTTGTCTAAAGTCTGTGTAAATCTTTTCTCAATTGTGATGTGGGAAGTGTCCCAGTTAGAAGAGTTGTACTGGGACAAGTAGACCTGAGATTCCCCAGACTCCCTTATCCCAGCCATGAGCCATCAGTAAAAGCAGTGATGGACTGGGTTGGGGACCAGTCACTATAAACAGATCTCTGTAGAGGTAAAGGAACGAATACAGGCAGATCTGCTTAGAGGAACTCCACCACCCCTACAGAACCACTAGGTGACTGGTGAAAATGCTAATGTCTTTGACACCTCTGTGGGCTGTCATTGCTACAGTGTCTTCAAAGAGGTCACGATGGTCCCAGAAATCACTGGAGACCAGAGGTCACGCTCATGGGGATGGCCATGCCATTCTTATAGTCAGAGACCGATTTCCATGAGGCTTGGGTTACAGTTCATTCCAGTAAACTGCTGGATGACCTCTTTAAATCTCGACTTATTTTGAAACCACTGGATAGGCTCAGACACATAAGAGTTCAAACCTCAGTAGATCTGTCTTGCTCTTCTTATAGATGCCATTATTCTTTTAAATCACTTATTTATTTATTTATTTATTTATTTATTTATTTATTTATTTCAGAGATAGAAGAGAAATAGGGGCTGGAGAGATGGCTTAGTGATTAAGGAGCATGTCTATGAACCCAAGGACCCAGGTTTGATTCTCCAGGTCCCCAGAAACCAGATCACATGGTGGCGCATGCATCTGGAGTTCGTTTGCAGTGGCAAGAGGCCCTGGAGTGCTCATTCTCTATCTCTCTCTCCTTCTCCTTTCTCTGTCTCTAATAAATAAATAAAATAAACAAATCTTTAAAATGTGAAGAGAAATAGTGAGGAGGAGAGAAAATGAGTGTGCCAGGGAAGCTGGAGTCAAGGCGACAGCCTTGAACCTCTGAAACCATCAGCCAATGTCCCAGAAATTAACCTGTTTCTGCCTCCCTTCTTTCTGTAGACACACTGGGATTACAGATATCTGACACACAGTCCAGATTTTATGTGGGCTCTGGGGGTTTAAACCATGTACCAGGCACAGGGCAGGCAAGTGCTTTATCCACTGAGCCTTCTCCCATATCCCTTACCTTATTTTTGATACAGGGTCTAGAACTGAACCCAGAACGCACTGATTTGGCTACACTAGCCTGTCAGCAAACCTGAGGGCTCCTCCCAGCTCTGCTTCCCAACACTGAGACTATGGCGCGTGCCGCAATACACGGCTTTAATGTGGGTGCTGGGATCCAAACCCAGGTCATTTTACCCTCTGGGCCATTTTCAGCTCTCACAGCTCCATGTTAAAGTTTTTATTTTATTTTATTTTTGGTTGGCATACAGAGATTTAGGTATCATTTAAAATGTATTGTGTTTTAGTTGATTCCTGCCCCCTCCTTCTCTTCCCCTCTCCCTATATCTTCTCTTCTTCTGTTTGCACATTCATTCCAGGGTCCCATAATATTCCCTTTTATCACATTGCAATACTCAAGGGCATAGTTTGCACAGTAGGAATTTCTCAAGACAATAATGGACTCCTGTGAAACCTTCATTTGTGAGGCAGAAGCAGGAAGATCACAGCAAGTTCAAGGCCAGCCTGGCCTAGATAGTGAGTTCCAGGACAGCCAGGGCTACATAGAAAGCCCGTTCCAAGAAAGAAAACAAAACAAACAAAACAAAACAAGCACCCAGCCACACAACAAAAGATTTAACAATGACATGGTGGCATTTTCTAGCAGAGTGACCATGTCAGATGACATAGGACTTCCTGAAGTGGTGAGCTGAGCACCAAGTCAGTTCTTTGCACATGTCTTTTCTGGAGAATGTCTCTGGGATACTTTCTTTCTGAGACTGTAGAAGTGTCCTAAATGCCGGGCGTGATGGCGCACGCCTTTAATCCCAGCACTCGGGAGGCAGAGGTAGGAGGATCGCCAAGAGTTTGAGGCCACCCTGAGACTACATAGTTAATTCCAGGTCAGCCTGGACCAGAGGTGAGACCCTACCTCAAAACCAAAAAAAAAAAAAAAAAGTGTCCTAAAGAAGTGTCTAAATATCCTGAAGGGTTTTACTACAAAACATATATGTTCCTCAGTCAGGGTGAGCGTTTGATGCTTTCCTATATTTACCAGCTGAGTCTCCACTAGGTGGAGCTATCACATAAGCTATGGTACTTGAACCACACTGAGGTTTTCTCATTGCAGCTCAACTGCGGCTCTGCCCACTTGACTGACATGGTAACTTAATTCAGGTGAGAGTAAGTCTTTTGCAAATCAGCAGGTAGAGGTGACCAGTGCTCTGTCTTCACTGTGTGTGCATGGAATGTTGTGAGCCACAACGCACTGAATCTCAACACCCAGCTCCTTTTGCCAAAACTGTCATGGCATTTGTAAGAAAGGAATGAAATTTGAGATTTCCTGCTCTGTAGATAGGAATGTATTGACATTCCATGTTTAAAAAGTTTTCTTAGCCGGGCGTGGTGGTGCACGCCTTTAATCCCAGCACTTTCGGGAGGCAGAGGTAGGAGGATCACCGAGAGTTCGAGGCCACCCTGAGACTGCAAAAGTTAATTCAGGTCAGCCTGGACCAGAGTGAGACCCTACCTCAAAAAAAAAAAAAAAAAAATTTTTCTTATGAAATCAACCACAGTCTGAGAAAGTTTAAACGTTGTACAAGTAAAAGCAGATTTGGTTTAATGGTGACCTGGGAGCTGCCTTGAAATATTTTTCCATGGAGTTTATACTCTGTATCTATCTTGGAGTTGGGGACATTAGAAAGCAGGCTTTATTTATTTATGTGCAGGTGTGTGTGTGTGTGTGTGTGTGTGTGTGTGTGTGTGTGTGTAGGTATTCCAGTTCTCTTGCTACTGTAAACACGTGATCTTCTGTTCTATGTGGGTGTTGGAGACTTGAACTCAGCCTGGCAGGATTACAAGCAAACACCTTTAACTGCTGGGCCATCTCCCAATTCCTGAAAGCAAGACTTTTGACATCTAAGTATGCTTGGGTAGTTTTAATGAACCTGCTTCACATAGAATTCATTTTGTAGTTCTATTATACCTGAACTGCAAAATTGTCAAGTAATATTTATCAGCACTATTATTTAAGTGCTGGGAAATATATTGTAAGTGACATACTATTAGTTACTGTAAGATAATATTTCATTTTTTCCTTTAATCTTTTAAATGCCTCTAACTCAGAAATAATTAATCCTTTCCTAGGCTTCTTGGCTGTTCTGGATAGAACAGTGGCATCTAAGAACAACGGGTGGAAAAATCACATCTAACAGAAGTGTATTGCTTCTTTAATTATAAATGTATACCCAGACTACTCAATCACTATTTGTGTTTCTGACATCATCAGAAATCTTTGGTGCTTTAATTTTTTTTTAATTTATTGGGAAATGGAGAGAGAGAATGAATGAGAATAGGCACCCAACGGCCTTTGGCAGCTGCAAATGAACTCAGATGCCTGTCCTACTTGTGCATTTGGCTTTACCTGGGCACTGGAGAATCCGTATAAGAGATGAGAAAGGAAAGAATAAGGAAAAAGATGCAGTTTACAAGTAGAGATAGAAGAATAGAACTCTCAGGATGAAATATTTTTCCTGACGTCTCGGGGAAGCGCTGTTAGTCATGTTTGCACATATTAAATGCTCATGTTAGGAAAGTGAAGTGCATCATGGGATGTTTGTACAAATATAAGTAAGTCAATAAATCAGCAGTCTATTGTAAGCATATAAGACAATGCAATAGGGAAACAGACTAGACTAGAAACAAAGAGCTGTTGACTTTACTCTCTTCTGAATCTGTATTAAAGCTCTCTTAGTCTTTTGAGAGAACTGGAGAAATAAAGTCTGGGTCAAATAGGGGTTATGAGTATGCTGGACGGTGGTTGGCAAATCTCAAGGCTGTAATTGCTAATCTGACCTTTCTGTTTGCTTCTCCAACGTGGCTTTGAGAGAAGTTGAACAAGTTACAAAACAGGGCTGGCTCTGAATGCCACAGCTAAACACTCCAGGCTTCACTGGTTTCTACACAGCCAGAGAAACTGGGAGTTTCAACAACCCCTGTTATAAATTTAGTTGAAGTGAATTGGGAAGAAGTTGCATTGACTATCTTTGGTATTTTTACAAAGAGTTAGAGTTAGACTCATGACAAAATAGCAACAAGAACAACAACAAAACCCCAGAGATTTTTCCCCTACAGAAAGAGCATTGCCCACCCTTGTGCCATAGCTTTTATTTCTGCCATCTGGGGAAGATGGTATGCAGTTACTTATACTCTGCTCCCCTCACAAGCGTCAGCATCGTCTCCAAAACAATGACTTTGCTGTGTGTGTGTGTGTGTGTGTGTGTGTGTGTGTGTGTCGTGTCCTCCTAGAAGATTTTAGCATGTGCATGGCACAGAGGGATGCTCAGTACATATTGGTGACAGAATAAATGGATAAATGGTCATGATTGATTTTATCCTTTGGAGGATTTGAGAAAGGGATGGGGGTAATTTGCAAAACATTCGAGATCAGATTCACTATATTTTAATGCAATGACATTCCACTTTGATTTAGGGAATCAGGTATATTCTCAGTGTTAACTAATGCTTTCTGTATGGAAGGCCCTCCTGTGTCCTCCTTCTTAAAGGAGGTCTGCTATTGTTTGTCAGAATGTAAATTAGTGCAGACATTATGGAAAACAGTGTGAGGATTTCTCTACTAAAATGGGTTCACACATCCCCACTACAAGTATATGTCAGAGGAAGTGAAATTAAATCAGTATATAGCACAGAACCAGGCATGATGGCATGTGACTGCTTTCTCGGCACTCTGAAGTCTGAGGCAACAGGATAATAAGGCTAACCTGGCTATGTAGAAGATCCTGCTTCACAAGAAAAGAAAAAGAAAGAAAAGACAAGAAAAGAAAAGGAAAAAGCAAATTTACTACCATATGTCAGCAACCAGAATATGCAATCAACAAATTTCCAAAACAGATTTATGGATAAAAGGAACCGTGGTGTGTATGTGTACAAAATGTCACGGCATGACACATTCCCATTCCCTCATTTCAACATGGATGAAGCCAGAGATGATGATACTCAATGAAATAATCCCAGCACAGAAGGAGAGCATCTTAGGATCCACATCCACAAGTGGAAGGTACAAATGGTCTCACAGCCGGGCGTGGTGGCGCACGCCTTTAATCCCAGCACTCCGGGAGGAGGGTAGGAGGATCGCCGAGGTTCAAGGCCACCCTGAGACTACATAGTGAATTCCAGGTCAGCCTGGACCAGGTGAGACCCTGCCTCGAAAAACCAAAAAAAAAGAAAAAAATGGTCTCACAGAGTTGGCAGTAGAAGAGTGGTGACCAGAGGCTGGGGGTGGGGTGTGGTGGGAAGGTTGCTTCATAGGAAAAAGTTATTGCTTGATACGAGGGGATACATTTTACTCTACACCACAATATGATAAATGCGACAAACAAATTAATGATGGTGATGAATTTGCTACTTACTCCTAAGTTGCTCGACCCTGTGTACATGAATGAAGCGTATCATATCTCGTAAATATATACAGGCAGCATGTAATCAAAAACTCAATAAAGCCAGAGCGTAGTGGCGCACACCTTTAATCCCAGCACTCGGGAGGCAGAGGTAGGAGGATCGCTGAGAGTTCAGAGGCCCCCCTGGGATTTACATAGTTAATTCCAGGTCAGCCTGGACCAGAGTGAGACCCTACCTTGCAAAACCAAAATAAAAAATAAAAAAACTCAATGAAATACACAATTTGTGAGCTTTCTAGGTGGCTAAAAACATTTGCTATGATGCTTGATAGGTGTAGTTCAAATCCCCAGAACCTACCCTAAGGCAGGATGGA
Organism: Orientallactaga sibirica; assembly: GCA_036365145.1. Taxonomy (NCBI): domain Eukaryota; kingdom Metazoa; phylum Chordata; class Mammalia; order Rodentia; family Dipodidae; genus Orientallactaga; species Orientallactaga sibirica. The sequence goes on from JAEOAD010001721.1 coordinate 21,495, forward strand.
GATGGGACATGTGTCTGTCCAACACACCTACAGTTATAACTATTTACTTCACTGCCTAGCATTTCTGCCTTCCATAAGGTCGTCAGCCAGTTTGAGTTGATTTTGGTGCAGGATGAGAGATGTGGGTCTAATTTTGTTTTCTGCAATCGGTTTCCCCCTTGCATTCCTGAATCCCTGAAGGAACGAATATGTTTCAGTCAACTCTAAAGGCTATTCCAGCTCACCCTTTCTTCTCTCTCCTTTTTACTGTCTCTGCCTGGGTACTTATGCGTGGCTCCCTCTTCTCTGGGAAGGGGCAGGCACTGTTTCTTCATCTGGATGGTTTCTGCTTGTCTTTGGTTTATCATTTGGGTCACTTCTCCTGTAATTACATGTATGATTCCCTCTGGTCCCTGAATCTACCACTTGTGTATTTCCCTTACACTCAGATCCACCATGGTGAGTGCTCCCTCGAACTCTAGGCCTCCTACCTGTGTAATTTCTCTCGACTTGGGCTAACCATTGGTGTGACCCTCTTCTCTACTCCTCCTCTCAATCACTTGGTCTTGCTTTGATATTTTTTTTTTCTCTCTGCTATTCTTCCTAAGCCACTACCACTTATTTGCCCTCTTAATGTTCTTCCTGGAAACTCAAAGCGGATGCTGTGGTTTGTTCCTTCTAAATCTCCCTACATAAGCATGTACGTTCTATCTTCCACGTGTTTATGGTTCTGCAGCCATGTCTCTCAGATAAAGATCTGATGGACTCTGCTGCCCATGTCCACGTGAGTCTGTGTTTCCCACTTCCCAATGTGCTGGTGCCTCTGCTCTGGACTTCTTCCTGGATCCCCAGTTTCCCCTTAAGTAAACCCACTATTTGTGATTTCTCCACAAATCAACAATGATTCATAAATGATCCTTCTTGAGTTCATCTTTATTAATTCTTTGTTAGAGATAGGACAGGGCCCAACATTTGGGTTCATAAATTTGAGGAATACCACCATGTGGTAGTTTGAATCGATATTTTAATACATTCAGTGTTTTTATAAGTTTTGTTGTGTGCATCTGCATCCACCTGGCTGGGGCAAGGTCACTGGGTGGATCTTAAGGTGTGAGGTGTGGGTTTGAGATTCCATTGTAAGGATATGCAAAGTGGGCCTAGTTCCTGAGGTATGCTGTGCTTTTTGGCTTTTGGCTTTGCTCTCTGTGTTTGGTCCTGGGACAGCAAGCCAGCTTCTTCTGCCATTATGGAACTTCCCCTGGATCTATAGCTTCAATAAATAATATCTTTCTCCATAACTGTGCCTTGTCTGGAAGTTTATCTCAGAACCTACAGCTGTCTGCTACACTCCCAAACCCCAAAATCTTGTGTCACCACTTTTCATTGTCATTCTATCTTTGTTTTTGTTGCTATTTGGTATTGAAGTGCTTTGGCTCATTTGATTTTCTTTTTGTGTAACTTCTGCTTAGTATATGGGGTTACTTTGCTGGCTTATGTAAAATAAACTAGTCCATTTAAGCTGATAACAAGTGTGCAAGTTCAGTTGTATACAAAAAGTTCTACATTTTAACTCCCTCTCTCCTCTTCACTTTATATTGTGGTGTCACAATTTAGATCTACATATATTGTTTATGTTTAACATATTTTAGAGTCCTTTTAAAAGATTCTATTCATGTATTTTTGCTTCTTTTGGGGGGGATTCGGTAGGGTCTCACTCTGTGAGGCTGATCTGGAATTAACTATGTAGTCTCAGGGTGGCCTCAAACTCATGGCCATCCTCCTACCTCTGCATCCTGGGTGCTGAGATTAAGGCATGCCACCATGCCTGGCTAACTATTTTCTTTTATATTTATTTATGAAAGGGAGAGAGAATGGGCATATCAGGGCCTCAACCATTGCAAACAAACTCCAGACACATGAGCCACCATGTGCATCAGGCTTATGTGGGTACTGGGGACTCAAACCTGTGTCCTTAGGCTTTGTAGGCAAGCACCTTAACTGATAAGCAATTTCTCCAGCCCTATTTAAGTTAAAATATATATATATGAAAAAGAGAGAGAGGCAGAGAGAGAATAGGTGCACCAGGGCATCAGCCACTGCAAATGAACTCCAGACACAGCGCCCCTCTTGTGCATCTAGCTTATGTGGGTCCTGGGAGGGTGAACTGGGATCCTTTTGGCTTTGCAGGCAGTGCCTTAACTGAAACCATCTCCCAGCCCTATTTATGTTTCTTAAAATATATTTGTGGGGCTGGAGAGATGGCTTAGCGGTGGCGGCTTGCCAGTGCTTCCTAAGGACCAGTTCGAAAGCGATTCTCCAGGATCCCGTAAGCCAGATGCACTGGGTGGCACACGCATCTGGAGTTCGTTTGCAGTGGCTGGAGGCCCTGGCGTGCCTGTTCTCTCTCTACCTGCCTATTTCTGTACCTCTCTCTCTCAAATAAATAAATAATAAAATATTTAAAAAATATATATATTTATTGGAGAGGCGTGGTGGGGGAGGATGGGTATCACTAGAAATGACCTCCATATACATGCACCACTTTGTGCATCTGACTTCACGTGGGGATTGAGGAATTTAACCCAGGCTATCAGCCTTTGCAAGCAGCACCTTTAACCACCAAGCAATCTCTTCAGCACTTTCATAGTCCTTTGAAAAGTGGATTCTTTGGCATGTGCACGTGGATAGTAATATGTTTGATATGATGTTTGAGGTATATTCCCCTGTGTGTGTGTGTGTGTGTGTACATATGCTCTGTACATGCGCATGAAGAAGACTGAGGAGAAAGTTGTCCCCTCCCTACCATTCATCCCCTGTGGTTAGACTTCATCAGATCCAGCAGAGCTCCAAGCTTTCTGAGATAGAAGCTGGTTCCATGGACAGTTCCAAAACTGTTGGGGCACTGGACACATAGAATAACTCTTAATCCCCAGAGGGAAGGTTAGAGCTTAGGTTTTAAATTACTTGCTCTGTGCTGAAAGAATTATATTATTATTATTATTATTATTATTATTATTATGTATTAATTATTTTGGCTTTTCAAGGTAGGGCCTCCTCTCTGCCCAGGCTGACTTGGAATTCACTATGTAGTCTTAGGCTGGCCTCGGCCTCCCTAGTGAGTATGGGATTAAAGGTGTGTGCCACCATGCCCAGAGTAGAGAGAGAACAGGTGTGCCAGGGCCTCTAGCAGCTGCATAAATCCCAGATCATGCACCACTTTGTAGCTGGATTTACATGGATTCTGCAGAGTCAAACAGGTCTGCAGGCTTGGTAGGCAAGTGCCTTAACCACTGGGTACTTTCTCTAGCCCTGAAATAATTTTTATTTCATCTTATTTGCTCCGTGGATTAATAGGAGTGGATTTATGGTGTCTATTAACTTAATCCACTAACTCTGTGGTCTACAGGTAGGAAGACAGTGTTGGTGTCCTCAAGGCTCAAGATGGGTAAGACAGGGCCAATCCTTTGAGCAATCCATTCAAAAACATAGGAGCACTAAATGCATGAGCCAACCCTGTCCCTACATTGAGGCTGGGCAGCTATTTCCAATCTCTTGCACTGCATTTTGGGCACAGAGTCTGTATTAAGAGTATTCCAGTTTACTTTGCACATTTCAGATACCTTGGCTCTCTGAAGTTGTACTTTGCTAGTAGTCATGAATGCTTAGAAGCAGGTAAATCCAACTTCAAGACTGGAAGAAAGAGGTCTGGAGAAAGCAGCAGTTAAAGGTGTTTGCCTGCAAGCCAAGCGTTCTGGTTCCACTCCCAGGACCCACATAAGTGAGATGCAAGGGGCGCACACATCTGGAGTTCATTTGTAGTAGCTGGAGGCCTTGGGGGCCCATTCTCTCTCTCTCTACCTGCCGATTTTTGTTTGTTTCTGTTTCTTCAAGATAGGCTCTCCTCTACCCAGGCTAACCTGGAATTCACTATGTAGTCTCAGGCTGGCCTCGAACTCATAGTGATCCTCCTACCTTTGCCTCCTGAGTGCTGGCATTAAAGGTGTCGCCACCATGCCTGGCTGTCTACCTACCTATTTCTGTATCTCTCTCTCTCTCAAATAAATAAAATATTTTTTTAAAAGATTGGAAAGAAGGAGTTGGAGAGATGGCTCAACCAATTAAAGGGGCTTACTTTCCAAGCCTGTTAGCTAGTACAATTCACAATACCCATGGAAAGCCTTATGTTCATTTGCAGAAACAAAAATCTTTACATATACCCATACACAAATAAATCAAGACTTTTTTTTTTGAGGTAAGTCTCCTCTGTCCCAGGCTGAGCTAGAATTAACATGTGGTCCCAGGGTGGCCTCGAACTCACAACAACCCTCCTGCCTCTGCATCCCTAGTGCTGGGATTAAAGGTGAGCGCCACTTTGCCTGGCTAGAACATTTTAAAAGATAAAGAAGATGCCAGCTTTTTTTTTTTTTTTTTTTGGTTTTTTGGGGGCAGGTTTTCTTAGTCTTTTTTTTTTTAACAGTGCTGGGATGCCTAACAGACCACTATCTTAAGATACTTGTGTTAAGACTGAATACTCTTTCAATCCCTACAGCATCAGTGTTTCTTGCTGAAAGAAACTATTTCATATTTTTCTCTGTAGCATCTAGCAAGTATTACATACTTAGCAGTTTTCAATGTAAACTCGTGATATAAAACTGGAAAGAGGAAAAGTTAGCTATAGGTAGAAAGAATGACAAGTAAGGGAAAGATCTGTATGACAAGCTAGCTAGCTATTTTAGCCACAAATCAAAAGTTAAACTTATAACACTTTGTATGGACTCTTAGGCTTTTGCAGTGCTAACGGCCAGCCTAGCCCTGAATCACCCAGGTCACAACCCCAGCCCTCCGTGGAGTGTTTAAAAGTTGTTTGAATGAGTATTGCAAGCAACCATTAGCAATGATTATGCTGTTTTTAAGCTAAGATATATTTGTTTTTTTAAGTCATAGTCTGACAGCTTGACTACAGGACTGTTTCCCCTAGACAGCTATATTCATGTATTCCTTTGGGAAGTAACATTTCATAGAAAAGAGCATAATTTTGCTTCATTCATATTCCCCAATGAGAATCACATCATCTTCACTCTGCTGCAGAACATAAAGCGAGCTCTTTGTTCTGCCTGGAAGATGATGTGGGATGAACAACCTGCCTTCGTTTGTTCATATCATCTGCATATTAGTGTTAGTGAAGAGTCTGTCAGGCAGATGCTATTCCCAGCTCTTGGTAGTGCTGACACACAGAGGAACATTAATGTTTTATATCTTACAAGGCTAAGTAGATGAATACAGCCTTACACAATGAGTTATACAAGCATGCAGTAAATTAAATAGTCCTATCATGGGTGTGGATGTGTGTGTGTGTGTGTGTGTGTGTGTGTGTGTGTGTTCACATCCAACTTGTTGAAGCAATGTTATAACATATTTTAACTGATGAAAAATGTAAAGTAACAAGTTCTTCTATCTCTGAGTCTATCACTCTGTGATTTCCCACTCTATTTTTATTATACGTTTATTTGTGTTCCAGCTCAACCCCTGCTTTTATTTAATAATGAGTGTACTTATGCATAACATAATGTTATGCATATTAAATATAATGAAGAGAAAATTTGATTCATTGTACTTTAAGGCTGATGAGGAAAATCAGTGATGAAAATAAATTCATGTTTGGATACAGATTCATTAAAAATTGAATTCTAAGACTACAACAGAGTGTCTGAATCTAGATTTTCCTGTTTTTCTTTAATTGCTATGTTTTATTTTGTCCTTATTCAGAAATTGGAAGATTAAAAGGATGGGATCCTTTGGCCTATTTTCTACTCTTAAGTGATAAGACAAATGTTAATTAATAAAACAGTATATCCAGGGATCATAAAGGAGTGACGGGTTATGGCACCTTCTAAATAAAGATAGCAGGAGAGAACTTAGTGATGTAATGGGGAAGAGGATGTTATTATTATTATTATTATTATTATTATTATTATTAGTAGTTTTTGTTTTTGGTAGGGTCTCACTTAGCCCAGGCTGACCTGGAATTTACTATGTAGTCTCCAGGCTGGCCTTGAACTCCTGTAATCCTCCTACCCTGCCTCCTGAGTGCTGGATCAAGGCGTGCACCACCATACTTGCTCAGATATTTTTAATATAATAGGATCCATGATAGCCTTTCCAGAAAAATAATGAAGCTAAAGACAATCATGCCTTTATAAAAAGCAATAACACATGCACAGTTCTCAATCAACATTTTCAAAAATCTGAAACTCTTCCAGACTTGTAATATTTGAAGAACATTCATTCATGGAAAAAAAAAAAAAAGACTAACTCTTAGTGGGCGTGAGATTTGAAGTGTCTTAACTCTCACCTAATTCTCAGTCTCCTCTTATCTGGAGATAGGTCATTTGAGATTTTCCTCACCTTACAGAACAACATCAAGCCCTCAGACACATTAAGACCCACACTGTTAGAGGGACTGGCAGATGCATAATGAGTCTCAGAAGGGGAGGAAGCAACAGGAACCAAAAGAATGCTGGAGAATGGTATTTAAATTCCCAGAGTGATTTGAAAGTCATCAATGTGTGTAATAAGAAGAAGAAAAAGGAGCAGGATGGGGACTCTACATTAAAAGAAAAGGCAAAGAGATACACGACAGAGCACCACCTAATCTCACCGCTCAAAGCCAACAGGAAGACAGAACACAGCAAGCAGAGAGAACCAAGTCTTTTGTGCAAAGGGGCTCAATACAACTGACATAGCTAACTTCTCAGCAGAATCTGTGAGGCTAGGAACAGGTACAATGCACCCAGAGTGCTAAAGCAAAACAGAAGCACTATACAAGAAGAGGTAAGTTAAAACACTCACGAAAAAATTCCTTCAAAGATGAAGATGTTTAAGCACTCTAAGACTGAACCACGAAAAGATAATTTGATTCTACAAGATCTGCCTTATGAGGAAATAAATGAATGGAAGTTCTTTAATTCAATAGAAAAGGACACTGGAAAGTTAACTTCAGTCTACACAAAGAACTAAAGCAGCAGAGATAAATGAAGATTAGAGTAGTGTGAATGTTTTCAGGATCAAAATGGGTCACTTATATGTCAAAACCTAAAGAGAAAAACAAAGTAGGCAGAGGTTATGAAGAGATTTCTTGACAACATACCTAATAGCTGGGACTAGCACAGAAGGCATCAAGATGTACAACCTTGAACAAAGGTACTAGGCCTTTATTCAAAAATACTTGTGTGGGGACATGGTTCAGCATCTGCCTATCCACTTTGGACCCAACACACCTGTCATTATTGGTCCTCATATTCCATTTTCCAACTCTTTTTTTTCCACTTTTTAGTTTTAAATTTTATCTTTTCTGCTTTGGTCCCATGAATATGCTTCCACATATATTTCTATTATAGTGTTCATTTATTAATAAATTTATTATTTTGGAAGAACCTCTGGTACTTAGATTAACAGCAGAAATAAAATAGAATAGAAACAATAAAAATTAATGAAACCCCAATTTTTAAGAACAAAATCAAGTAAACTACACTGTGAAATAGATTGATCAAAGAAAAAAAAACAGTAAGACTCAAATTCCTAAAAAACCAAAACTGGAAAAAAATCACTTTTACAACCAGAGTTTATTCAGAACCCAAGATGACCAATATTAAGAAATGCTCAATGACAGTGGTGCACAAGCCTTCTAATCCCAGCACTCAGGAGGCAGAGGTAGGAGGATAGCCATGAGTTTGAGGCCACCCTGAGACTACAGAGGTGAATTCCAGATCAGCCTGAACTAGAGACTCTACACTCGAAAGCAAGCAAACAAACAAACAACAAGAAAAATGCTCAATGCAGGGAGAGGCAATAGAAAGGGGCCAAAATAATGTTTTGACATGTGAAAGTAAAGTGTTACACCATGTTAGCAAAATAAAGATGAAAAGCCACATGATAATCTTAATGCATAAAAAAACAATGACAAAATTCTTACCCTTTTATGATAAAGACACTCCAGAAGCTGACTACATTTACCAGAGCTCTATCATCTTTATAAAAGAAAATAACTGGAGATGGCACAACTATTACTTTTGTGTAGGGCAGATAGGTGGATGAGACAGGGTCTCAATAGGCTGTCCTTGAACTTGAAATCCTTCTGCTTTGAGTCTCCAGAGTACTGGGATTGTAGTTGGATTGCTTGCACCGGCCACTGTAATCATGTTTTAATGGTAAAACAGGGCATTCTTGTTCTTTAAGATGAAGGCAAGCATGCTTACCCTCTAACTCCATATTGGACTGGAATTTATTTACAGGATAATTGGCAAGACAAAGGCATTAAAAGCATGCCGATGGAAAATGGAGAGGAAAGAAGCAAAACAATTTCTGTTTATCAATAATATAAACTTAGCTGGGTGTGAAGCGCATGCCTCTAATCCCAGCACTTGGGAGGCAGAGGTGGGAGGATCACCATGAGTTAGAGGCCACCTGAGAGTACATAGTAAATGCCAGGTCAGCCTGGGCTAGAGTGAGACCCTACCTCGAAAAACCAAATCATCATCATCATCATCATTCTATATAGAGAAACCCCAAAGTTCCACTAAATAATAGTATAGTAATTTAGTAAGGTCTCAGAAACCATATTAATATACAGAAAACAACTGTATTGCTATAATTCAGCAATGATCAATATCAAAGTGAAATTAAGAAGACACCATCCCATCTTAGTACTATGATGAAATTCAATACTAAGAAACAGAGGTGACAAAAGAAGTACCAGCTTAGGAAACTGAAATTACAAAAATAGCTGGGTGAGGTCACACACGCCTTTAATGCCAGCACTCTAGAGGCAGAGGTAGGAGGATCACAGTGAGTTTGAGGCCAGCCTGGACTACTGAGTGATTTCAGGTCGGCCTGGGCTAGAGTGAGAAGCTTTACCAAGGTAGTAACGAGAAAGACAGAAGAAGACCATGCCATCCCCTACAGCTGTGGAAAATCATATATAAACATCAGGCCCTGGGCTTTCATTATAACACCCCCTTCTTAGATAATTACTGCCAGGATTAACTTACAGAGTCAGAGGCCCCCTCAATCCCAAATTCATTCATTTAGGTCACCTTTGGCAGAAAAACCTGTAACAAAAGGCCAAACCTTTATCCACTGAGTCTTTTATTTGTAACTAAACAAAAGTCTTGACAAGTAGTATAATTTGCATCAAGCAGGCTATACCAAAGGCTGATTAGCAGTTTTTCATTTTTTAAAAATAAGATTTGTTGACCTTGGAGTGTGCTGTGGAGGACTTCTCATTTTGAATTTCAAACACTTGGATACTAATAGGTCATTTTCTCTTACCAGTTCAAGCATTGTATTTTTAGCATTATGAATCTGACCAGAGAAACAGGCAACAATTTTAAAAATTAATTTATCTTATTTATGTATTTATTTGCAAGCAGAGAGAGAGAGAGAGAGGGAGAGAGAGAGAGAAGAAAGACATACAGAGAGAGAATGGGCGTGTCTGGGCCTCAAGACACTGAAAAGGAACTCAGATGCATGTGCCCTTGTATATCTGGCTTACGAGGGTCCTAGGGAATTTAACCTGGGTCCTTTGGCTTCACAGGCAAATGCCTTGACTGCTATGCCAGCTCTCCAGCCCAAGAAACATCATTTTTATTTTTTTAAGTTTTTAATGAATATTTTCATTTTACTTATT
>JAEOAD010002489.1:0-31193 GCA_036365145.1 Orientallactaga sibirica
AACTAGGAAAGTTTGAACTTGCTGCACTCAACCTTCTTTGTAGGGAAAGCAAGTGATTCCCAGAAAACGAACTAGCTTATTTCACATAGTACAACTGTTCGGCAATGAAGATGTTTGTTTTCTAAACAAACTACTTTTAGAAATGAGGCGAATCTACTAAGTTGTGCATCTTTTTAGATTACATTAACAAAGAAAGTTTGAACTTGCTGCACTCAACCTTCTTTGTAGGAAAGCAAGTGATTCCTAGAACCGAATTAGCTTATTTCACACAGTACAGTGTTCGGAAATGAAGATGTTTGTTTTTCTCAACAAACTACTTTACAAATGAGGCAGATCTACTAACTTGTACATCTTGTTAGATTACATTAACTAGGAAAGTTTGAACTTGCTGCACTCAACCTTTTTTGTAGGAAAGCAAGTGATTCCTAGAACCGAATTAGCTTATTTCACACAGTACAATGTTGGCAATGAAAGATGTTTGTTTTTCTCAGAAACTACTTTAGAAATGAGGCGAATCTACTAACTTGTACATCTTGTTAGATTACACAAACTAGGAAAGTTTGAACTTGCTGCACTCAACCTTCTTTGTAGGAAAGCAAAGTGATTCCTAGAACTTAATTAGCTTATTTCACACAGTACAATGTTAGGCAATGAAGATGTTTGTTTTCTCAAGAAACTACTTTAGAAATGAGGCGAATCTACTAACTTGTACATCTTGTTAGATTACACAAACTAGGAAAGTTTGAACTTGCTGCACTCAACCTTCTTTGTAGGAAAGCAAGTGATTCCTAGAACCAGATTAGCTTATTTCACACAGTACAATGTTGGCAATGAAGATGTTTGTTTTCTCAAGAAACTACTTTAGAAATGAGGTGAATCTACTAACTTGTACATCTTGTTAGATTACACAAACTAGGAAAGTTTGAACTTGCTGCACTCAACCTTCTTTGTAGGAAAGCAAGTGATTCCTAGAACAATTAGCTTATTTCACACAGTACAATGTTTGGCAATGAAGATGTTTGTTTTCTCAAAGAAACTACTTTAGAAATGAGGTGAATCTACTAACTTGTACATCTTGTTAGATTACACAAACTAGGAAAGTTTGAACTTGCTGCACTCAACCTTCTTTGTAGGAAAGCAAGTGATTCCTAGAACCAATTAGCTTATTTCACACAGTACAATGTTAGGCAATGAAGATGTTTGTTTTCTCAAGAAACTACTTTAGAAATGAGGCGAATCTACTAACTTGTACATCTTGTTAGATTACACAAACTAGGAAAGTTTGAACTTGCTGCACTCAACCTTCTTTGTAGGAAAGCAAGTGATTCCTATAATCAATTAGCTTATTTCACACAGTACAATGTTCAGCAATGAAGATGTTTGTTTTCTCAAGAAACTACTTTAGAAATGAGGCGAATCTACTAACTTGTACATCTTGTTAGATTACACAAACTAGGAAAGTTTGAACTTGCTGCACTCAACCTTCTTTGTAGGAAAGCAAGTGATTCCTAGAACCGAATTAGCTTATTTCACACAGTACAATGTTCGGCAATGAAGATGTTTGTTTTCTCAAGAAACTACTTTAGAAATGAGGTGAATCTACTAACTTGTACATCTTGTTAGATTACACAAACTAGGAAAGTTTGAACTTGCTGCACTCAACCTTCTTTGTAGGAAAGCAAGTGATTCCTAGAACCGAATTAGCTTTTCACACAGTACAATGTTTGGCAATGAAGATGTTTGTTTTCTCAAGAAACTACTTTAGAAATGAGGCGAATCTACTAACTTGTACATCTTGTTAGATTACACAAACTAGGAAAGTTTGAACTTGCTGCACTCAACCTTCTTTGTAGGAAAGCAAGTGATTCCTAGAACCGAATTAGCTTATTTCACACAGTACAATGTTTGGCAATGAGATGTTTGTTTTTCTCAAGAAACTACTTTAGAAATGAGGTGAATCTACTACTTGTACATCTTGTTAGATTACACAAACTAGGAAAGTTTGAACTTGCTGCACTCAACCTTCTTTGTAGGAAAGCAAGTGATTCCTAGAACCGAATTAGCTTATTTCACACAGTACAATGTTCGGCAATGAAGATGTTTGTTTTCTCAAGAAACTACTTTAGAAAATGGCTGAATCTACTAACTTGTACATCTTGTTAGATTACACAAACTAGGAAAGTTTGAACTTGCTGCACTCAACCTTCTTTGTAGGAAAGCAAGTGATTCCTAGAACTGAATTAGCTTATTTCACACAGTACAATGTTGGCAATGAAGATGTTTGTTTTCTCAAGAAACTACTTTAGAAAATGAGGCGAATCTACTAACTTGTACATCTTGTTAGATTACACAAACTAGGAAAGTTTGAACTTGCTGCACTCAACCTTCTTTGTAGGAAAGCAAGTGATTCCTAGAAAAGAATTAGCTTATTTCACACAGTACAATGTTCGGCAATGAAGATGTTTGTTTTCTCAAGAAACTACTTTAGAAATGAGGCGAATCTACTAACTTTGTACATATTGTTAGATTACACAAACTAGGAAAGTTTGAACTTGCTGCACTCAACCTTCTTTGTAGGAAAGCAAGTGATTCCTAGAACCAATTAGCTTATTTCACACAGTACAATGTTGGCAATGAAGATGTTTGTTTTCTCAAGAAACTACTTTAGAAATGAGGCGAATCTACTAACTTGTACATCTTGTTAGATTACACAAACTAGGAAAGTTTGAACTTGCTGCACTCAACCTTCTTTTGTAGGAAGCAAGTGATTCCTAGAACGAATTAGCTTATTTCACACAGTACAATGTTAGGCAATGAAGATGTTTGTTTTCTCAAGAAACTACTTTAGAAATGAGGCGAATCTACTAACTTGTACATCTTGTTAGATTACACAAACTAGGAAAGTTTGAACTTGCTGCACTCAACCTTCTTTGTAGAAAGCAAGTGATTCCTAGAACAGAATTAGCTTATTTCACACAGTACAATGTTCGGCAATGAAGATGTTTGTTTTCTCAAGAAACTACTTTGAAAATGAGGCGAATCTACTAACTTGTACATCTTGTTAGATTACACAAACTAGGAAAGTTTGAACTTGCTGCACTCAACCTTCTTTGTAGGAAAGCAAGTGATTCCTAGAACCGAATTAGCTTATTTCACACAGTACAATGTTCGGCAATGAAGATGTTTTTTTTCTCAAGAAACTACTTTAGAAATGAGGTGAATCTACTAACTTGTACATCTTGTTAGATTACACAAACTAGGAAAGTTTGAACTTGCTGCACTCAACCTTCTTTGTAGGAAAGCAAGTGATTCCTAGAACCGAATTAGCTTATTTCACACAGTACAATGTTGGCAATGAAGATGTTTGTTTTCTCAAGAAACTACTTTAGAAATGAGGCGAATCTACTAACTTGTACATCTTGTTAGATTACACAAACTAGGAAAGTTTGAACTTGCTGCACTCAACCTTCTTTGTAGGAAAGCAAGTGATTCCTAGAACCGAATTAGCTTATTTCACACAGTACAATGTTTGGCAATGAAGATGTTTGTTTTCTCAAGAAACTACTTTAGAAATGAGGTGAATCTACTAACTTGTACATCTTGTTAGATTACACAAACTAGGAAAGTTTGAACTTGCTGCACTCAACCTTCTTTGTAGGAAAGCAAGTGATTCCTAGAACAGAATTAGCTTATTTCACACAGTACAATGTTGGCAATGAAGATGTTTGTTTTCTCAAGAAACTACTTTAGAAATGAGGCGAATCTACTAACTTGTACATCTTGTTAGATTACACAAACTAGGAAAGTTTGAACTTGCTGCACTCAACCTTCTTTGTAGGAAAGCAAGTGATTCCTAGAAACAATTAGCTTATTTCACACAGTACAATGTTCGGCAATGAAGATGTTTGTTTTCTCAAGAAACTACTTTAGAAATGAGGCGAATCTACTAACTTGTACATCTTGTTAGATTACACAAACTAGGAAAGTTTGAACTTGCTGCACTCAACCTTCTTTGTAGGAAAGCAAGTGATTCGTATAAACAATTAGCTTATTTCACACAGTACAATGTTCGGCAATGAAGATGTTTGTTTTCTCAAGAAACTACTTTAGAAATGAGGCGAATCTACTAACTTGTACATCTTGTTAGATTACACAAACTAGGAAAGTTTGAACTTGCTGCACTCAACCTTCTTTGTAGGAAAGCAAGTGATTCCTAGAACCAATTAGCTTATTTCACACAGTACAATGTTGGCAATGAAGATGTTTGTTTTCTCAAGAAACTACTTTAGAAATGAGGGCGAATCTACTAACTTGTACATCTTGTTAGATTACACAAACTAGGAAAGTTTGAACTTGCTGCACTCAACCTTCTTTGTAGGAAAGCAAGTGATTCCTAGAACCGAATTAGCTTATTTCACACAGTACAATGTTCGGCAATGAAGATGTTTGTTTTCTCAAGAAACTACTTTAGAAATGAGGTGAATCTACTAACTTGTACATCTTGTTAGATTACACAAACTAGGAAAGTTTGAACTTGCTGCACTCAACCTTCTTTGTAGGAAAGCAAGTGATTCCTAGAACCGAATTAGCTTATTTCACACAGTACAATGTTCGGCAATGAAGATGTTTGTTTTCTCAAGAAACTACTTTAGAAATGAGGAATCTACTAACTTGTACATCTTGTTAGATTACACAAACTAGGAAAGTTTGAACTTGCTGCACTCAACCTTCTTTGTAGGAAAGCAAGTGATTCCTAGAACTGAATTAGCTTATTTCACACAGTACAATGTTCGGCAATGAAGATGTTTGTTTTCTCAAGAAACTACTTTAGAAATGGCGAATCTACTAACTTGTACATCTTGTTAGATTACACAAACTAGGAAAGTTTGAACTTGCTGCACTCAACCTTCTTTGTAGGAAAGCAAGTGATTCCTAGAACGAATTAGCTTATTTCACACAGTACAATGTTCGGCAATGAAGATGTTTGTTTTCTCAAGAAAAACTACTTTAGAAATGAGGCGAATCTACTACTTGTACATCTTGTTAGATTACACAAACTAGGAAAGTTTGAACTTGCTGCACTCAACCTTCTTTGTAGGAAAGCAAGTGATTCCTAGAACGAATTAGCTTATTTCACACAGTACAATGTTAGGCAATGAAGATGTTTGTTTTCTCAAGAAACTACTTTAGAAATGAGGGCGAATCTACTAACTTGTACATCTTGTTAGATTACACAAACTAGGAAAGTTTGAACTTGCTGCACTCAACCTTCTTTGTAGGAAAGCAAGTGATTCCTAGAACCGAATTAGCTTATTTTTCACACAGTACAATGTTCGGCAATGAAGATGTTTGTTTTCTCAAGAAACTACTTTAGAAAATGAGGCGAATCTACTAACTTGTACATCTTGTTAGATTACACAAACTAGGAAAGTTTGAACTTGCTGCACTCAACCTTCTTTGTAGGAAAGCAAGTGATTCCTAGAACCGAATTAGCTTATTTCACACAGTACAATGTTCGGCAATGAAGATGTTTGTTTTTCAAGAAACTACTTTAGAAATGAGGCGAATCTACTAACTTGTACATCTTGTTAGATTACACAAACTAGGAAAGTTTGAACTTGCTGCACTCAACCTTCTTTGTAGGAAAGCAAGTGATTCCTAGAACGAATTAGCTTATTTCACACAGTACAATGTTGGCAATGAAGATGTTTGTTTTCTCAAGAAACTACTTTAGAAATGAGGCGAATCTACTAACTTGTACATCTTGTTAGATTACACAAACTAGGAAAGTTTGAACTTGCTGCACTCAACCTTCTTTGTAGGAAAGCAAGTGATTCCTAGAACGAATTAGCTTATTTCACACAGTACAACGTTAGGCAATGAAGATGTTTGTTTTCTCAAGAAACTACTTTAGAAATGAGGCGAATCTACTAACTTGTACATCTTGTTAGATTACACAAACTAGGAAAGTTTGAACTTGCTGCACTCAACCTTCTTTGTAGGAAAGCAAGTGATTCCTAGACGAATTAGCTTATTTCACACAGTACAATGTTCGGCAATGAAGATGTTTGTTTTCTCAAGAAACTACTTTAGAAATGAGGCGAATCTACTAACTTGTACATCTTGTTAGATTACACAAACTAGGAAAGTTTGAACTTGCTGCACTCAACCTTCTTTGTAGGAAAGCAAGTGATTCCTAGAACAGAATTAGCTTATTTCACACAGTACAATGTTCGGCAATGAAGATGTTTGTTTTCTCAAGAAACTACTTTAGAAATGAGGCGAATCTACTAACTTGTACATCTTGTTAGATTACACAAACTAGGAAAGTTTGAACTTGCTGCACTCAACCTTCTTTGTAGGAAAGCAAGTGATTCCTAGAACCGAATTAGCTTATTTCACACAGTACAATGTTAGGCAATGAAGATGTTTGTTTTCTCAAGAAACTACTTTAGAAATGAGGCGAATCTACTAACTTGTACATCTTGTTAGATTACACAAACTAGGAAAGTTTGAACTTGCTGCACTCAACCTTCTTTGTAGGAAAGCAAAGTGATTCCTAGAACAGATTAGCTTATTTCACACAGTACAATGTTCGGCAATGAAGATGTTTGTTTTCTCAAGAAACTACTTAGAAAATGAGGCGAATCTACTAACTTGTACATCTTGTTAGATTACACAAACTAGGAAAGTTTGAACTTGCTGCACTCAACCTTCTTTGTAGGAAAGCAAGTGATTCCTAGAACCGAATTAGCTTATTTCACACAGTACAATGTTCGGCAATGAAGATGTTTGTTTTCTCAAGAAACTACTTTAGAAATGAGGCGAATCTACTAACTTGTACATCTTGTTAGATTACACAAACTAGGAAAGTTTGAACTTGCTGCACTCAACCTTCTTTGTAGGAAAGCAAGTGATTCCTAGAACCAATTAGCTTATTTCACACAGTACAATGTTCGGCAATGAAGATGTTTGTTTTCTCAAAACTACTTTAGAAATGAGGTGAATCTACTAACTTGTACATCTTGTTAGATTACACAAACTAGGAAAGTTTGAACTTGCTGCACTCAACCTTCTTTGTAGGAAAGCAAGTGATTCCTAGAACCGAATTAGCTTATTTCACACAGTACAATGTTCGGCAATGAAGATGTTTGTTTTCTCAAGAAACTACTTTAGAAATGAGGCGAATCTACTAACTTGTACATCTTGTTAGATTACACAAACTAGGAAAGTTTGAACTTGCTGCACTCAACCTTCTTTGTAGGAAAGCAAGTGATTCCTAGAACCAATTAGCTTATTTCACACAGTACAATGTTGGCAATGAAGATGTTTGTTTTCTCAAGAAACTACTTTAGAAATGGCGAATCTACTAACTTGTACATCTTGTTAGATTACACAAACTAGGAAAGTTTGAACTTGCTGCACTCAACCTTCTTTGTAGGAAAGCAAGTGATTCCTAGAACCGAATTAGCTTATTTCACACAGTACAATGTTTGGCAATGAAGATGTTTGTTTTCTCAAGAAACTACTTTAGAAATGAGGCGAATCTACTAACTTGCATCTTGTTAGATTACACAAACTAGGAAAGTTTGAACTTGCTGCACTCAACCTTCTTTGTAGGAAAGCAAGTGATTCCTAGAACAAAATAGCTTATTTCACACAGTACAATGTTGGCAATGAAGATGTTTGTTTTCTCAGAAACTACTTTAGAAATGAGGCGAATCTACTAACTTGTACATCTTGTTAGATTACACAAACTAGGAAAGTTTGAACTTGCTGCACTCAACCTTCTTTGTAGGAAAGCAAGTGATTCCTAGAACGAATTAGCTTATTTCACACAGTACAATGTTGGCAATGAAGATGTTTGTTTTCTCAAGAAACTACTTTAGAAATGAGGCGTTGATCTACTAACTTGTACATCTTGTTAGATTACACAAACTAGGAAAGTTTGAACTTGCTGCACTCAACCTTCTTTGTAGGAAAGCAAGTGATTCCTAGAACGAATTAGCTTATTTCACACAGTACAATGTTCGGCAATGAAGATGTTTGTTTTCTCTCAAGAAACTACTTTAGAAATGAGGCGAATCTACTAACTTGTACATCTTGTTAGATTACACAAACTAGGAAAGTTTGAACTTGCTGCACTCAACCTTCTTTGTAGAAAGCAAGTGATTCCTAGAACAGAATTAGCTTATTTCACACAGTACAATGTTCGGCAATGAAGATGTTTGTTTTCTCAAGAAACTACTTTAGAAATGAGGTGAATCTACTAACTTGTACATCTTGTTAGATTACACAAACTAGGAAAGTTTGAACTTGCTGCACTCAACCTTCTTTGTAGGAAAGCAAGTGATTCCTAGAACCGAATTAGCTTATTTCACACAGTACAATGTTGTTGGCAATGAAGATGTTTGTTTTCTCAGAAACTACTTTAGAAATGAGGCGAATCTACTAACTTGTACATCTTGTTAGATTACACAAACTAGGAAAGTTTGAACTTGCTGCACTCAACCTTCTTTGTAGGAAAGCAAGTGATTCCCTAGAACGAATTAGCTTATTTCACACAGTACAATGTTCGGCAATGAAGATGTTTGTTTTCTCAAGAAACTACTTTAAAAATGAGGAGAATCTACTAACTTGTACATCTTGTTAGATTACACAAACTAGGAAAGTTTGAACTTGCTGCACTCAACCTTCTTTGTAGGAAAGCAAGTGATTCCTAGAACCGAATTAGCTTATTTCACACAGTACAATGTTCGGCAATGAAGATGTTTGTTTTCTCAAGAAACTACTTTAGAAATGAGGAATCTACTAACTTGTACATCTTGTTAGATTACACAAACTAGGAAAGTTTGAACTTGCTGCACTCAACCTTCTTTGTAGGAAAGCAAGTGATTCCTAGAACCGAATTAGCTTATTTCACACAGTACAATGTTCGGCAATGAAGATGTTTGTTTTCTCAAGAAACTACTTTAGAAATGAGGCGAATCTACTAACTTGTACATCTTGTTAGATTACACAAACTAGGAAAGTTTGAACTTGCTGCACTCAACCTTCTTTGTAGGAAAGCAAGTGATTCCTAAACGAATTAGCTTATTTCACACAGTACAATGTTGGCAATGAAGATGTTTGTTTTTCTCAAGAAACTACTTTAGAAATGAGGCGAATCTACTAACTTGTACATCTTGTTAGATTACACAAACTAGGAAAGTTTGAACTTGCTGCACTCAACCTTCTTTGTAGGAAAGCAAGTGATTCCTAGAACCAATTAGCTTATTTCACACAGTACAATGTTGGCAATGAAGATGTTTGTTTTCTCAAGAAACTACTTTAGAAATGAGGCGAATCTACTAACTTGTACATCTTGTTAGATTACACAAACTAGGAAAGTTTGAACTTGCTGCACTCAACCTTCTTTGTAGGAAAGCAAGTGATTCCTAGAACCGAATTAGCTTATTTCACACAGTACAATGTTCGGCAATGAAGATGTTTGTTTTCTCAAGAAACTACTTTAGAAATGGGGCGAATCTACTAACTTGTACATCTTGTTAGATTACACAAACTAGGAAAGTTTGAACTTGCTGCACTCAACCTTCTTTGTAGGAAAGCAAGTGATTCCTAGAACGAATTAGCTTATTTCACACAGTACAATGTTAGGCAATGAAGATGTTTGTTTTCTCAAGAAACTACTTTAGAAATGAGGCGAATCTACTAACTTGTACATCTTGTTAGATTACACAAACTAGGAAAGTTTGAACTTGCTGCACTCAACCTTCTTTGTAGGAAAGCAAGTGATTCCTAGAACCGAATTAGCTTATTTCACACAGTACAATGTTCGGCAATGAAGATGTTTGTTTTCTCAAGAAACTACTTTAGAAATGAGGCGAATCTACTAACTTGTACATCTTGTTAGATTACACAAACTAGGAAAGTTTGAACTTGCTGCACTCAACCTTCTTTGTAGGAAAGCAAGTGATTCCTAGAACAATTAGCTTATTTCACACAGTACAATGTTCGGCAATGAAGATGTTTGTTTTCTCAAGAAACTACTTTAGAAATGAGGCAAATCTACTAACTTGTACATCTTGTTAGATTACACAAACTAGGAAAGTTTGAACTTGCTGCACTCAACCTTCTTTGTAGGAAAGCAAGTGATTCCTAGAACGAATTAGCTTATTTCACACAGTACAATGTTCGGCAATGAAGATGTTTGTTTTCTCAAGAAACTACTTTAGAAATGAGGAGAATCTACTAACTTGTACATCTTGTTAGATTACACAAACTAGGAAAGTTTGAACTTGCTGCACTCAACCTTCTTTGTAGGAAAGCAAGTGATTCCTAGAACGAATTAGCTTATTTCACACAGTACAATGTTCGGCAATGAAGATGTTTGTTTTCTCAAGAAACTACTTTAGAAATGAGGCGAATCTACTAACTTGTACATCTTGTTAGATTACACAAACTAGGAAAGTTTGAACTTGCTGCACTCAACCTTCTTTGTAGGAAAGCAAGTGATTCCTAGAACCGAATTAGCTTATTTCACACAGTACAATGTTTGGCAATGAAGATGTTTGTTTTCTCAAGAAACTACTTTAGAAATGAGCTGAATCTACTAACTTGTACATCTTGTTAGATTACACAAACTAGGAAAGTTTGAACTTGCTGCACTCAACCTTCTTTGTAGGAAAGCAAGTGATTCCTAGAACCGAATTAGCTTATTTCACACAGTACAATGTTCGGCAATGAAGATGTTGTTTTTTCAAGAAACTACTTTAGAAATGAGGCGAATCTACTAACTTGTACATCTTGTTAGATTACACAAACTAGGAAAGTTTGAACTTGCTGCACTCAACCTTCTTTGTAGGAAAGCAAGTGATTCCTAGAACCAATTAGCTTATTTCACACAGTACAATGTTCGGCAATGAAGATGTTTGTTTTCTCAGAAACTACTTTAGAAATGAGGCGAATCTACTAACTTGTACATCTTGTTAGATTACACAAACTAGGAAAGTTTGAACTTGCTGCACTCAACCTTCTTTGTAGGAAAGCAAGTGATTCCTAGAACGAAATTAGCTTATTTCACACAGTACAATGTTCGGCAATGAAGATGTTTGTTTTCTCAAGAAACTACTTTAGAAATGAGGCGAATCTACTAACTTGTACATCTTGTTAGATTACACAAACTAGGAAAGTTTGAACTTGCTGCACTCAACCTTCTTTGTAGAAAGCAAGTGATTCCTAGAACCGAATTAGCTTATTTCACACAGTACAATGTTCGGCAATGAAGATGTTTGTTTTTCAAGAAACTACTTTAGAAATGAGGTGAATCTACTAACTTGTACATCTTGTTAGATTACACAAACTAGGAAAGTTTGAACTTGCTGCACTCAACCTTCTTTGTAGGAAAGCAAGTGATTCCTAGAACCAAATTAGCTTATTTCACACAGTACAATGTTAGGCAATGAAGATGTTTGTTTTCTCAAGAAACTACTTTAGAAAATGGGAATCTACTAACTTGTACATCTTGTTAGATTACACAAACTAGGAAAGTTTGAACTTGCTGCACTCAACCTTCTTTGTAGGAAAGCAAGTGATTCCTAGAACCGAATTAGCTTATTTCACACAGTACAATGTTCGGCAATGAAGATGTTTGTTTTCTCAGAAACTACTTTAGAAATGAGGGGAATCTACTAACTTGTACATCTTGTTAGATTACACAAACTAGGAAAGTTTGAACTTGCTGCACTCAACCTTCTTCTTTGTAGGAAAGCAAGTGATTCCTAGAACAATTAGCTTATTTCACACAGTACAATGTTCGGCAATGAAGATGTTTGTTTTCTCAAGAAACTACTTTAGAAATGAGGCGAATCTACTAACTTGTACATCTTGTTAGATTACACAAACTAGGAAAGTTTGAACTTGCTGCACTCAACCTTCTTTGTAGGAAAGCAAGTGATTCCTAGAACCGAATTAGCTTATTTCACACAGTACAATGTTTAGCAATGAAGATGTTTGTTTTCTCAAGAAACTACTTTAGAAATGAGGCGAATCTACTAACTTGTACATCTTGTTAGATTACACAAACTAGGAAAGTTTGAACTTGCTGCACTCAACCTTCTTTGTAGGAAAGCAAGTGATTCCTAGAAACGAATTAGCTTATTTCACACAGTACAATGTTGGCAATGAAGATGTTTGTTTTCTCAAGAAACTACTTTAGAAATGAGGTGAATCTACTAATTTGTACATCTTGTTAGATTACACAAACTAGGAAAGTTTGAACTTGCTGCACTCAACCTTCTTTGTAGGAAAGCAAGTGATTCCTAGAACTGAATTAGCTTATTTCACACAGTACAATGTTCGGCAATGAAGATGTTTGTTTTCTCAAGAAACTACTTTAGAAATGAGGCGAATCTACTAACTTGTACATCTTGTTAGATTACACAAACTAGGAAAGTTTGAACTTGCTGCACTCAACCTTCTTTAGGAAAGCAAGTGATTCCTAGAACGAATTAGCTTATTTCACACAGTACAATGTTGGCAATGAAGATGTTTGTTTTCTCAAGAAACTACTTTAGAAATGAGGCGAATCTACTAACTTGTACATCTTGTTAGATTACACAAACTAGGAAAGTTTGAACTTGCTGCACTCAACCTTCTTTGTAGGAAAGCAAGTGATTCCTAGAACCAAATTAGCTTATTTCACACAGTACAATTTTAGGCAATGAAGATGTTTGTTTTCTCAAGAAACTACTTTAAAAATGAGGCGAATCTACTAACTTGTACATCTTGTTAGATTACACAAACTAGGAAAGTTTGAACTTGCTGCACTCAACCTTCTTTGTAGGAAAGCAAGTGATTCCTAGAACCGAATTAGCTTATTTCACACAGTACAATGTTCTGCAATGAAGATGTTTGTTTTCTCAAGAAACTACTTTAGAAATGAGGTGAATCTACTAATTTGTACATCTTGTTAGATTACACAAACTAGGAAAGTTTGAACTTGCTGCACTCAACCTTCTTTGTAGGAAAGCAAGTGATTCCTAGAACCGAATTAGCTTATTTCACACAGTACAATGTTGGCAATGAAGATGTTTGTTTTCTAAAGAAACTACTTTAGAAATGAGGCGAATCTACTAACTTGTACATCTTGTTAGATTACACAAACTAGGAAAGTTTGAACTTGCTGCACTCAACCTTCTTTTGGAGGAAAGCAAGTGATTCCTAGAACCGAATTAGCTTATTTCACACAGTACAATGTTTGGCAATGAAGATGTTTGTTTTCTCAAGAAACTACTTTAGAAATAAGGTGAATCTACTAACTTGTACATCTTGTTAGATTACACAAACTAGGAAAGTTTGAACTTGCTGCACTCAACCTTCTTTGTAGGAAAGCAAGTGATTCCTAGAACCGAATTAGCTTATTTCACACAGTACAATGTTAGGCAATGAAGATGTTTGTTTTCTAAAGAAACTACTTTAGAAATGAGGTGAATCTACTAATTTGTACATCTTGTTAGATTATTACAAACTAGGAAAGTTTGAACTTGCTGCACTCAACCTTCTTTGTAGGAAAGCAAGTGATTCCTAGAATTGAATTAGCTTATTTCACACAGTACAATGTTCGGCAATGAAGATGTTTGTTTTCTCAGAAACTACTTAGAAATGAGGCCGAATCTACTAACTTGTACATCTTGTTAGATTACACAAACTAGGAAAGTTTGAACTTGCTGCACTCAACCTTCTTTGTAGGAAAGCAAGTGATTCCTAGAACAATTAGCTTATTTCACACAGTACAATGTTGGCAATGAAGATGTTTGTTTTCTCAAGAAACTACTTTAGAAATGAGGTGAATCTACTAACTTGTACATCTTGTTAGATTACACAAACTAGGAAAGTTTGAACTTGCTGCACTCAACCTTCTTTGTAGGAAGCAAGTGATTCCTAGAACCGAATTAGCTTATTTCACACAGTACAATGTTCGGCAATGAAGATGTTTGTTTTCTCAAGAAACTACTTTAGAAATGAGGCGAATCTACTAACTTGTACATCTTGTTAGATTACACAAACTAGGAAAGTTTGAACTTGCTGCACTCAACCTTCTTTGTAGGAAAAGCAAGTGATTCCTAGAACCGAATTAGCTTATTTCACACAGTACAATGTTCGGCAATGAAGATGTTTGTTTTCTCAAGAAACTACTTTAGAAATGAGGCGAATCTACTAACTTGTACATCTTGTTAGATTACACAAACTAGGAAAGTTTGAACTTGCTGCACTCAACCTTCTTTGTAGGAAAGCAAGTGATTCCTAGAACTCAATTAGCTTATTTCACACAGTACAATGTTAGGCAATGAAGATGTTTGTTTTCTCAAGAAACTACTTTAGAAATGAGGCGAATCTACTAACTTGTACATCTTGTTAGATTACACAAACTAGGAAAGTTTGAACTTGCTGCACTCAACCTTCTTTGTAGGAAGCAAGTGATTCCTAGAACGAATTAGCTTATTTCACACAGTACAATGTTAGGCAATGAAGATGTTTGTTTTCTCAAGAAACTACTTTAGAAATGAGGCGAATCTACTAACTTGTACATCTTTTTAGATTACTGGCAAACTAGGAAAGTTTGAACTTGCTGCACTCAACCTTCTTTGTAGGAAAGCAAGTGATTCCTAGAAACGAATTAGCTTATTTCACACAGTACAATGTCGGCAATGAAGATGTTTGTTTTCTCAACAAAACTACTTTAGAAATGAGGCGAATCTACTAACTTGTACATCTTGTTAGATTACACAAACTAGGAAAGTTTGAACTTGCTGCACTCAACCTTCTTTGTAGGAAAGCAAGTGATTCCTAGAACCGAATTAGCTTATTTCACACAGTACAATGTTCGGCAATGAAGATGTTTGTTTTCTAAACAAACTACTTTAGAAATGAGGCGAATCTACTAACTTGTACATCTTGTTAGATTACACAAACTAGGAAAGTTTGAACTTGCTGCACTCAACCTTCTTTGTAGGAAAGCAAGTGATTCCTAGAACGAATTAGCTTATTTCACACAGTACAATGTTCGGCAATGAAGATGTTTGTTTTCTCAAGAAACTACTTTAGAAATGAGGCGAATCTACTAACTTGTACATCTTGTTAGATTACACAAACTAGGAAAGTTTGAACTTGCTGCACTCAACCTTCTTTGTAGGAAAGCAAGTGATTCCTAGAACCGAATTAGCTTATTTCACACAGTACAATGTTTGGCAATGAAGATGTTTGTTTTCTCAAGAAACTACTTTAGAAATGAAGTGAATCTACTAATTTGTACATCTTGTTAGATTACACAAACTAGGAAAGTTTGAACTTGCTGCACTCAACCTTCTTTGTAGGAAAGCAAGTGATTCCTAGAACCGAATTAGCTTATTTCACACAGTACAATGTTCGGCAATGAAGATGTTTGTTTTCTAAAGAAACTACTTTAGAAATGAGGCAAATCTACTAACTTGTACATCTTGTTAGATTACACAAACTAGGAAAGTTTGAACTTGCTGCACTCAACCTTCTTTGTAGGAAAGCAAGTGATTCCTAGAACCGAATTAGCTTATTTCACACAGTACAATGTTCAGCAATGAAGATGTTTGTTTTCTCAAGAAACTACTTTAGAAATGAGGCAAATCTACTAACTTGTACATCTTGTTTAGATTACACAAACTAGGAAAGTTTGAACTTGCTGCACTCAACCTTCTTTGTAGGAAAGCAAGTGATTCCTAGAACGAATTAAGCTTATTTCACACAGTACAATGTTGGCAATGAAGATGTTTGTTTTCTCAACAAACTACTTTAGAAATGGCGAATCTACTAAGTTGTGTACATCTTGTTAGATTACACAAACTAGGAAAGTTTGAACTTGCTGCACTCAACCTTCTTTGTAGGAAAGCAAGTGATTCCTAGAAACGAATTAGCTTATTTCACACAGTACAATGTTTCGGCAATGAAGATGTTTGTTTTCTCAAGAAACTACTTTAGAAATGAGACGAATCTACTAACTTGTACATCTTGTTAGATTACACAAACTAGGAAAGTTTGAACTTGCTGCACTCAACCTTCTTTGTAGGAAAGCAAGTGATTCCTAGAACCGAACTAGCTTATTTCACACAGTACAATAGTGTTCGGCAATGAAGATGTTTGTTTTCTAATCAAACTACTTTAGAAATGAGGCAAATCTACTAAGTTGTACATCTTGTTAGATTACACAAACTAGGAAAGTTTGAACTTGCTGCACTCAACCTTCTTTGTTAGGAAAGCAAGTGATTCCTAGAACCGAATTAACTTATTTCACACAGTACAATGTTCAGTAATGAAGATGTTTGTTTTCTCAAGAAACTACTTTAGAAATGAGTCGAATCTACTAACTTGTACATCTTGTTAGATTACACAAACTAGGAAAGTTTCAAAACTTGCTGCACTCAACCTTCTTTGTAGGAAAGCAAGTGATTCCTAGAACCGAATTTAGCTTATTTCACAGTACAAGTGTTTGGAAATGAAGATGTTTGTTTTCTAAAGAAACTACTTTAGAAATGGCGAATCTACTAACTTGTACATCTTGTTAGATTACACAAACTAGGAAAGTTTGAACTTGCTGCACTCAACCTTCTTTGTAGGAAAGCAAGTGATTCCTAGAACCTAATTAGCTTATTTCACACAGTACAATGTTCGGCAATGAAGATGTTTGTTTTCTAAACAAACTACTTTAGAAATGAGGCGAATCTACTAACTTGTACATCTTGTTAGATTACACAAACTAGGAAAGTTTGAACTTGCTGCACTCAACCTTCTTTGTAGGAAAGCAAGTGATTCCTAGAACCGAATTAGCTTATTTCACACAGTACAACGTTAGGCAATGAAGATGTTTGTTTTCTCAACAAACTACTTTAGAAATGAGGTGAATCTACTAACTTGGACATCTTGTTAGATTACACAAACTAGGAAAGTTTGAACTTGCTAAACTCAACCTTCTTTGTAGGAAAAGAAAGTGATTCCTAGAACTGAATTAACTTATTTCACACAGTACAATGTTCAGTAATGAAGATGTTTGTTTTCTCAAGAAACTACTTTAAAAATAAGGCGAATCTACTAACTTGTACATCTTGTTAGATTACACAAACTAGGAAAGTTTGAACTTGCTGCCTCAACCTTCTTTGTAGGAAAGAAAGTGATTCCTAGAACCGAATTAGCTTATTTCACACAGTACAATGTTCTGCAATGAAGATGTTTGTTTTCTCAACAAACTACTTTACAAATGAGGCGAATCTACTAACTTGGACATCTTGTTAGATTACACAAACTAGGAAAGTTTGAACTTGCTGCACTCAACCTTCTTTGTAGGAAAGCAAGTGATTCCTAGAACCGAACTAGTTTATTCCACACAGTACAATGTTTGGTAATGAAGATGTTTGTTTTCTAAAGAAACTACTTTAGAAATGAGGCGAATCTACTAAGTTGTACATCTTGTTAGATTACACAAACTAGGAAAGTTTGAACTTGCTGCACTCAACCTTCTTTGCAGGAAAGAAAGTGATTCCTAGAATCGAATTAGCTTATTTCACACAGTACAATGTTCGGCAATGAAGATGTTTGTTTTCTAAAGAAACTACTTTAGAAATGAGGCGAATCTACTAACTTTGACATCTTTTTAGATTACACAAACTAGGAAAGTTTTAACTTGTTGCACTCAACCTTCTTTGTAGGAAAGCAAGTGATTCCTAGAACCGAATTAGCTTATTTCACACAGTACAATGTTCGGCAATGAAGATGTTTGTTTTCTCAACAAACTACTTTACAAATGAGGCAAATCTACAAACTTGGACATCTTTTTAGATTACACAAACTAGGAAATTTTGAACTTGCTAAACTCAACCTTCTTTGTAAAAAAGAAAGTGATTCTAGAACTGAATTAACTTATTTCACACAGTACAATGTTCGGCAATGAAGATGTTTGTTTTCTAAAGAAACTACTTTAGAAATGAGGCGAATCTACTAACTTGTACATCTTTTTAGATTACACAAACAAAGAAAGTTTGAACTTGCTGCACTCAACCTTCTTTGTAGAAAAGAAAGTGATTCCTAGAACCGAATTAGCTTATTTCACACAGTACAATGTTCTGCAATGTAGATGTTTGTTTTTCTCAGAAACTACTTTACAAATGAGGCGAATCTACTAACTTGGACATCTTTTTAGATTACACAAACTAGGAAAGTTTGAACTTGCTGCACTCAACCTTCTTTGTAGGAAGCAAGTGATTCCTAGAACCGAATTAACTTATTTCACACAGTACAATGTTCAGTAGTGAAGATGTTTGTTTTCTAAAGAAACTACTTTAGAAATGAGACGAATCTACTAACTTGTACATCTTGTTAGATTACACAAACTAGGAAAGTTTGAACTTGCTGCACTCAACCTTCTTTGTAGGGAAAGCAAGTGATTCCTAGAACCGAACTGGCTTATTTCACACAGTACAATGTTCGGCAATGAAGATGTTTGTTTTCTAACCAAACTACTTTAGAAATGAGGTAAATCTACTAAGTTGTACATCTTGTTAGAATACACAAACTAGGAAAGTTTGAACTTGCTGCACTCAACCTTCTTTGTAGGAAAACAACTGATTCCTAGAACCGATTAAGCTTATTTCACACATTACAATGTTCGGCAATGAAGATATTTGTTTTCTCAACAAACCACTTTACAAATGAGGCGAATCTACTAACTTGGGCATCTTGTTAGATTTCACATACTAGGAAATTTTCAACTTGCTGCAATGAACCTTCTTCGTAGGAAAGCAACTGATTCCTAGAACCGAACCAGCTTATTTCACACATTTCAATGTTCGGCAATGAAGATGTTAGTTTCCTAAGCAAAGTACTTTGGAAGTGAAGCGAATATACTAACTTGTACATCTTGTTATATTACACGAACTAGGAAAGTTTGAACTTGCTGCACTCAACCTTCTTTGTAGGAAAGCAACTGATTCGTAGAACCGTATTAGCTTATTTCACACAGTACAAAGTTCGGCAATGAAGATGTTTGTTTTCTCAACAAACAACTTTAGAAATGAGGCAAATCTACTAAGTTGTTCATCTTGTTAGAATACATTAAGAAGGGGCTGGAGAGATGGCTTAGCGGTTAAACGCTTGCCTATGAAGCCTAAGGACCCCGGATCGAGGCTTGATTCTCCAGGACCCACATAAGCCAGATGCAGAAGGGGGTGCATGCATCTGGAGTTCATTTGCAGTGGCTGGAGGCCCTGGCATACCCATTCTCTCTCTCTCTCTCTGCCTGCCTATTTCTGTATCTCTGTCTCTCTCAAATAAATAAATAAATAATAAAATATTTAAAAAAAAGAATACATTAAGAAGGAAAGTTTGAATTTGCTGCACTCCACTTTCTTTGTAGGAAAGCAACTGAATCCTAGAACCGAATTAGCTTATTTCACACAGTACAATATTCAGCAATGAAGATGTTTATTTTTTCAACAAACTACTTTACAAATGAGGCGAATCTTCTACCTTGGACATCTTTTTAGATTACATTAACAAGGAAAGATTGAACTTGCTGCACTCAACCTTCTTTGTAGGAAAGCAACTGAGTCCTAGAACCGAATTAGCTTATTTCACACAGTACAATGTTCAGCAATGAAGATGTTTCTTTCTCAACAAACTACTTTACAAATGAATCGAATCTACTAACTTGGACATCTTGGTTGATTACACAAACTAGGAAAGTCCTAACTTGCTGCACTCAACCTTCTTCGTAGGAAAGCAAGTGATTCCTAGAACAGAACAAGCTTATTTCACATAGTACAGTGTTCGGTAATGAAGATGTTTGTTTTCTAACAAAACTCCATTAGAAATGAGGCGAATCTACTAAGTTGTGCATCTTTTTAGAACACATTAACAAGGAAAGATTGAATTTGCTGCACTCAACCTTCTTTGTAGGAAAGCAACTGAATCCTAGAACCGAATTAGCTTATTGCAGTACAAAGTTCTGCAATGAAGATGTTTGTTTTCTCAACAACTACTTTACAAATGTGGAGAATCTACTAACTTGGACATCTTTTTAGATTACATTAACAAGGAAAGTTTGACCTTGCTAAACTCAACCATCTTCGTAGAAAGGAAATTGATTCCTAGAACCGAATTAACTTATTGCACACAGTACACTGTTCGGTACTGAAGATGTTTGTTTTCTAAAGAAACTACTTTAGAAATGAGGCGAATCTACTAACTTGTACATCTTGTTAGATTACACAAATTAGGAAAGTTTGAACTTGCTGCACTCAACCTTCTTCGTAGGAAAGCAAGTGATTCCTAGAACCGAACTAGCTTATTTCACATAGTACAGTGTTCGGTAAAGAAGATGTTTGTTTTCTAAACAAACTATTTTAGAAATGAGGCGAATCTACTAAGTTGTGCATCTTTTTAGAATACATTAACAAGGAAAGTTTGAACTTGCTGCACTCAAGCTTCTTTGTAGGAAAGCAACTGATTCCTAGAACTGAATTAGCTGATTTCACACAGTACAATGTTCGGCAATGAATATGTGTGTTTTCTCAACAAACTACTTTACAAATGAGGCGAATCTACTAACTTGGACATCTTATTAGATTAAACAAACTAGGAAAGTTTCAACTTGCTGTACTCAACCTTCTTCGTAGGAAAGCAAGTGATTCCTAGAACCGAACTAGTTTATTTCACATAGTATAGTGTTCGGTAATGAAGATTTTTTTTTTCCTAAACAAACTACTTTAGAAATGAGGCGAATTTACTAACTTGGACATCTTTTTAGATTACATTAAAAAGGAAAGTGTGAAATTGCTAAACTCAACCATCTTCGTAGAAAGGAAACTTTTTCCTAGAACCGAATTAGCTCATTTCACAAAGTACAATGTTCGGCAATGAAGATGTTTGTTTTCTCCAGAAACTACTTTACAAATGAGGCGAATCTACTAACTTGGACATCTTGTTAGATTACACAAACTAGGAAAGTTTCAACTTTCTGCACTCAACCTTCTTCGTAGGAAAGCAAGTGATTCCTAGAACCGAACTAGGTTATTTCACATAGTATACTGTTCTGTAATGAAGATGTTTGTTTTCTAAACAAACTACTTTAGAAATGAGGCGAATCTACTAAGATGTGCATCTTTATAGATTACATTAACAAGGAAAGTGTGAACTTGCTGCACTCAACCTTCTTCGTAGAAAGGAAACTGATTCCTAGAACTGAATTAGCTTATTTCACACAGCACAGTTTTCATTACTGAAGATGTTTGTTTTCTAACGAAACTACTTTAGAAATGAGCCGAATCTACTAACTTGTGCATCTTGTTAGATTACAAAAACTAGGAAAGTTTGAACTTGCTGCACTCAACCTTCTTCGTAGGAAAGCAACTGATTCGTAGAACTGAACTAGCTTATTTCACATAGTACAAGTGTTCGGTAATGAAGATGTTTGTTTTTTAACCAAACTCCTTTAGAAATGAGGAGAATCTACGAAGTTGTGCATCTTTTGAGAATACATTAACAAGGAAAGTTTGAACTTGCTGCACTCAACCTTCTTTGTAGGAAAGCAACTGATTCCTAGAACCAAATTAGCTTATTTCGCACAGTACAATGTTCGGCAATGAAGATGTTTGTTTTCTCAACAAACTACTTTACAAATGAGGTGAATCTACTAACCGGGACATGTTTTTAGATTACATTAACAAGGAAAGTTTGAACTTACTGCACTCAACATTCTTTGTAGGATTACATCAACACGGAAAGTTTGAACTTGCTAAACTCAACCAATTTTCAGAGAAAGGAAACTGATTCCTAGAACCGAATTAGCTTTTTTCACTCAGTACAATGTTCGCAATGAAGATGTTTGTTTTCTCAAGAAACTGCTTTACAAAATGAGGCGAATCTACTAACTTGGACATCTTTTTAGATTACATTAACAAGGAAAGTTTGACCTTGCTACACTCAACCATCTTTAGAAAGGAAAACTGATTCATAGAAACGAATTAACTTATTTCACACAGTACAGTGTTCGGCACTGAAGATGTTTGTTTTCTAAAGAAACTACTTTAGAAATGAGGCAAATCTACTAACTTGGACATCTTTTTAGATTACATTAACAAGGAAAGTTTGAACTTGCTAAACTCAACCATCTTTGTGAGAAAGGAAACTGATTCCTAGAACCGAATTAACTTATTTCATACAGTACAATGTTCGGTACTGAAGATGTTTGTTTTCTAAAGAAACTACTTTAGAAATGAGGCGAATCTACTAACCTGTACATCTTGTTAGATTACACAAACTAGGAAAGTTTGAACTTGCTGCACTCAACCTTCTTTGTAGGAAAGCAAGTGATTCCTAGAACCGAACTAGTTTATTTCACATAGTACAGTGTTCGGTAATGAAGATGTTTGTTTTCTAAACAAACTACTTTAGAAATGAGGCGAATCTACTAAGTTGTGCATCTTTTAGATTACATTAACAAGGAAAGTTTGAACTTGCTGCACTCAACCTTCTTTGTAGGAAAGCAACTGATTCCTAGAACCTGAATTAGCTTATTTCACACAGTACAATGTTCGGCAATGAAGATGTTTGTTTTCTCAACAAACTACTTTACAAATGAGGCGAATCTACTAACTTGGACATCTTGTTAGATTACACAAACTAGGAAAGTTTCAACTTGCTGCACTCAACCTTCTTTGTAGGAAAGCAAGTGATTCCTAGAACCGAACTAGTTTATTTCACATAGTATAGTGTTCGGTAATGAAGATGTTTGTTTTCTAAACAAACTACTTTAGAAATGAGGCGAATCTACTAACTTGGACATCTTTTTAGATTACATTAAAAGGAAAGTTTGAACTTGCTAAACTCAACCATCTTTGTAGGAAAGCAAGTGATTCCTAGAACCGAATTAGCTTATTTCACAAAGTACAATGTTCGGCAATGAAGATGTTTGTTTTCTCCAGAAACTACTTTAGAAATGAGGTGAATCTACTAACTTGACATCTTGTTAGATTACACAAACTAGGAAAGTTTGAACTTGCTGCACTCAACCTTCTTTGTAGGAAAGCAAGTGATTCCTAGAACCGAACTAACTTATTTCACACAGTATACTGTTCTGGCAATGAAGATGTTTGTTTTCTAAAACAAACTACTTTAGAAATGAGGCGAATCTACTAAGATGTGCATCTTGTTAGATTACACAAACAAGGAAAAAGTTTGAACTTGCTGCACTCAACCTTCTTTGTAGAAAGGAAACTGATTCCTAGAACTGAATTAGCTTATTTCACACAGTACAGTTTTCATTAATGAAGATGTTTGTTTTCTAAAGAAACTACTTTAGAAATGAGCCGAATCTACTAACTTGTGCATCTTGTTAGATTACAAAACTAGGAAAGTTTGAACTTGCTGCACTCAACCTTCTTTTGTAGGAAAGCAACTGATTCCTAGAACTGAATTAGCTTATTTCACACAGTACAGTGGAGTAATGAAGATGTTTGTTTTCTAACCAAACTACTTTAGAAATGAGGAGAATCTACTAAGTTGTGCATCTTTTGAGATTACATTAACACGGAAAGTTTGAACTTGCTGCACTCAACCTTCTTTGTAGGAAAGCAACTGATTCCTAGAACCAAATTAGCTTATTTCGCACAGTACAATGTTCGGCAATGAAGATGTTTGTTTTCTCAACAAACTACTTTTTACAAATGAGGTGAATCTACTAACTGGGACATGTTTTTAGATTACATTAACAAGGAAAGTTTGAACTTACTTTCAACATTCTTTTAGATTACACAAACAGGAAAGTTTGAACTTGCTGCACTCAACCATTTTTGTAGGAAAGGAAACTGATTCCTAGAACCGAATTAGCTTATTTCACTCAGTACAATGTTCGCAATGAAGATGTTTGTTTTCTCAAGAAACTGCTTTTAGAAATGAGGCGAACCTACTAACTTGGACATCTTTTCAGATTACATTAACAAGGAAAGTTTGAACTTGCTACACTCAACCATCTTGTAGAGAAAGGAAACTGATTCATAGAAACGAATTAACTTATTTCACACAGTACAGTGTTCGGTACTGAAGATGTTTGTTTTCTAAAGAAATTACTTTAGAAATGAGGCAAATCTACTAACTTGGACATCTTTTTAGATTACATTAACAAGGAAAGTTTGACCTTGCTAAACTCAACCATCTTCGTAGAAAGGAAACTGATTCCTATACCCGAATTAACTTATTACATACAGTACAGGGTTGGTAATGAAGATGTTTGTTTTCTAAAGACTTTAGAAATGAGGCGAATCTACTAACCTGTACATCTTGTCAGATTACACAAACTAGGAAAGTTTGAACTTGAGCACTCAACCTTCTTTGTAGGAAAGCAAGTGATCCCTAGAACCGAACTAGTTTATTTCACATAGTACAGTGTTCGGTAATGAAGATGTTAGTTTTCTAAACAAACTACTTTAGAAATGAGGCGAATCTACTAAGTTGTGCATCTTTTTAGATTACATTAACAAGGAAAGTTTGAACTTGCTGCACTCAACGTTCTTTGTAGGAAAGCAACTGATTCATAGAACCGAATTAGCTTATTTCACACAGTACAATGTCCGGCAATGAAGATGTTTGTTTTCTCAACAAACTACTTTACAAATGAGGCAAATCTACTAACTTGGACATCTTGTTAGATTACACAAAGTAGGAAAGTTTCAACTTGCTGCACTCAACCTTCTACGTAGGAATGCAAGTGATTCCTAGAACCGAACTAGTTTATTTCACATAGTATAGTGTTCGGTAATGAAGATGTTTGTTTTCTAAACAAACTACTTTAGAAATGAGGCGAATCTACTAAGTTGTGCATCTTTTTAGATTACATTAAGAGGGAAAGTTTGAACTTGCTGCACTCAACCATCTTTGGAGGAAAGCAACTGATTCCTAGAACCGAATTAACTTATTTCACACAGTACAGTGTTCAGTACTGAAGATGTTTGTTTTCTCAACAAACTACTTTAGAAATGAGGCGAATCTACTAACTGGGACATCTTTTTAGATTACTTCAAGTAGGAAATTTTGAACTTGCTGTACTCAACCTTTTTCGTAGGTAAGAATCTGATTCCTAAAACCGAAACTACTTATTTCACACAGTACAGTACTTGGCATTGAAGGTGTTTGTTTTCTAAAAATGTAGTTAGAAATGAGGGAACGTG
This sequence comes from Orientallactaga sibirica, assembly GCA_036365145.1. Taxonomy (NCBI): domain Eukaryota; kingdom Metazoa; phylum Chordata; class Mammalia; order Rodentia; family Dipodidae; genus Orientallactaga; species Orientallactaga sibirica. The sequence goes on from JAEOAD010002489.1 coordinate 25,245, forward strand.
TAAGCTTGTACATCTTGTTAGATTACACAAACAAGGAAAGTTTGAAGTTACTGCACTCAACCTTTTTGTAGGAAAGCAACTGATTCCTAGAAACGAATTAGCTCATTTCAAACACTACACTGTTCGGCAATGAAGATGTTTGTTTTCTAAAGAAACTACTTTAGAGATGAGGGGAATCTACTAAGTTGTGCATCTTTTTAGATTTACATTAACAGGGAAAGTTTGAACTTGCTGCACTCAACCTTCTTTGTAGGAAAGCAACTGATTCCTAGAACCGAATTAGCTTATTTCACACAGTACAATGTTCGGCCATGAAGATGTTTGTTTTCTCAACAAACTACTTAAAAATGAGGCGAATCTACTAATTTGGATATCTTGTTAGATTACACAAAGTAGGAAAGTTTCAACTTGCTGCACTAAACCTTCTATGTAGGAAAGCAAGTGATTCCTAGAAGCAGCTTCTTTCACATAGTACACTATTTGGTAATTATGATGTTTGTTTTCTAAACAAACTACTTTAGAAATGAGGCGAATCTACTATTTTGTGCATCTTTTTAGATTACATTAACAAGGAAAGTTTGAACTTGCTGCACTCAACCTTCTTTGTAGGAAAGCAACTGATTCCTAGAACCGAATTAGCTTATTTCACACAGTAAAATGTTCGGCAATGAAGATGTTTGTTTTCTCAACAAACTACTTTACAAATTGAGGGGAATCTACTAACTTGGATATCTTTTCAGATTACATTAACAAGGAAAGTTTGAACTTGCTAAGCTCAACCATCTTCGTAGAAAGGAAAATGATTCCTAGTACCGAATTAACTTATTTCACACAGTACAGTGTTCGGTACTGAAGATGTTTGTTTTCTAAAGAAACTACTTTAGAAATGAGGCGAATCTACTAACTTGTACATCTTGTTAGATTACACAAACTAGGAAACTTTGAACTTGCTACACTCAACCTTCTTCGTAGGAAAGCAAGTGATTCCGAGAACCGAAATAGCTTATTTCACATAGTACAGTGTTCAGTAATGAAGATGTTTGTTTTCCAAACAAACTACTGTCGAAATCAGGCGAATCTACTAAGTTGTGCATCTTTTTAGATTACATTACCAGGGAAAGTTTGAACTTCCTGCACTCAACCTTCATTGTAGGAAAGCAACTGATTCCTAGAACCGAATTAGCTTATTTCACACAGTAAAATGTTCGGCAATGAAGATGTTTGTTTTCTCAACAAACTACTTTACAAAATGAGGCGAATCTACTAACTTGGATATCTTTTCAGATTACATTAACAAGGAAAGTTTGAACTTGCTGCACTCAACCATCTTTGTAGACAGGAAACTAATTCCTGGAACCGAATTAACATATTTCACATAGTACAGTGTTCGGTACTGATGATGTTTTTTTTCTAAAGAAACTACTTTAGAAATGAGGCGAATCTAGTAACTTGTACATCTTGCTAGATTACACAAACTCGGAAAGTTTGAATTTGCTGCACTCAACCTTCTTCTTAGAAAAGCAACTGATTCCTAGAACCGAACTTGCTTATTTCACACAGATAAATGTTTGGCAATGAAGATGTTTGTTTTCTCAACAAAGTACTTTACAAATGAGGCGAATCTACTAACTTGGACATCTTTTTAGATTACATTAACAAGGAAAGTTTGAACTTGCTGCACTCAGACATCTTCATTTAAAAGAAACTCATTCCTAGAACTGAAATAGCTTACTTCACACAGTACAGTGTTGGGCAATGAAGATGTTTGTTTTCTCAACAAAACTACTTTACAAATGAGGCGAATCTTCTAAGTTGTTCATCATTTTAGATTACATTAAGAAGGAAAGTTTGAACTTGCTGCATTCAACCTTCTTCGTAGGAAAGCAACTGATTCCAAGAATTGCACTAGCTTATTTCACACAGTACAGTGTTCAGCAATGAAGAAGTTTGTTTTCTAAACAAACTACTTTAGAAATGAGGCGAAACTACGAACTTGTACGTCTTGGTAGATCACACAAAAAAGGAAAGTTTGAACTAGCTGCATTCAACCTTCTTCGTATAAACGCAACTGCATCCTAGAACCAAAATAGCTTACTTGACACAGGACAGTGTTGCGCAATAAAGATGTTTGTTTTCTCAACAAAATACTTTACAAATGAGGCGAGTCTACTAACTTCTACATCTTGTTAGATTACACAATCAAGGAAAGTTTGAACTTGCTGCACTCAACATTATTCGAAAAAAAGCAACTGATTCCTAGAACAGAACATGCTTATTTCACACAGTACAATGTTCAGCAATGAAGATGTTAGTTTACTCAGCAAACTACTTTGTAAATGAAGCGAATCTAAGAAGTTTTACATCTTGTTACATTACAGAAACAAGGACAGTTTGAACCTGCTGCTCTCAACCTTCTTGGTAGTAAAGCAACTGATTCATACAACCAAACTAGCTTTTTTCACACAGTACAGGGTTCGGGAATTCTGAAGAACTTTGCTTTCTAAACAAACGACTTTAGAAATGAGGCGAATCTACTGACTTGTACATCTTGTTAGATTACACAAACTAGGAAAGTTTGAACTTGCTGCACTCAACCTTCTTTGTAGGAAAGCAACTGATGCCTAAAACCGAACTAACTTATTTCACACAGTACAGTGTTCTGCAATGAAGATGTTTTTTTTCTCAACAAACTACTTTACAATTGAGGCGAATCTACTAACTTGGCCATCTTTTTAGATTACATTAACAAGGAAAGTTTGAACTTGTTGTAGTCAACCATCTTCGTTTAAAAGAAACTGATTCCTAGAACCGAACTACCCTACTTCACACAGTATGGTGTTGGGTAATGAATATGTTTGTTTTCTTAACAAAGTAGTTTAGAAATGAAGTGAAACTTGTAAATTGTACATCTTGTTAGCTTACACAAAAAAGTTAATTTTGAACTTGGTTTACTCAACCTTCTTATTAGGAAAGCAAGTGATTCCTAGAACTGAACTAGCTTATTTCACATTGTTCAGTGTTTGGCAATGAAGATGTTTGTTTTCTCAACAAACTACTTTACAAATGAGGCGAATCTACTAATTTGTACATCTTTTTAGATTACATTAAGAAGGAAAGTTTGAACTTGCTGCACTCAACCATCTTCGCTGAAAAGAAACTCATTGCTAGAACCGAAATAGCTTACTTCACTCAGTACAGTGTTGCGCAATGAAGATGGTTGTTTTCTAAACAAACTACTTTAAAATTGAGGTGAATATACTAACTTGGGCATCTTTTTAGATTACATTAACAAGGAAAGTTTGCACTTGCTGTACTCAACCATCTTCATAGAAAAAAAACCGATTCCTAGACAGAACTACCTTACTTCACACAGTACAGTGTTGGGCCATGAATATGTTGTCTTTCTAAACAAAGTAGTTTAGAAATGAAGCGAAACATGTAATTTGAATATCTTGTTAGGTCACACAAACAAGTTAAGTAAGAACTTGAGGTACTCAACCTTCTTCATAGGAAAACAAGTGATTTCTAGAACGGAACTAGCTTATTTCACATAGTACAGTGTTCGGTAATGAAGATATTTGTTTTCTAAACAAACCACTTTAGAAATGAGGGGAATCTACTAAGTTGTACATCATTTTAGATTACATTAACCAGGAAAGTTTGATCTTGCTGTAGTCAACCTTCTTTGTAGGAAAGCAACTGATTCCTAGAACCGAATTAGCCTATTTCACATAGTAAAATGTTGGGCAATAAAGACGTTTGTTTTCTGAACAAACTACTTTACAAATGAGGCGAATCTACCAGGTGGTACATCTTTTTAGATTACATTAACAAGGACAGTTTGAACTTGCTGCACTCAACTTTCTTCGTAGGAAAGCAATTGATTCCTAGAACCGCACTAGCTTATTTCACACAGTACAGTGTTCGGCAATGAAGATGTTTGTTTTCTAAACAAACTACTTTGGAAATGAGGTGAATCTACTAACTTGTCCTTCTTCTTAGATTACACAAACTTACTAAGTTTGAACTTGCTGCAATCAACCTTCTTCGTAGGAAAGCAACTGATTCCTAGACAAGAACTAGCTCATTTCACACAGTACAATGTTCGGCAATGAAGATGTTTGTTTTCTCAACAAACTACTTTAGAAATGAAGCGAATCTACTAACTTGTACATCTTGTTAGATTACATTAACAAGGAAAGTTTGAACTTGCTGTACTCAACCATATTCGTCGATAAGAAACTCATTCCTAGAACCGAATAGCTTATTTCACACAGTACAGTGTTGTGCAATAAAGATGTTTGTTTTCTCAACAAACTGCTTTCCAAATGAGGCGAATCTACTAACTTGTAAATCTTGTTAGATTACACAAACAAGGAGAGTTTGAACTTGCTGCACTCAACCTTCTTTGTAGGAAAGCAACTGATTCCTAGAAACGAACTTGCTTATTTCACACAGTACAATGTTCGGCAATGAAGATGTTTGTTTTCTCAACAAACTACTTTACAAATGAGGCAAATCTACCAGGTTGTACATCTTTTTAGATTACATTAACAAGGAAAGTTTGAACTTGCTGCACTCAACTTCTTTGTAGGAAAGCAACTGATTCCTAGTACTGAATTAGCTTATTTCACACAGTACAATGATCGGCAATGATGATGTTTGTTTTCTCAAGAAACTACTTTAGAAATGAGGCGAATCTACTAACTTCAAACATCTTGTTAGATTACATTAACAAGGACAGTTTGAACATGCTGCACTCAACCATCTTCGGAGAAAGGAAACTGATTCCTAGAACCGAATTAACTTATTTCACACACTACAGTGTTCAGTAATGAAGATGTTTGTGTTCTAAAGAAACTACTTTACAAATGAGGCGAATCGACTAAGTTGTGAATCTCTTTAAATTACATTAACATGGAAAGTTTGACCTTACTGCACTCAACCATCTTTGTCTTAAAAGAAAGTCATTCCTAGAACCGAAATAGCTTATTTCACACAGTACAGTGTTTGGCAATGAAGATGTTTGTTTTCTCAACAAACTACTTTACAAATGAGGGTGAATCTACTAACTTGTACATCTTGTTAGATTACAAAAAAACAATGAAAGTTTTTGAACTTGCTGCACTCCAACCTTCTTATTTCACACAGTACAGTGGGAAAGTTTTCTAAACAAACTGATGGACATCCAGATTAGAACCGAACTCAACCTTCTTCAGAGGAAAGCTTATTTCACACAGCTCATTTCACACAGTACAGTGTTCGGTACTAAAGATGTTTCTTTTCTAAACAAAATACTTTAGAAATGAGGCGAATCTACTAACATGGACATCTTGTTAGATTACACAAACTAGGAAAGTTTGAACTTGCTGTACTCAACCTTTTTCGTAGGAAAGCATCTGATTCTTAAAACCAAAACAACTTATTTCACACAGTACAGTATTTGGTATTTAAGGTGTTTGTTTTCTAAACAATGTAGTTTAGAAATGAGGGAAACTTGTAAGTAGTACATCTTGTTAGATGACACAAACAAGGAAACTTTGAACTTGCAGCACTCAACTTTTTGTAGGAAAGCATCTGATTCCTAAAATCGAAACAACTTATTTCACACAGTACAGTGTTGGCAATGAAGATGTTTGTTTTCTAAACGAACTACTTTAGAAAGGAGGCAAATCTACTAACTTGTACATCTTGTTAGATCACACAAAAAGGAAAGTTTGAACTTGCTGCACTCAACCTTCTTTGTAGAAAAGCAACTGATTCCAAGAATTGAACTTGCTTATTTCACACAGATCAATGTTTAGTAATGAAGATGTTTGTTTTCTCAACATACTACTTTACAAATGAGGCGAATCTACTAACTTGGACATCATATTAGATTACACTAACAAGGAAAGTTTGAACTTGCTGTACTCACCCTTTTCATAGGAAAGCAACTGATGCCTAAAA
>JAEOAD010002681.1:0-38422 GCA_036365145.1 Orientallactaga sibirica
ACAAAGAAGGTTGAGTGCAGCAAGTTCAAACTTTCCTTGTTAATGTAATCTGAAAAGATGCACAACAGTAGATTGGCCCCTCATTTCTAAAGTAGTTTGTTGAAAACAAAAATCTTCATTACCGAACACTGTACTATGTGAAATGAGCTAGTTCGATTCTAGGAATCACTTGCTTTCCTATGAAGAAGGTTGAGTGGCAAGTTCAAACTTTCCTACTTTGTGTAATCTAACAAGATGTACAAGTTAGTGGATTCTCATTTCTAAAGTAGTTTCTTTAGAAAGAATCATCTTCAGTACCGAACACTGTACTGTGTGAAATAAAGTTAATTAAGCTTCTAGGATTCAGTTTAATTTATACGAAGAAGATTGAGTGCAGCAAGTTCAAACTTTCATTGTTAATGTAATCTCAAAAGATGCTCAAGTTAGAAGATTCGCCTCATTTGTAAAAGTACTTTGTTGAAAACAAACATCTTCATTGCTAACATTGTACTGTGTGAAATAAGCTCATTCGGATCTAGGAATCAGATGCTTTCCTACAAAGAAGGTTGAGTGCAGCAAGTTCAAACTTTCCTTCTTAATGTAATCTAAAAGATGGCCAAGTTAGTAGTTTCGACTCATTTGTAAAGTTGTTTGTTGAGAAACACACATCTTCATTTACCTTCTAACATTGTACTGTGTGAAATAAGCTCATTCCGGTTCTAGGAATCATTGCTTTCTGCAAAGAAGGTTGAGGTGCAGCAAGTTTCAAACTTTCCTTGTTAATGTAATCTGAAAAGATGCACAACGTAGTAGATTGGGCCTCATTTCTAAAAGTTTCTTTAGAAAACAAACATCTTCATTACCGACTACAAAATTCGCCTAAACATATTAAGAAGGTTAGTGCAGCAAGTTCAAACTTTCTTGTTAATAATCTAAAAAGATGGCCAAGTTGATTCGACTAATTTGTAATTTTGTTAGTCGAACATTGTACTGAAATAATCTCAGTTCAGGAACTCAGCAATTTCTACAAAGAAGGTTGAGTGCAGCAAGTTCAAACTTTCCTTCTTAATGTAATCTAAAAAGATGCACAACGTATTTGTAGTTGTTTTTTGTTGAGAAAAACAAACATCTTCTAAATTGTACTGTTGAAATAAGCTCATTAGAGGAAACATCTGAGTGCAGCAAGTTACCTGGAAAAGATGCACAACGTAGTAGATTGGGCCCTATTTGTGAAAAAAGAAACATCTTAGTAACTGTACTGTGTGAAATAAGCACTAGGAATCAGTTTAATTTCTATGAAGAAGGTTAGTGCAATAAGTTCAAACTTTCCTTCTTAATGTAATCTGAAACATGCACAACGTAGTATATTGGCCTCATTTAAAGTAGTTTCTTTAGAAAAGAAACATCTTCAGTACCAAACACTGTACTGTGTGAAATAAGTTAAGTTCGCTTCTAGGCATCAGTTTAATTTCTCTGAAGAAGGTCCGAGTGCAGCAAGTTCAAACTTGCCTTGTTAATGTAATCACAAAAGATGGCCAAGTTAGAACATTCTCATTTGTAAAGTACTTTGTTGAGAAAACAAACATCTTCATTGCGAACATTGTACTGTGTGAAATAAGCTCATTCTGTTATAGGAATCAGTTGCTTTCCTACAAAGAAGGTTGAGTGCAGCAAGTTCAACTTTCCTTGTTAATGTAATCTGAAAAGATGCACAACATAGTAGATTGGCCTCATTTCTAAAGTAGTTTGTTTAGAAAACAAACATCTTCATTACCGAACACTGTACTGTGTAATGAGCTAGTTCGATTCTAGGTATCACTTGCTTTCCCACGAAGAAGGTTGAGTCCAGCAAGTTCAAACTTTCCTACTTTGTGTAATCTAACAAGATGTACAAGTTAGTGGATTCGCCTCATTTCAAAAGAGTTTCTTTAGAAAAGAAACATCTTCAGTATCGAACACTGTACTGTGTCAAATAAGTTAATTAAGCTTCTAGGAATCAGTTTAATTTCTACGAAGAAGATTGAGTGCAGGAAGTTAAAACTCCTCGTTAATGTAATCTCAAAAGATGGCCAAGTTAGAAGATTCGCCTCATTTGTAAAGTACTTTGTTGAGAAAAACAAACAACTTCATTGCTGAACATTGTACTGTGTGAAATAAGCTCATTCGGTTCTAGGAATCAGTTGCTTTCCTACAAAGAAGGTTGAGTGCAGCAAGTTCAAACTTTCCTTGTTAATGTAATCTAAAAAGATGTACAAGTTAGTAGATTTGCCTCATTTTGCAAAGTAGTTTGTTGAGAAAACAAACATCTTCATTGCCGAACATTGTACTGTGAAATAAGCTCATTCGGTTCTAGAATCATTTGCTTTCCTACAAAGAAGGTTGAGTGCAGCAAGTTCAAAATTTCCTTGTTAATGTAATCTGAAAAGATGCACAACATAGTAGATTTGCCTCATTTCTAAAGTAGTTTTTTAGAAAAGAAACATCTTCATACCGAACAGTGTACTGTGTGAAATAAGTTAATTAGATTCTAGGAATCAGTTAAATTTCTACAAAGAAGGTTGAGTGCAGCAAGTTCAAACTTTCCTACTTTGTGTAATCTAACAAGATGTACAAGTTAGTGGATTCGCCTCATTTCTAAAGTAGTTTCTTTAGAAAAGAAACATCTTCAGTGCCGAACACTGTACTGTGTGAAATAAGTTAATTAAGCTTCTAGGAATCATTTTTTCATTTCTGCTAAGAAGGTTGAGTGCAGCAAGTTCAAACTTTCCTTGTTAATGTAATCTCAAAAGATGGCCAAGTTAGTAGATTCGCCTCATTTGTAAAAGTAGTTTCTTGAGAAAACACACATCTTCATTGCCCGAACATTGTACTGTGAAATAAAAGCTCATTCGGTTCTAGGAATCAGTTGCTTTCCTACAAAGAAGGTTGAGTGTAGCAGTTCAAACTTTCCTTGTTAATGTAATCTAAAAAGATGGCCAAGAAGTTAGTAGATTTGCCTCATTTGTAAAGCAGTTTGTTGAGAAAACAAACATCTTCATTGTTTAACATTGTTCTGTGTGTGAAATAAACTCATTCAGTTTCTAGGAATCATTTGCTTTCCTACAAAGAGGTTGAGAGCAGCAAGTTCAAACTTTCCTTGTTAATGTAATCTGAAAAGATGCACAACGTAATAGATTGGCCTCATTTCTAAAGTAGTTTCTTTGAAAGAAACATCTTAGTACCAACACTGTACTGTGTGAAATAAGTTAATTAGCTTCTAGGAATCAGTTTAATTTCTACGAAGAAGAAGGTTGAGTGCAGTAAGTTCAAACTTTCCTTCTTAATGTAATCTGAAAAGATGCACAACGTAGTAGATAGGCCCTCATTTCTAAAGTAGTTTTAGAAAAAAAACATCTTCAGTACCGAACACTGTACTGTGTGAAATAAGTTAATTCGGTTCTAGGCATCAGTTTAATTTCTCTGAAGAAGGTCGAGTGCAGCAAGTTCAAACTTGCCTTGTTAATGTAATCTAAAAGATGGCCAACTTAGAACATTCGCCTCATTTGTAAAAGTACTTTGTTGAGAAAACAAACATCTTCATTGCGAACATTGTACTGTGTGAAATAAGCTCATTCTGTTATAGGAATGTTACTTTCCTACAAAAGAAGGTTGAGTGCAGCAAGTTCAAACTTTCCTTGTTAATGTAATCTGAAAAGATGCACAACTTGGTAGATTGGCCTCATTTCTAAAGTAGTTTGTTTAGAAAACAAACATCTTCATTGCTCGAACACTGTACTGTATGTAATGAGCTACTAGATTCTAGGAATCACTTGCTTTCCTACGAAGAAGGTTAGGTGCAGCAAGTTCAAACTTTCCTACTTTGTGTAATCTAACAAGATGTACAAGTTAGTGGATTCGCCTCATTTCTAAAGAAGTTTCTTTAGAAAACAAACATCTTCATTATCGAACACTGTACTGTGTGAAGTAAGCTAATTCGGTTCTAGGAATCAGTTTAATTTCTACAAAGAAGGTTGAGTGCAGCAAGTTCAAACTTTCCTAGTTTAATGTAATCTCAAAAGATGTACAAGTTAGAAGATTCGCCTCATTTCTAAAGTAGTTTGTTGAAAACAAACATCTTCATTGCCGAACATTACTGCTGTGAAATAAGCTCATTCGGATCTAGGAATCAGTTGCTTTCCTACAAAGAAGGTTGAGTGCAGCAAGTTCAAACTTTCCTTGTTAATGTAATCTAAAAAAAGATGCGCCAAGTTAGTAGATTCGACTCATTTGCTAAAGTAGTTTGTTGAGAAAACAAACATCTTCATTGCGAACATTGTACTGTGTGAAATAAAAGCTCATTCGGTTCTAGGAATCATTTGCTTTCCTACAAAAGAAGGTTGAGTGCAGCAAGTTCAAACTTTCCTTGTTAATGTAATCTGAAAAGATGCACAACATAGTAGATTGGCCTCATTTCTAAAGTAGTTTCTTTAGAAAAGAAACATCTTCAGTACGAACGCTGTACTGTGTGAAATAAGTTAATTGGTTCTAGGAATCAGTTTAATTTCTACGAAGAAGGTTGAGTGCAGGAAGTTCAAACTTTCCTTGTTAATGTAATCTAAAAGATACACAAGTTAGTACATTGGCCTCATTTCTAAAGTAGTTTCTTTGAAAACAAACATCTTCAGTATCGAACATTGTACTGTGTGAAATAAGCTAATTGAGCTTCTAGGAATCAGTTTAATTTCTATCAAAGAAGGTTGAGTGCAGCAAATTCAAACTTTCCTTGTTAATGTAATCTGAAAAGATGTACAAGTTAGTAGATTCGTCTCATTTCTAAAGTAGTTTGTTGAGAAAACAAACATCTTCATTCTTGAACATTATTCTACTGTGAAATGAGCTCATTCGGTTCTAGGAATCAGTTGCTTTCCTACAAAGAAGGTTGAGTGCAGCAAGTTCAAACTTTCCTTGTTAATGTAAATCTGAACAAGATGTACAAGTTAGTAGATTGGCCTCATTTCTAAAGTAGTTTGTTTAGAAAACAAACATCTTCATTACCGAACACTGTACTGTGTGAAATAAGCTAGTTAGATTCTAGGAATCACTTGCTTTCCTGAAGAAGGTTGAGTGCAGCAATTCAAACTTTCCTAGTTTGTGTAATCTAACAAGATGTACAAGTTAGTGGATTCCTAATTTCTAAAGTAGTTTCTTGAGAAAACAAACATCTTCATTACGAACATTGTACTTTGTGAAATACACATTCGGTTCTAGGAATCAGTTGCTTTTCTACAAAGAAGGTTGAGTGCAGCAAGTTCAAACTTTCCTGTTAATGTAATCTAAAAAGATGCACAAGTTAGTAGATTCGACTCATTTTGCAAAGTAGTTTGTTGAGAAAACAAACATCTTCATTGCAGACATTGTACTGTGTGAAATAAGCTCATTCGGTTCTAGGAATCAGTTGCTTTCCTACAAAGAAGGTTGAGTGCAGCAAGTTCAAACTTTCCTTGTTAATGTAATCTGAAAAGATGCACAACATAGTAGATTTGCCTCATTTCTAAAGTAGTTTTTTAGAAAAACAAACATCTTCAGTACCGAACAGTGTACTGTGTGAAATAAGTTAATTCGATTCTAGGAATCAGTTGCTTTCTACAAAGAAGGTTGAGTGCAGCAAGTTCAAACTTTCCCTACTTTGTGTAATCTAACAAGATGTACAAGTTAGTGGATTCGCCTCATTTCTAAAGTAGTTTCTTTAGAAAAGAAACATCTTCAGTACCGAACACTGTACTGTGTGAAATAAGTTAATTCGCTTCTAGGAATCATTTTAATTTCTGCTAAGAAGGTTGAGTGCAGCAAGTTCAATCTTTCCTTGTTAATGTAATCTCAAAAGATGGCCAAGTTAGAAGATTCGCCTCATTTGTAAAGTACTTTGTTGAGAAAACACACATCTTCATTGCCGAACATTGTACTGTGTGAAATAAGCTCATTCAGTTCTAGGAATCAGTTGCTTTCCTACAAAGAAGGTTGAGTGTAGCAAGTTCAAACTTTCCTTGTTAATGTAATCTAAAAAGATGGCCAAGTTAGTAGATTCGCCTCATTTGTAAAGTAGTTTGTTGAGAAAACAAACATCTTCATTGCCGAACATTGTTCTGTGTGAAATAAACTCATTCGGTTCTAGGAATCAGTTTGCTTTCCTACAAAAGAAGGTTGAGAGCAGCAAGTTCAAACTTTCCTTGTTAATGTAATCTGAAAAGATGCACAACGTAGTAGATTGGCCTCATTTCTAAAGTAGTTTCTTTAGAAAAGAAACATCTTCATTACGAACACTGTACTGTGTGAAATAAGTTAATTCGATTCTAGGAATCAGTTTAATTTCCTACGAAGAAGGTTGAGTGCAGTAAGTTCAAACTTTCCTTCTTAATGTAATCTGAAAAGATGCACAAGTTAGTAGATGATTGCCCTCATTTCTAAAGTACTTTCTTTAGAAAGAAACATCTTCAGTACCGAACACTGTACTGTGTGAAATAAGTTAATTTCGCTTCTAGGCATCAGTTTAATTTACGAAGAAGGTTGAGTGCAGCAAGTTCAAACTTTGCCTTGTTAATGTAATCTAAAAGATGGCCAAGTTAGAACATTCGCCTCATTTGTAAAGTACTTTGTTGAGAAAACAAACATCTTCATGCCGAACATTGTACTGTGTGAAATAAGCTCATTCTGTTATAGGAATCAGTTGCTTTCCTACAAAGAAGGTTGAGTGCAGCAAGTTCAAACTTTCCTTGTTAATGTAATCTGAAAAGATGCACAACATAGTAGATTGGCCTCATTTCTAAAGTAGTTTGTTTAGAAAACAAACATCTTCATTACCGAACACTGTACTGTGTGAAATGAGCTAGTTCGGTTCTAGGTATCACTTGCTTTCCTACGAAGAAGGTTGAGTGCAGCAAGTTCAAACTTTCCTACTTTAATGTAATCTAACAAGATGTACAAGTTAGTGGATTCGCCTCATTTCCAAAAGAAGTTTCTTTAGAAAAGAAACATCTTCAGTATATCGAACACTGTACTGTGTCAAATAAGTTAATTAAGCTTCTAGGAATCAGTTTAATTTCTCTGAAGAAGTTTGAGTGCAGGAAGTTAAAACTTTCCTCGTTAATGTAATCTCAAAAGATGGCCAAGTTAGAAGATTCGCCTCATTTGTAAATTACTTTGTTGAGAAAAAACAAACATCTTCATTGCTGAACATTGTACTGTGTGAAATAAGTTAATTCGGATCTAGTGGAATCAGTTGCTTTTCTACAAAGAAGGTTGAGTGCAGCAAGTTCAAACTTTCCTTGTTAATGTAATCTAAAAAAGATCGCCAAGTTAGTAGATTCGACTCATTTTGCAAAGTAGTTTGTTGAGAAAACAAACATCTTCATTGCCGAACATTGTACTGTGTGAAATAAGCTCATTCGGTTCTAGGAATCATTTGCTTTCCTACAAAGAAGGTTGAGTGCAGCAAGTTCAAAATTTCCTTGTTAATGTAATCTGAAAAGATGCACAACATAGTAGATTTGCCTCATTTCTAAAGTAGTTTTTTAGAAAGAAACATCTTCAGTACCGAACAGTGTACTGTGTGAAATAAGTTATTCGATTCTAGGGAATCAGTTTAATTTCTACGAAGAAGGTTGAGTGCAGCAAGTTCAAACTTTCCTACTTAATGTAATCTAACAAGATGTACAAGTTAGTGGATTGGCCTCATTTCTAAAGTAGTTTCTTTAGAAAAGAAACATCTTCAGTATCGAACACTGTACTGTGAAATAAGTTAATTTGCTTCTAGGAATCAGTTTAATTTCTGCAAAGAAGGTTGAGTGCAGCAAGTTCAAACTTTCCTTGTTAATGTAATCTAAAAGATGGCCAAGTTAGAAGATTCGCCTCATTTGTAAAGTACTTTGTTGAAAAACAAACATCTTCATTGCAGTAACATTGTACTGTGTGAAATAAGCTCATTCGGTTCTGAGAATCAGATTTGCTTTCCTACAAAGAAGGTTGAGTGCAGCAAGTTCAAACTTTCCTTGTTAATGTAATCTAAAAAGATGCACAAGTTAGTAGATTGGCCTCATTTCTAAAGTAGTTTCTTTAGAAAACTAACATCTTCATTGCGAACACTGTACTATGTGAAATAGCTAGTTCATTCTAGGGTTCTAGGAATCATTTGCTTTCCTACAAAGAGTAGGTTGAGTGCAGCAAGTTCAAACTTTCTACTTAATGTAATCTAAAAGATGTACAACGTTAATTAGTAGATTCGCCTCATTTCTAAAGTAGTTTCTTTAGAAAAGAAACATCTTCAGTACCGAACACTGTACTGTGTGAAAAAGTTAATTAGGCTTCTAGAATTCAGTTTAATTTCTACGAAGAAGGTTGAGTGCAGCAAGTTCAAACTTTCCTACTTAATGTAATCTAACAAGATGTACAAGTTAGTAGATAGGCCTCATTTCTAAAGTAGTTTCTTGAGAAAAGAAACATCTTCATTACCGAACACTGTACTGTGTGAAATAAGTTCATTCGGTTCTAGGAATCAGTTTAATTTCTACAAAGAAGGTTGAGTGCAGCAAGTTCAAACTTTCCTTGTTAATGTAATCTCAAAAGATGGCCAAGTTAGTAGATTCGCCTCATTTGTAAAGTAGTTTGTTGAGAAAACAAACATCTTCATTGCCGAACATTGTACTGTGTGAAATAAAGCTCATTCGGTTCTAGGAATCAGTTGCTTTCTTTCACAAAAGAAGGTTGAGTGCAGCAAGTTCAAACTTTCCTTGTTAATGTAATCTAAAAAGATGCACAACTTAGTAGATTGGCCTCATTTCTAAAGTAGTTTCTTGAGAAAACAAACATCTTCATTGCGAACATTGTACTGTGTGAAATAAAGCTAAGTTCGGTTCTAGGAATCAGTTGCTTTCTACAAAGAAGGTTGAGTGCAGCAAGTTCAAACTTTCCTTGTTAATGTAATCTAACAAGATGCACAAGTTAGTAGATTGGCCTCATTTCTAAAGTAGTTTCTTTAGAAAAACAAACATCTTCAGTATCGAACACTCTACTGTGTGAAATAAGTTAATTCATTCTAGGAATCAGTTTAATTTCTATGAAGAAGGTTGAGTGCAGCAAGTTCAAACTTTCCTTGTTAATGTAATCTAAAAGATGGCCAAGTTAGTAGATTCGCCTCATTTGTAAAGTAGTTTCTTTAGAAAACAAACATCTTCAGTATCAAACATTGTACTGTGTGAAATAAGTTAATTCGCTTCTAGGAATCAGTTTAATTTCTACAAAAAGAAGGTTGAGTGCAGCAAGTTCAAACTTTCCTTGTTAATGTAATCTAAAAAGATGGCCAAGTTAGAAGATTCGCCTCATTTGTAAAGTAGTTTGTTGAGAAAACAAACATCTTCATTGCGAACATTGTACTGTGTGAAATAAGCTCATTCGGTTCTAGGAATCAGTTGCTTTCCTACAAAGAAGGTTGAGTGCAGCAAGTTCAAACTTTCCTTGTTAATGTAATCTGAAAAGATGCACAACATAGTAGATTGGACTCATTTCTAAAGTAGTTTGTTTGAGAAACAAACATCTTCATTACCGAACACTGTACTATGTGAAATGAGCTAGTCTGATTCTAGGAATCACTTGCTTTCCTACAAAGAAGGTTGAGTGCAGCAAGTTCAAACTTTCCTACTTTGTGTAATCTAACAAGATGTACAAGTTAGTGGATTGGCCTCATTTCTAAAGTAGTTTCTTTAGAAAAGAAACATCTTCAGTACCGAACACTGTACTGTGTGAAATAAGTTAATTCACTTCTAGGAATCAGTTTAATTTCTACGAAGAAGATTGAGTGCAGCAAGTTAAAACTTTCCTTGTTAATGTAATCTAAAAAGATGGCCAAGTTAGAAGATTCGCCTCATTTGTAAAGTACTTTTTGAGAAAACAAACATCTTCATTGCTGAACATTGTACTGTGTGAAATAAGCTCATTCGGTTCTAGGAATCAGTTAATTTCCTACAAAGAAGGTTGAGTGCAGCAAGTTCAAACTTTCCTTGTTAATGTAATCTAAAAAGATGCCAAGTTAGTAGATTTGACTCATTTCTAAAGTAGTTTGTTGAGAAAACAAACATCTTCATTGCTGAACATTGTACTGTGTGAAATAAGCTCATTCGGTTCTAGGAATCATTTGCTTTCCTACAAAGAAGGTTGAGTGCAGCAAGTTCAAACTTTCCTTGTTAATGTAATCTAAAAAGATGCACAACATAGTAGATTTCTCTCGTTTTAAAAGTAGTACTTTTTAGAAAAAAACATCTCCAGTACCGAACACTGTACTGTGTGAAATAAGTTAATTAGATTCTAGGAATCACATTTTCTACGAAGAAGGTTGAGTGCAGCAAGTTCAAACTTTCCTACTTAATGTAATCTAACAAGATGTACAAGTTAGTAGATTGGCCTCATTTCTAAAGTAGTTTCTTTAGAAAAGAAACATCTTCAGTACGAACACTGTACTGTGTGAAATAAGTTAATTCGCTTCTAGGAATCATTTTCATTTCTACTAAGAAGGTTGAGTGCAGCAAGTTCAAACTTTCCTTGTTAATGTAATCTCAAAAGATGGCCAAGTTAGAAGATTCGCCTCATTTCTAAAAGTACTTTCTTGAGAAAACACACATCTTCATTGCGAACATTGTACTGTGTGAAATAAGTTCATTCGGTTCTAGGAATCAGTTTTTCCTACAAAGAAGGTTGAGTGCAGCAAGTTCAAACTTTCCTTGTTAATGTAATCTGAAACATCTTAGTACCAAACACTGTACTGTGTGAAAAAGATGGCCAAGTAGTTTCTTTAGTAGATTCGCCTCATTTGTAAAGTAGATAGGCCTCATTTCAGTTTGTTGCAAGAAAACAAACATCTTCATTTGTAAAGTACTTTTGAGAAAACAAATCTTCATTGAACATTGTACTGTGTGAAATAAGCTCATTCTGTTCTAGGAATCAGTTTGCTTTCTACAAAGAAGGTTGAGTGCAGCAAGTTCAAACTTTCCTTGTTAATGTAATCTGAAAAGATGCACAACTTAGTAGATTGGCCTCATTTCTAAAGTAGTTTGTTTAGAAAACAAACATCTTCATTACCGAACACTCTACTATGTGAAATGAGCTAGTTGATTCTAGGAATCACTTGCTTTCCCTACGAAGAAGGTTGAGTGCAGCAAGTTCAAACTTCCTACTTTGTGTAATCTAACAAGATGTACAAGTTAGTGTATTGGCCTCATTTCTAAAGTAGTTTCTTTAGAAAAGAAACATCTTCAGTACCGAACACTGTACTGTGTGAAATAAGTTAATTCCGTTCTAGGAATCAGTTTAATTTTCTACAAAGAAGGTTGAGTGCAGCAAGTTCAAACTTTCCTTGTTAATGTAATCTAAAAAGATGGCCAAGTTAGAAGATTCGCCTCACATGTAAAGTACTTTGTTGAGAAAACAAACATCTTCATTGCAACTAACATTGTACTGTGTGAAATAAGCTCATTCGGATCTAGGAATCAGTTGCTTTCCTACAAAGAAGGTTGAGTGCAGCAAGTTCAAACTTTCCTTGTTAATATAATCTAAAAAGATGGCCAAGTTAGTAGATTCGACTCATTTGTAAAGTAGTTTGTTTAGAAAACAAACATCTTCATTGCCGAACATTGTACTGTGTGAAATAAAAGCTCATTCGGTTCTAGGAATCAGTTTAATTCCTACAAAGAAGGTTGAGTGTAGCAAGATCAAACTTTCCTTGTTAATGTAATCTGAAAAGATGCACAACATAGTAGATTGGCCTCATTTCTAAAGTAGTTTCTTTAGAAAAGAAACATCTTCAGTACCGAACACTGTACTGTGTGAAATAAGTTAATTCGATTCTAGGAATCAGTTAAATTTCTACGAAGAAGGTTGAGTGCAGGAAGTTCAAACTTTCCTTGTTAATGTAATCTGAAAAGATGCACAAGTTAGTACATTGGCCTCATTTAAAGTAGTTTCTTTAGAAAACAAACATCTTCATTATCGAACACTGTACTGTGTGAAATAAGTTAATTCTGTTCTAGGAATCAGTTTAATTTCTATCAAAGAAGGTTGAGTGCAGCAAATTCAAACTTTCCTTGTTAATGTAATCTGAAAAGATGGCCAAGTTAGTAGATTCGTCTCATTTGTAAAGTAGTTTGTTGAGAAAACAAACATCTTCATTGCCGAACATTGTACTGTGTGAAATAAGCTCATTCGGTTCTAGGAATCAGTTGCTTTCCCTACAAAGAAGGTTGAGTGCAGCAAGTTCAAACTTTCCTTGTTAATGTAATCTGAAAAGATGCACAAGTTAGTAGATTGGCCTCATTTCTAAAGTAGTTTGTTTAGAAAACAAACATCTTCATTGCCGAACACTGTACTGTGTGAAATAAGCTAGTTCGATTCTAGGAATCAGTTGCTTTCCTACGAAGAAGGTTGAGTGCAGCAAGTTCAAACTATCCTTGTTAATGTAATCTAACAAGATGTACAAGTTAGTGGATTCGCCTCATTTCTAAAGTAGTTTCTTTAGAAAACAAACATCTTCAGTACGAACATTGTACTTTGTGAAATACGTTAATTCGCTTCTAGGAATCAGTTTAATTTCTACGAAGAAGGTTGAGTGCAGCAAGTTCAAACTTTCCTTGTTAATGTAATCTAAAAAGATCGCCAAGTTAGTAGATTCGACTCATTTGCAAAGTAGTTTGTTGAGAAAACAAACATCTTCATTGCCGAACATTGTACTGTGTGAAATAAGCTCATTCGGTTCTAGGAATCAGTTGCTTTCCTACAAAGAAGGTTGAGTGTAGCAAGTTCAAACTTTCCTTGTTAATGTAATCTGAAAAGATGCACAACATAGTAGATTTGCCTCATTTCTAAAGTAGTTTTTTTAGAAAAGAAACATCTCCAGTACCGAACAGTGTACTGTGTGAAATAAGTTAATTCGATTCTAGGAATCAGTTAAATTTCTACGAAGAAGGTTGAGTGCAGCAAGTTCAAACTTTCCTACTTTGTGTAATCTAACAAGATGTACAAGTTAGTGGATTCGCCTCATTTCTAAAGTAGTTTCTTTAGAAAAGAAACATCTTCAGTAATTTAACACTGTACTGTGTGAAATAAGTTAATTCTCTTCTAGGAATCATTTTAATTTCTACTAAGAAGGTTGAGTGCAGCAAGTTCAAACTTTCCTTGTTAATGTAATCTCAAAAGATGGCCAAGTTAGAAGATTCGCCTCATTTGTAAAGTAGTTTTTTTGAGAAAACACACATCTTCATTGCGAACATTGTACTGTGTGAAATAAGCTCATTCGGTTCTAGGAATCAGTTGCTTTCCTACAAAGAAGGTTGAGTGCAGCAAGTTCAAACTTTCCTTGTTAATGTAATCTAAAAGATGGCCAAGTTAGTAGATTCGCCTCATTTGTAAAGTAGTTTGTTGAGAAAACAAACATCTTCATTGCCGAACATTGTTCTGTGTGAAATAAACTAATTAAGTTCTAGGAATCAGTTGCTTTCCTTCAAAGAAGGTTGAGTGCAGCAAGTTCAAACTTTCCTTGTTAATGTAATCTGAAAAGATGCACAAGTTAGTAGATTGGCCTCATTTCTAAAGTAGTTTCTTTAGAAAACAAACATCTTCATTACCGAACATTGTGTACTGTGTGAAATAAGCTAATCGGTTCTAGGAATCAGTTTAATTTCTACAAAGAAGGTTGAGTGCAGTAAGTTCAAACTTTCCTTGTTAATGTAATCTAAAAAGATGCACAAGTTAGTAGATTGGCCTCATTTCTAAAGTAGTTTCTTTAGAAAACAAACATCTTCAGTACCGAACACTGTACTGTGTGAAATAAGTTAATTCGGTTCTAGGAATCAGTTTAATTTCTACAAAGAAGGTTGAGTGCAGCAAGTTCAAACTTTCCTTGTTAATGTAATCACAAAAGATGGCCAAGTTATAGAACATTCGCCTCATTTGTAAAGTAGTTTGTTGAGAAAAACAAACATCTTCATTGCCGAACATTGTACTGTGTGAAATAAGCTCATTGGTTCTAGGAATCAGTTGCTTTCCTACAAAGAAGGTTGAGTGCAGCAAGTTCAAACTTTCCTTGTTAATGTAATCTGAAAAGATGCACAAGTTAGTAGATTGGCCTCATTTCTAAAGTAGTTTGTTTAGAAAACAAACATCTTCATTACTCGAACACTGTACTGTGTGAAATAAGCTAGTTCGATTCTAGGAATCAGTTTGCTTTCCTACGAAGAAGGTTGAGTCCAGCAAGTTCAAACTTTCCTACTTTGTGTAATCTAACAAGATGTACAAGTTAGTGGATTGGCCTCATTTCTAAAGTAGTTTCTTTAGAAAAAAAACATCTTCAGTATCAACACTGTACTGTGTCAAATAAGTTAATTCGATTCTAGGAATCAGTTTAATTTCTCTGAAGAAGGTTGAGTGCAGGAAGTTCAAACTTTCCTTGTTAATGTAATCTCAAAAGATGGCCAAGTTAGAAGATTCGCCTCATTTGTAAAGTACTTTGTTGAGAAAACAAACATCTTCATTGCTGAACATTGTACTGTGTGAAATAAGCTCATTCGCTTCTAGGAATCAGTTTGCTTTCCTACAAAGAAGGTTGAGTGCAGCAAGTTCAAACTTTCCTTGTTAATGTAATCTAAAAAAGATCGCCAAGTTAGTAGATTCGACTCATTTGTAAAGTAGTTTGTTGAGAAAACAAACATCTTCATTACCCGAACATTGTACTGTGTGAAATAAGCTCATTCGGTTCTAGGAATCATTTGCTTTCCTACAAAGAAGGTTGAGTGCAGCAAGTTCAAACTTTCCTTGTTAATGTAATCTGAAAAGATGCACAAATATAGTAGATTTGCCTCATTTCTAAAGTAGTTTTTTAGAAAAGAAACATCTTCAGTACCGAACACTGTACTGTGTGAAATAAGTTAATTCGATTCTAGGAATCAGTTAAATTTCCTGAAGAAGGTTGAGTGCAGCAAGTTCAAACTTTCCTACTTTAATGTAATCTAACAAGATGTACAAGTTAGTGGATTCGCCTCATTTCTAAAGTAGTTTCTTTAGAAAAGAAACATCTTCAGTACCGAACACTGTACTGTGTGAAATAAGTTAATTAAGCTTCTAGGAATCAGTTTAATTTCTGCTAAGAAGGTTGAGTGCAGCAAGTTCAAACTTTCCTTGTTAATGTAATCTAAAAAGATGGCCAAGTTAGAAGATTCGCCTCATTTGTAAAGTAGTTTCTTGAGAAAACAAACATCTTCATTGCGAACATTGTACTGTGTGAAATAAGCTCATTCGGTTCTAGGAATCAGTTGCTTTCCTACAAAGAAGGTTGAGTGTAGCAAGTTCAAACTTTCCTTGTTAATGTAATCTGAAAAGATGCACAAGTTAGTAGATTGGCCTCATTTGTAAAGTAGTTTGTTGAGAAAACAAACATCTTCATTGCCGAACACTGTACTATGTGAAATAAGCTCATTCGGTTCTAGGAATCAGTTGCTTTCCTACAAAGAAGGTTGAGTGCAGCAAGTTCAAACTTTCCTGTTAATGTAATCTAACAAGATGTACAAGTTAGTAGATTGGCCTCATTTCTAAAGTAGTTTCTTTAGAAAAGAAACATCTTCATTATACCCGAACACTGTAGTATGTGAAATGAGTTAATTCGATTCTAGGAATCAGTTTTTGCTTTTCGAGAAGAAGGTTGAGTGCAGCAAGTTCAAACTTTCCTTGTTAATGTAATCTAAAAGATGCCAAGTTAGAAGATTGGCCTCATTTCTAAAGTAGTTTCTTTGAAAAAGAAACATCTTCATATTTAACATTGTACTGTGTGAAATAAGCTCATTCGGTTCTAGGAATCAGTTTAATTTCTACAAAGAAGGTTGAGTGCAGCAAGTTCAAACTTTCCTTGTTAATGTAATCTGAAAAGATGCACAAGTTAGTAGATTGGCCTCATTTGTAAAGTAGTTTGTTTAGAAAACAAACATCTTCATTACCGAACACTGTACTGTGTGAAATAAGCTCATTCGATTCTAGGAATCAGTTGCTTTTCTAAAAGAAGGTTGAGTGCAGCAAGTTCAAACTTTCCTTGTTAATGTAATCTAAAAAGATGGCCAAGTTAGTAGAGTCGCCTCATTTGTAAAGTAGTTTGTTTAGAAAAGAAACATCTTCATAGTCGAACATTGTACTGTGTGAAATAAGTTAATTCGGTTCTAGGAATCAGTTGCTTTTCTACAAAGAAGGTTGAGTGCAGCAAGTTCAAACTTTCCTTGTTAATGTAATCTAAAAAGATGCACAAGTTAGTAGATTGGCCTCATTTGTAAAGTAGTTTGTTTAGAAAACAAACATCTTCATTGCCTAACATTGTACTGTGTGAAATAAGTTAATTCGGTTCTAGGAATCAGTTTAATTCCTACGAAGAAGGTTGAGTGCAGCAAGTTCAAACTTTCCTTGTTAATGTAATCTGAAAAGATGCACAAGTTAGTACATTGGCCTCATTTCTAAAGTAGTTTCTTTAGAAAACAAACATCTTCATTATCAAACACTGTACTGTGTGAAATAAGTTAGTTCGATTCTAGGAATCAGTTTAATTTCCTCAAGAAGGTTGAGTGCAGCAAATTCAAACTTTCCTTGTTAATGTAATCTGAAAAGATGTACAAGTTAGTAGATTCGTCTCATTTCTAAAGTAGTTTGTTGAGAAAACAAACATCTTCATTACCGAACATTATTCTTTGTGAAATAAGTTCATTCGGTTCTAGGAATCAGTTTAATTTCTACAAAGAAGGTTGAGTGCAGCAAGTTCAAACTTTCCTTGTTAATGTAATCTGAAAAGATGGCCAAGTTAGAAGATTGGCCTCATTTCTAAAGTACTTTGTTGAGAAAACAAACATCTTCATTACCGAACATTGTACTATGTGAAATAAGCTCATTCTGATTCTAGGAATCAGTTGCTTTCCTACAAAGAAGGTTGAGTGCAGCAAGTTCAAACTTTCTACTTTGTGTAATCTAACAAGATGCACAAGTTAGTGGATTCGCCTCATTTCTAAAGTAGTTTCTTTAGAAAAGAAACATCTTCAGTACCGAACACTGTACTGTGTGAAATAAGTTAATTCGGTTCTAGGAATCAGTTTAATTTCTACGAAGAAGGTTGAGTGCAGCAAGTTCAAACTTTCCTTGTTAATGTAATCTAAAAAGATGTACAAGTTAGTAGATTCGACTCATTTCTAAAGTAGTTTGTTGAGAAAACAAACATCTTCATTACCGAACATTGTACTGTGTGAAATAAGTTCATTCGGTTCTAGGAATCAGTTGCTTTCCTACAAAGAAGGTTGAGTGCAGCAAGTTCAAACTTTCCTTGTTAATGTAATCTAAAAAGATGCCACAAGTTAGTAGATTTGCCTCATTTCTAAAGTAGTTTTTTAGAAAAGAAACATCTTCAGTACCGAACATTGTACTGTGTGAAATAAGTTAATTCGGTTCTAGGAATCAGTTAAATTTCTACAAAGAAGGTTGAGTGCAGCAAGTTCAAACTTTCCTACTTTGTGTAATCTAACAAGATATACAAGTTAGTGGATTCGCCTCATTTCTAAAGTAGTTTCTTTAGAAAAGAAACATCTTCAGTACCGAACACTGTACTGTGTGAAATAAGTTAATTCAGGTTCTAGGAATCATTTTAATTTCTCAAAGAAGGTTGAGTGCAGCAAGTTCAAACTTTCCTTGTTAATGTAATCAAAAAGATGGCCAAGTTAGAAGATTGGCCTCATTTGTAAAGTTTTTGTTGAGAAAAACAAACATCTTCATTGCCGAACATTGTACTGTGTGAAATAAGCTAATTCGGTTTTAGGAATCAGTTGCTTTCCTACAAAGAAGGTTGAGTGCAGCAAGTTCAAACTTTCCTTGTTAATGTAATCAAAAGATGCACAAGTTAGTAGATTGGCCTCATTTCTAAAGTAGTTTCTTTAGAAAACAAACATCTTCATTGCAGAACACTGTACTGTGTGAAATAAGTTAATTCGGTTCTAGGAATCAGTTTAATTTCACGAAGAAGGTTGAGTGCAGCAAGTTCAAACTTTCCTTGTTAATGTAATCTAAAAAGATGCACAAGTTAGTAGATTGGCCTCATTTCTAAAGTAGTTTCTTTAGAAAAGAAACATCTTCATTATCGAACACTGTACTGTGTGAAATAAGTTAATTCGGTTCTAGGAATCAGTTGCTTTCCTACAAAAGAAGGTTGAGTGCAGCAAGTTCAAACTTTCCTTGTTTGTGTAATCTAACAAGATGTACAAGTTAGTAGATTCGCCTCATTTCTAAAGTAGTTTCTTGAGAAACAAACATCTTCATTGCCGAACATTGTACTGTGTGAAATAAGCTAATTCGGTTCTAGGAATCAGTTTGCTTTCCTACAAAAGAAGGTTGAGTGCAGCAAGTTCAAACTTTCCTAGTTAATGTAATCTAACAAGATGGCCAAGTTAGTAGATTCGCCTCATTTCTAAAGTAGTTTCTTGAGAAAACAAACATCTTCATTGCCGAACATTGTACTGTGTGAAATAAACAAGATTCGGTTCTAGGAATCACTTGCTTTCTACAAAAGAAGGTTGAGTGCACTGTACAAGTTCAAACTTTCCTTGTTAATGTAATCTAAAAAGATGCACAAGTTAGTAGATTGGCCTCATTTTCTAAAGTACTTTGTTTGAAAACAAACATCTTCATTACAGAACACATTGTACTGTGTGAAATAAGCTAATTCGGTTCTAGGAATCACTTGCTTTCCTACAAAGAAGGTTGAGTGCAGCAAGTTCAAACTTTCTACTTTTGTGTAATCTAACAAGATGTACAAGTTAGTGGATTCGCCTCATTTCTAAAGTAGTTTCTTTAGAAAAGAAACATCTTCAGTACCGAACACTGTACTGTGTGAAATAAGTTAATTCGGTTCTAGGAATCAGTTTAATTTCTACAAAGAAGAGGTTGAGTGCAGCAAGTTCAAACTTTCCTTGTTAATGTAATCTCAAAAGATGGCCAAGTTAGTAGATTCGCCTCATTAGTAAAGTAGTTTGTTGAGAAAACAAACATCTTCATTGCCGAACATTGTACTGTGTGAAATAAGCTCATTCGGTTCTAGGAATCAGTTGCTTTCCTACAAAAGAAGGTTGAGTGCAGCAAGTTCAAACTTTCCTTGTTAATGTAATCTGAAAAGATGCACAACGTAGTAGATTGGCCTCATTTCTAAAGTAGTTTCTTTAGAAAACAAACATCTTCTGTACCGAACAGTGTACTGTGTGAAATAAGTTATTCGATTCTAGGAATCAGTTAATTTCTACAAAGAAGGTTGAGTGCAGCAAGTTCAAACTTTCCTACTTTGTGTAATCTAACAAGATGTGCAAGTTAGTGGATTCGCCTCATTTCTAAGGTAGTTTCTTTAGAAAGAAACATCTTCAGTACCGAAACTGTACTGGGTGAAATAAGTTAATTCGCTTGTAGGAATCATTTTAATTTCTACGAAGAAGGTTGATTGCAGCAAGTTCAAACTTTCCTTCTTAATGTAATCTAAAAAGATGGCCAAGTTAGAAGATTCGCATCATTTGTAAAAGTACTTTGTTTGAGAAAACAAACATCTTCATTGCGAACACTGTACTGTGTGAAATAAGCTCATTCGGTTCTAGGAATCAGTTGCTTTCCTACAAAGAAGGTTGAGTCCAGCAAGTTCAAACTTTCCTTGTTAATGTAATCTAAAAAGATGGCCAAGTTAGTAGATTCGCCTCATTTGTAAAAGTAGTTTGTTGAGAAAACAAACATCTTCATTACCGAACATTGTACTGTGTGAAATAAGCTCATTCGGTTCTAGGAATCAGTTGCTTTCCTACAAAGAAGGTTGAGTGCAGCAAGTTCAAACTTTCCTTGTTAATGTAATCTGAAAAGATGCACAACTTAGTAGATTGGCCTGATTTCTAAAGTAGTTTGTTTAGAAAACAAACATCTTCATTACTGAACACTGTACTATGTGAAATGAGCTAGTTCGATTCTAGGAATCACTTGCTTTCCTACAAAGAAGGTTGAGTACAGCAAGTTCAAACTTTCCTACTTTGTGTAATATAACAAGATATACAAGTTAGTGGATTCGCCTCATTTCTAAAGTAGTTTCTTTAGAAAAGAAACATCTTCAGTACCGAACACTGTACTGTGTGAAATAAGTTAATTCGCTTCTAGGAATCAGTTTAATTTCTACGAAGAAGGTTGAGTGCAGCAAGTTCAAAGTTTCCTTGTTAATGTAATCTCAAAAGATGGCCAAGTTAGAACATTTGCCTCATTTGTAAAGTACTATGTTGAGAAAACAAACATCTTCATTGCCGAACATTGTACTGTGTGAAATAAGGTCATTCGGTTCTAGGAATCAGTTGATTTCCTACAAAGAAGGTTGAGTGCAGCTAGTTCAAACTTTCCTTGTTAATGTAATCTGAAAAGATGCACAACTTAGTAGATTGGCCTCATTTCTAAAGTAGTTTGTTTAGAAAACAAACATCTTCATTACAGAACACTGTACTATGTGAAATGAGCTAGTTCGATCCTAGGAATCACTTGCTTTCCTACAAAAGAAGGTTGAGTGCAGCGGGTTCAAACTTTCCTACTTTTGTGTAATCTAACGAGATGTACAAGATAGTGTATTCGCCTCATTTGTAAAGTAGTTTCTTTAGAAAAGAAACATCTTCAGTACCGAACACTGTACTGTGTGAAATAAGTTAATTCGCTTCTAGGAATCAGTTTAATTTCTACGAAGAAGGTTGAGTGCAGCAAGTTCAAACTTTCCCTGTTAATGTAATCTCAAAAGATGGCCAAGTTTGAAGATTCGCATCATTTGTAAAGTACTTTGTTGAGAAAACAAACATCTTCATTGCCGAACATTGTACTGTGTGAAATAAGCTCATTCGGTTCTAGGAATCAGTTGCTTTCCTACAAAGAAGGGTGAGGGCAGCAGGTTCAAACTTTCCTTGTTAATGTAATCTAAAAAGATGGCCAAGTGAGAAGATTCGCCTCATTTGTAAAAGTAGTTTGTTGAAAACAAACATCTTCATTGCGAACATTGTACTGTGTGAAATAAGCTCATTCGGTTCTAGGAATCAGTTGCTTCCGACAAAGAAGGTTGAGTGCAGCAAGTTCAAACTTTCCTTGTTAATGTAATCTGAAAAGATTTTAAGTTACTAGATTGGCCTCATTTCTAAAGTAGTTTCTTTAGAAAAGAAACATCTTCAGTATCGAACACTGTACTGTGTGAAATAAGTTAATTCGTTCTAGGAATCAGTTTAATTTTCTACAAAGAAGGTTGAGTGCAGCAAGTTCAAACTATCCTTGTTAATGTAATCTCAAAAGATGGCCAAGTTAGAAGATTCGCCTCATTTGTAAAGTACTTATTTGAGAAAACAAACATCTTCATTGCCGAACATTGTACTGTGTGAAATAAGCTCATTCGGTTCTAGGAATCAGTTTAATTTCTACGAAGAAGGTTGAGTGCAGCAAGTTCAAACTTTCCTTGTTAATGTAATCTGAAAAGATGCACAACTTAGTAGATTGGCCTCATTTCTAAAGTAGTTTGTTTAGAAAACAAACATCTTCATTACCGAACACTGTACTATGTGAAATGAGCTAGTTCGATTCTAGTAATCACTTGCTTTCCTACAAAGAAGGTTGAGTGCAAGTTCAAACTTTCCTACTTTGTGTAATCTCACAAGATGTACAAGTTAGTAGATTCGCCTCATTTCTAAAGTAGTTTCTTTAAAAAAGAAACATCTTCAGTACTGAACACTGTA
The DNA here is from genome assembly GCA_036365145.1 of Orientallactaga sibirica. NCBI lineage: Eukaryota > Metazoa > Chordata > Mammalia > Rodentia > Dipodidae > Orientallactaga > Orientallactaga sibirica. The sequence continues at coordinate 21,783 of JAEOAD010002681.1, forward strand.
CTGTGTGAAATAAGCTCATTCGGATCTAGGAATCAGTTGCTTTCCTACAAAGAAGGTTGAGTGCACCAAGTTCAAACTTTCCTTGTTAATGTAATCTAAAAAGATGGCCAAGTTAGTAGATTCGCCTCATTAGTAAAGTACTTTGTTGAGAAAACAAACATCTTCATTGCCGAACATTGTAATGTGTGAAATAAGCTCATTCGGATCTAGGAATCAGTTGCTTTCCTACAAAGAAGGTTGAGTGCAGCAAGTTCAAACTTTCCTTGTTAATGTAATCTAAAAAGATGGCCAAGTTAGTAGATTCGACTCATTTGTAAAGTAGTTTGTTGAGAAAACAAACATCTTCATTGGCGAACATTGTACTGTGTGAAATAAGCTCATTCGGTTCTAGGAATCAGTTGCTTTCCTACAAAGAAGGTTGAGTGTAGCAAGTTCAAACTTTCCTTGTTAATGTAATCTGAAAAGATGCATAACGTTAGTACATTGGCCTCATTTCTAAAGTAGTTTCATTAGAAAAGAAAGATCTTCAGTACCGAACACTGTACTGTGTGAAATAAGTTAATTCGGTTCTAGGAATCAGTTTAATTTCTCTACAAAGAAGGTTGAGTACAGCAAGTTCAAACTTTCCTTGTTAATGTAATCTGAAAAGATTCACAACGTAGTACATTGGCCTCATTTCTAAAGCAGTTTCTTTAGAAAAGAAACATCTTCAGTACCGAACACTGTACTGTGTGAAATAAGTTAATTCGCTTCTAGGAATCAGTTTAATTTCTAAGAAGAAGGTTGAGTACAGCAAGTTCAAACTTTCCTTGTTAATGTAATCTGAAAAGATGCACAAGTTAGTAGATTGGCCTCATTGCTAAAGTAGTTTGTTTAGAAAACAAACATCTTCATTACTGAACACTGTACTATGTGAAATGAGCTAGTTCGATTCTAGGAATCACTTGCTTTCCTACAAGAAAGTTGAGTGCAGCAAGTTCAAACTTTCCTACTTTGTGTAATCTAACAAGATGTACAAGTTAGTTGATTCGCCTCATTTCTAAACTAGTTTCTTTAGAAAAGAAACATCTTCATTACGAACACTGTACTCTGTGAAATAAGTTATTCAGGTTCTAGGAATCAGTTTAATTTCTACAAAGAAGGTTGAGTGCAGCAAGTTCAAACTTTCCTTCTTAATGTAATCTGAAAAGATGCACAAGTTAGTAGATTCGCCTCATTTCTAAAGTAGTTTCTTTAGAAAAGAAACATCTTCAGTACCGAACAGTGTACTGTGTGAAATAAGTTAATCGATTCTAGTTATCAGTTTAATTTCTACACGAAGAAGGTTGGGTGCAGCAAGTTCAAACCTTCCTTGTTAATGTAATATGAAAAGATGCACAAGTTAGTATATTGGCCTCATTTCTAAAGTAGTTTCTTTAGAAAAGAAACATGTTCAGTACCGAACACTGTACTTTGTGAAATACGTTAATTCGGTTCTAGGAATCAGTTTAATTTCTACGAAGAAGGTTGAGTGCAGCAAGTTCAAACTTTCCTTGTTAATGTAATCTAAAAAGATGGCCAAGTTAGAAGACTCGCCTCATTTGTAAAGTTGTTTGTTGATAAAACAAACATCTTCATTGCCGAACATTGTACTGTGTGAAATAAGCTCATTCGGTTCTAGGAATCAGTTGATTTCCTACAAAGAAGGTTGAGTGCATCAAGTTCAAACTTTCCTTGTTAATGTAATCTGAAAAGATGCACAACGTAGTATATTGGCCTCATTTCTAAAGTGGTTTCTTTAGAAAAGAAACATCTTCATTACCGAACACTGTACTGTGTGAAATAAGTTAATTCGGTTCTAGGAATCAGTTTAATTTTCTACAAAGAAGGTTGAGTGCATCAAGTTCAAACTTTCCTTCTTAATGTAATCTGAAAATATGCACAACATAATAGATTGGCCTCATTTCTAAAGTAGTTTCTTTAGAAAAGAAACATCTTCAGTACCGAACACTGTACTGTGTGAAATAAGTTAATTCGCTTCTAGGAATCAGTTTAATTTCTACGAAGAAGGTTGAGTGCAGCAAGTTCAAACTTTCCTTGTTAATGTAATCTGAAAAGATGCACAAGTTAGTATATTGGCCTCATTTCTAAAGTAGTTTCTTTAGAAAAGAAACATCTTCATTGCGAACACTGTATTTTGTGAAATACGTTAATTCGCTTCTAGGAATCAGTTTAATTTCTCTACAAAGAAGGTTGAGTGCAGCAAGTTCAAACTTTCCTTGTTAATGTAATCTAAAAAGATGGCCAAGTTAGAAGATTCGCCTCATTTGTAAAGTACTTTGTTGAGAAAACAAACATCTTCATTGCCGAACATTGTATTGTGTGAAATAAGCTCATTCGGTTCTAGGAATCAGTTGCTTTCCTGCAAAGAAGGTTGAGTGCAGCAAGTTCAAACTTTCCTTGTTAATGTAATCTGAAAAGATGCACAACTTAGTAGATTGGCCTCATTTCTAAAGTAGTTTGTTTAGAAAACAAATATCTTCATTACCGAACACTGTACTATGTGAAATGAGCTAGTTCGATTCTAGGAATCACTTGCTCTCCTACGAAGAAGGTTGAGTGCAGCAATTGAAACTATCCTACTTTGTGTAATCTAACAAGATGTACAAGTTAGTGGATTCGCCTAATTTCTAAAGTAGTTTCTTTAGAAAAGAAACATCTTCAGTACCGAACACTGTACTTGGTGAAATACGTTAATTCGCTTCTAGGAATCAGTTTAATTTCTACGAAGAAGGTTGAGTGCAGCAAGTTCAAACTTTCCTTGTTAATGTAATCTCAAAAGCTGGCCAAGTTAGAACATTCGCCTCATTTGTCAAGTACTTTGTTGAGAAAACAAACATCTTCATTGCCGAACATTGTTCTGTGTGAAATAAGCTCATTCGGTTCTAGGAATCAGTTGCTTTCCTACAAAGAAGGTTGAGTGCAGCAAGTTCAAACTTTCCTTGTTTGTGTAATCTAACAAGATGTACAAGTTAGTGGATTTTCCTCATTTCTAAAGTAGTTTCTTTAGAAAAGAAACATCTTCATTACCGAACACTGTACTGTGGGAAATAAGGTAATTAAGTTCTAGAATCAGTTTAATTTCTACGAAGAAGGTTGAGTGCAGCAAGTTCAAACTTTCCTTGTTTATGTAATCTCAAACGATGGCCAAGTTAGTAGATTCACCTCATTAGTAAAGTAGTTTGTTGAGAAAACAAACATCTTCATTGCCGAATATTATACTGTGTGAAATAAGCTCATTCGGTTCTAGGAATCAGTTGCTTTCCTACAAAAGAAGGTTGAGTGCAGCAAGTTCAAACTTTCCTTGTTAATGTAATCTGAAAAGATGCACAACGTAGTAGATTGGCCTCATTTCTAAAGTAGTTTCTTTAGAAAAGAAACATCTTCTGTACCGAACAGTGTACTGTGTGATATAAGTTATTCCGATTCTAGGAATCAGTTAAATTTCTACGAAGAAGGTTGAGTGCAGCAAGTTCAAACTTTCCTACTTTGTGTAATCTAACAAGATGTATAAGTTAGTGGATTCGCCTCATTTCTAAGGTAGTTTCTTTAGAAAAGAAACATCTTCAGTACCGAAAACTGTACTGGGTGAAATAAGTTAATTCGGTTGTAGGAATCATTTTAATTTCTACAAGAAGGTTGATTGCAGCAAGTTCAAACTTTCCTTCTTAATGTAATCTAAAAAGATGGCCAAGTTAGTAGATTCGCCTCATTTGTAAAGTAGTTTGTTGAGAAAACAAACATCTTCATTGCCGAACATTGTACTGTGTGAAATAAGCTCATTCTGTTCTAGGAATCAGTTGCTTTCCTACAAAGAAGGTTGAGTCCAGCAAGTTCAAACTTTCCTTGTTAATGTAATCTAAAAAGATGGCCAAGTTAGTAGATTCGCCTCATTTGTAAAGTAGTTTGTTGAGAAAACAAACATCTTCATTGCCGAACATTGTACTGTGTGAAATAAGCTCATTCGGTTCTAGGAATCAGTTGCTTTCCTACAAAGAAGGTTGAGTGCAGCAAGTTCAAACTTTCCTTGTTAATGTAATGTAAAAAGATGCACAACTTAGTAGATTGGCCTCATTTCTAAAGTAGTTTGTTTAGAAAACAAACATCTTCATTACTGAACACTGTACTATGTGAAATGAGCTAGTTCGATTCTAGGAATCACTTGCTTTCCTACAAAGAAGGTTGAGTACAGCAAGTTCAAACTTTCCTACTTTGTGTAATATAACAAGATATACAAGTTAGTGGATTCGCCTCATTTCTAAAGTAGTTTCTTTAGAAAAGAAACATCTTCAGTACCGAACACTGTACTGTGTGAAATAAGTTAATTCGCTTCTAGGAATCAGTTTAATTTCTACGAAGAAGGTTGAGTGCAGCAAGTTCAAACTTTCCTTGTTAATGTAATCTCAAAAGATGGCCAAGTTAGAACATTTGCCTCATTTGTAAAGTACTTTTTTGAGAAAACAAACATCTTCATTGCCGAACATTGTACTGTGTGAAATAAGGTCATTCGGTTCTAGGAATCAGTTGATTTCCTACAAAGAAGGTTGAGTGCAGCTAGTTCAAACTTTCCTTGTTAATGTAATCTGAAAAGATGCACAACTTAGTAGATTGGCCTCATTTCTAAAGTAGTTTGTTTAGAAAACAAACATCTTCATTACAGAACACTGTACTATGTGAAATGAGCTAGTTCGATCCTAGGAATCACTTGCTTTCCTACGAAGAAGGTTGAGTGCAGCGGGTTCAAACTTTCCTACTTTGTGTAATCTAACGAGATGTACAAGATAGTGTATTCGCCTCATTTTTAAAGTAGTTTCTTTAGAAAAGAAACATCTTCAGTACCGAACACTGTACTGTGTGAAATAAGTTAATTCGCTTCTAGGAATCAGTTTAATTTCTACGAAGAAGGTTGAGTGCAGCAAGTTCAAACTTTCCTTGTTAATGTAATCTCAAAAGATGGCCAAGTTAGAAGATTCGCATCATTTGTAAAGTACTTTGTTGAGAAAACAAACATCTTCATTGCCGAACACTGTACTGTGTGAAATAAGCTCATTCGGTTCTAGGAATCAGTTGCTTTCCTACAAAGAAGGTTGAGGGCAGCAGGTTCAAACTTTCCTTGTTAATGTAATCTAAAAAGATGGCCAAGTGAGAAGATTCGCCTCATTTGTAAAGAAGTTTGTTGAGAAAACAAACATCTTCATTGCCGAACATTGTACTGTGTGAAATAAGCTCATTCGGTTCTAGGAATCAGTTGCTTTCCGACAAAGAAGGTTGAGTGCAGCAAGTTCAAACTTTCCTTGTTAATGTAATCTGAAAAGATGCACAACGTACTAGATTGGCCTCATTTCTAAAGTAGTTTCTTTAGAAAAGAAACATCTTCAGTACCGAACACTGTACTGTGTGAAATAAGTTAATTCGCTTCTAGGAATCAGTTTAATTTCTACGAAGAAGGTTGAGTGCAGCAAGTTCAAACTATCCTTGTTAATGTAATCTCAAAAGATGGCCAAGTTAGAAGATTCGCCTCATTTGTAAAGTACTTTTTTGAGAAAACAAACATCTTCATTGCCGAACATTGTACTGTGTGAAATAAGCTCATTCGGTTCTAGGAATCAGTTTAATTTCTACGAAGAAGGTTGAGTGCAGCAAGTTCAAACTTTCCTTGTTAATGTAATCTGAAAAGATGCACAACTTAGTAGATTGGCCTCATTTCTAAAGTAGTTTGTTTAGAAAACAAACATCTTCATTACCGAACACTGTACTATGTGAAATGAGCTAGTTCGATTCTAGTAATCACTTGCTTTCCTACGAAGAAGGTTGAGTGCAAGTTCAAACTTTCCTACTTTGTGTAATCTCACAAGATGTACAAGTTAGTGGATTCGCCTCATTTCTAAAGTAGTTTCTTTAAAAAAGAAACATCTTCAGTACCGAACACTGTACTGTGTGAAATAAGCTCATTCGGATCTAGGAATCAGTTGCTTTCCTACAAAGAAGGTTGAGTGCAGCAAGTTCAAACTTTCCTTGTTAATGTAATCTAAAAAGATGGCCAAGTTAGTAGATTCGCCTCATTAGTAAAGTACTTTGTTGAGAAAACAAACATCTTCATTGCCGAACATTGTAATGTGTGAAATAAGCTCATTCGGATCTAGGAATCAGTTGCTTTCCTACAAAGAAGGTTGAGTGCAGCAAGTTCAAACTTTCCTTGTTAATGTAATCTAAAAAGATGGCCAAGTTAGTAGATTCGACTCATTTGTAAAGTAGTTTGTTGAGAAAACAAACATCTTCATTGGCGAACATTGTACTGTGTGAAATAAGCTCATTCGGTTCTAGGAATCAGTTGCTTTCCTACAAAGAAGGTTGAGTGTAGCAAGTTCAAACTTTCCTTGTTAATGTAATCTGAAAAGATGCACAACGTAGTACATTGGCCTCATTTCTAAAGTAGTTTCATTAGAAAAGAAAGATCTTCAGTACCGAACACTGTACTGTGTGAAATAAGTTAATTCGCTTCTAGGAATCAGTTTAATTTCTACGAAGAAGGTTGAGTACAGCAAGTTCAAACTTTCCTTGTTAATGTAATCTAAAAAGATGGCCAAGTTAGTAGATTCGCCTCATTTGTAAAGTAGTTTGTTGAGAAAACAAACATCTTCATTGCCGAACATTGTACTGTGTGAAATAAGCTCATTCGGTTCTAGGAATCAGTTGCTTTCCTACAAAGAAGGTTGAGTGCAGCAAGTTCAAACTTTCCTTGTTAATGTAATCTGAAAAGATGCACAACTTAGTAGATTGGCCTCATTTCTAAAGTAGTTTGTTTAGAAAACAAACATCTTCATTACTGAACACTGTACTATGTGAAATGAGCTAGTTCGATTCTAGGAATCACTTGCTTTCCTACAAAGAAGGTTGAGTACAGCAAGTTCAAACTTTCCTACTTTGTGTAATATAACAAGATATATAAGTTAGTGGATTCGCCTCATTTCTAAAGTAGTTTCTTTAGAAAAGAAACATCTTCAGTACCGAACACTGTACTGTGTGAAATAAGCTCATTCGGTTCTAGGAATCAGTTTAATTTTTACGAAGAAGGTTGAGTGCAGCAAGTTCAAACTTTCCTTGTTAATGTAATCTGAAAAGATGCACAACTTAGTAGATTGGCCTCATTTCTAAAGTAGTTTGTTTAGAAAACAAACATCTTCATTACCGAACACTGTACTATGTGAAATGAGCTAGTTCGATTCTAGTAATCACTTGCTTTCCTACGAAGAAGGTTGAGTGCAAGTTCAAACTTTCCTACTTTGTGTAATCTCACAAGATGTACAAGTTAGTAGATTCGCCTCATTTCTAAAGTAGTTTCTTTAAAAAAGAAACATCTTCAGTACCGAACACTGTACTGTGTGAAATAAGCTCATTCGGATCTAGGAATCAGTTGCTTTCCTACAAAGAAGGTTGAGTGCACCAAGTTCAAACTTTCCTTGTTAATGTAATCTAAAAAGATGGCCAAGTTAGTAGATTCGCCTCATTAGTAAAGTACTTTGTTGAAAACAAACATCTTCATTGCCGAACATTGTAATGTGTGAAATAAGCTCATTCGGATCTAGGAATCAGTTGCTTTCCTACAAAGAAGGTTGAGTGCAGCAAGTTCAAACTTTCCTTGTTAATGTAATCTAAAAAGATGGCCAAGTTAGTAGATTCGACTCATTTGTAAAGTAGTTTGTTGAGAAAACAAACATCTTCATTGGCGAACATTGTACTGTATGAAATAAGCTCATTCGGTTCTAGGAATCAGTTGCTGTCCTACAAAGAAGGTTGAGTGTAGCAAGTTCAAACTTTCCTTGTTAATGTAATCTGAAAAGATGCACAACGTAGTACATTGGCCTCATTTCTAAAGTAGTTTCATTAGAAAAGAAAGATCTTCAGTACCGAACACTGTACTGTGTGAAATAAGTTAATTCGCTTCTAGGAATCAGTTTAATTTCTACGAAGAAGGTTGAGTACAGCAAGTTCAAACTTTCCTTGTTAATGTAATCTGAAAAGATTCACAACGTAGTACATTGGCCTCATTTCTAAAGCAGTTTCTTTAGAAAAGAAACATCTTCAGTACCGAACACTGTACTGTGTGAAATAAGTTAATTTCGGTTCTAGGAATCAGTTTAATTTCCTACGAAGAAGGTTGAGTACAGCAAGTTCAAACTTTCCTTGTTAATGTAATCTGAAAAGATGCACAACTTAGTAGATTGGCCTCATTGCTAAAGTAGTTTGTTTAGAAAACAAACATCTTCATTACTGAACACTGTACTATGTGAAATGAGCTAGTTCGATTCTAGGAATCACTTGCTTTCCTACGAAGAAAGTTGAGTGCAGCAAGTTCAAACTTTCCTACTTTGTGTAATCTAACAAGATGTACAAGTTAGTTGATTCGCCTCATTTCTAAACTCGTTTCTTTAGAAAAGAAACATCTTCAGTACCGAACACTGTACTCTGTGAAATAAGTTAATTCGCTTCTAGGAATCAGTTTAATTTCTACGAAGAAGGTTGAGTGCAGCAAGTTCAAACTTTCCTTCTTAATGTAATCTGAAAAGATGCACAACTTAGTAGATTCGCCTCATTTCTAAAGTCGTTTCTTTAGAAAAGAAACATCTTCAGTACCGAACAGTGTACTGTGTGAAATAAGTTAATCCGATTCTAGGAATCAGTTTAATTTCTACGAAGAAGGTTGAGTGCAGCAAGTTCAAACCTTCCTTGTTAATGTAATATGAAAAGATGCACAACGTAGTATATTGGCCTCATTTCTAAAGTAGTTTCTTTAGAAAAGAAACATGTTCAGTACCGAACACTGTACTTTGTGAAATACGTTAATTCGCTTCTAGGAATCAGTTTAATTTCTACGAAGAAGGTTGAGTGCAGCAAGTTCAAACTTTCCTTGTTAATGTAATCTAAAAAGATGGCCAAGTTAGAAGATTCGCCTCATTTGTAAAGTTGTTTGTTGAGAAAACAAACATCTTCATTGCCGAACATTGTACTGTGTGAAATAAGCTCATTCGGTTCTAGGAATCAGTTGTTTTCCTACAAAGAAGGTTGAGTGCATCAAGTTCAAACTTTCCTTGTTAATGTAATCTGAAAAGATGCACAACGTAGTAGATTGGCCTCATTTCTAAAGTGGTTTCTTTAGAAAAGAAACATCTTCAGTACCGAACACTGTACTGTGTGAAATAAGTTAATTCGCTTCTAGGAATCAGTTTAATTTCTACGAAGAAGGTTGAGTGCAGCAAGTTCAAACTTTCCTTCTTAATGTAATCTGAAAATATGCACAACATAATAGATTGGCCTCATTTCTAAAGTAGTTTCTTTAGAAAAGAAACATCTTCAGTACCGAACACTGTACTGTGTGAAATAAGTTAATTCGCTTCTAGGAATCAGTTTAATTTCTACGAAGAAGGTTGAGTGCAGCAAGTTCAAACTTTCCTTGTTAATGTAATCTGAAAAGATGCACAACGTAGTATATTGGCCTCATTTCTAAAGTAGTTTCTTTAGAAAAGAAACATCTTTAGTACCGAACACTGTACTTTGTGAAATACGTTAATTCGCTTCTAGGAATCAGTTTAATTTCTACGAAGAAGGTTGAGTGCAGCAAGTTCAAACTTTCCTTGTGAATGTAATCTAAAAAGATGGCCAAGTTAGAAGATTCGCCTCATTTGTAAAGTACTTTGTTGAGAAAACAAACATCTTCATTGCCGAACATTGTACTGTGTGAAATAAGCTCATTCGGTTCTAGGAATCAGTTGCTTTCCTGCAAAGAAGGTTGAGTGCAGCAAGTTCAAACTTTCCTTGTTAATGTAATCTGAAAAGATGCACAACTTAGTAGATTGGCCTCATTTCTAAAGTAGTTTGTTTAGAAAACAAATATCTTCATTACCGAACACTGTACTATGTGAAATGAGCTAGTTCGATTCTAGGTATCACTTGCTTTCCTACGAAGAAGGTTGAGTGCAGCAAGTTCAAAGTTTCCTACTTTGTGTAATCTAACAAGATGTACAAGTTAGTGGATTCGGCTCATTTCTAAAGTAGTTTCTTTAGAAAAGAAACATCTTCAGTGCCGAACACTCTACTGTGTGAAATAAGTTAATTCGCTTCTAGGAATCAGTTTAATTTCTACTGAAGAAGAAGGTGAGTGCAGCAAGTTCAAACTTTCCTTGTTAATGTAATCTGAAAAGGTGCACAACGTAGTAGATTGGCCTCATTTCTAAAGTAGTTTCTTTAGAAAAGAAACATCTTCAGTACCGAACTCTGTACTGTGTGAAATAAGTTAATTCGCTTCTAGGAATCAGTTTAATTTCTACGAAGAAGGTTGAGTGCAGCAAGTTCAAACTTTCCTTGTGAATGAAATCTAAAAAGATGGCCAAGTTAGAAGATTCGCCTCATTTGTAAAGTACTTTGTTGAGAAAACAAACATCTTCATTGCCGAACATTGTACTGTGTGAAATAATCTCATTCGGATCTAGGAATCAGTTGCTTTCCTACAAAGAACGTTGAGAGCAGCAAGTTCAAACTTTCCTTGTTAATGTAATCTAAAAAGATGGCCAAGTTAGTTGATTTGAAGCATTTGTAAAGTTGTTTGTTGAGAAAACAAACATCTTCATTGCCGAACATTGTACTGTGTGAAATAAGCTCATTCGGTTCTAGGAATCAGTTGCTTTTCTACAAAGAAGGTTCAGTGCAGCAAGTTCAAACTTTCCTTGTTAATGTAATCTGAAAAGATGCACAACGTAGTAGATTGGCGTCATTTCTAAAGTAGTTTCTTTAGAGAAGAAAGATCTTCAGTACCGAAAACTGTACTGTGTGAAATAAGTTAATTCGCTTCTAGTAATCAGATTAATTTCTACGAAGAAGGTTGAGAGCAGTAAGTTCCAACTTTCCTTCTTAATGTAATCTGAAAAGATGCACAACGTAGTAGATAGGCCTCATTTCTAAAGTAGTTTCTTTAGAAAAGAAAGATCTTCAGTACCGAACACTGTACTGTGTGAAATAATTTAATTCGCTTCTAGGAATCAGTTTAATTTCTACGAAGAAGGTTGAGTGCAGCAAGTTCAAACTTTCCTTGTTAATGTAATCTGAAAAGATGCACAACGTAGTATATTGGCCTCATTTCTAAAGTAGTTTCTTTAGAAAAGAAACATCTTCAGTACAAAACACTATACTGTGTGAAATAAGTTAATTCGCTTCTAGGAATCAGTTTAATTTCTACGAAGAAGGTTGAGTGCAGCAAGTTCAAAGTTTCCTTGTTAATGTAATCCCAAAAGATGGCCAAGTTAGAAAATTCGCCTCATTTGTAAAGTACTTTGTTGAGAAAACAAACATCTTCATTGCAGAACATTGTACTGTGTGAAATAAGCTCATTCGGTTCTAGGAATCAGTTGCTTTCCTACAAAGAAAGTTGAGTGCAGCAAGTTCAAACTTTCCTTGTTAATGTAATCTAAAAAGATGGCCAAGTTAGTAGATTCGCCTCATTTGTAAAGTAGTTTGTTGAGAAAACAAACATCTTCATTGCCGAACATTGTACTGTGTGAAATAAGCTCATTCGGTTCTAGGAATCAGTTGCTTTCCTACAAAGAAGGTTGAGTGCAGCAAGTACAAACTTTCCTTGTTAATGTAATCTGAAAAGATGCACAACTTAGTATATTGGCCTCATTTCTAAAGTAGTTTGTTTAGAAAACAAACATCTTCATTACCGAAAAACTGTACTATGTGAAATGAGCTAGTTGATTTCTAGGAATCACTTGCTTTCCTACGAAGAAGGTTGAGTGCAGCAAGTTCAAACTTTCCTACTTTGTGTAATCTAACAAGATGTACAAGGTAGTGGGTTCGCCTCATTTCTAAAGGAGTTTCTTTAAAAAAGAAACATCTTCAGTACCGAACACTGTACTGTGTGAAATAAGTTAATTCGCTTCTAGGAATCAGTTTAATTTCTACGAAGAAGATTGCGTGAAGCAAGTTCAAACTTTCATTGTTAATGTAATCTCAAAAGATGGCCAAGTTAGAAGATTTGCCTCATTTGTAAAGTACTTTGTTGAGAAAACAAACATCTTCATTGCCGAACATTGTACCGTGTGAAATAAGCTCATTCGGATCTAGGAATCATTTGCTTTCCTACAAAGAAGGTTGAGTTCAGCAAGTTCAAACTTTCCTTGTTAATGTAATCTAAAAAGATGGCCAAGTTAGTAGATTCGACTCATTTGTAAAGTAGTTTGTTGAGAAAACAAACATCTTCATTGCCGAACATTGTGCTGTATGAAATAAGCTCATTCGGTTCTAGGAATCAGTTGCTTTCCTACAAAGAAGGTTGAGTGTAGCAAGTTCAAACTTTCCTTGTTAATGTAATCTGAAAAGATGCACAACGTAGTAGATTGGCCTCATTTCTAAAGTAGTTTCTTTAGAAAAGAAACATCTTCAGTACCGAACAGTGTACTGTGTGAAATAAGTTAATTCCATTCTAGGAATCAGTTAAATTTCTACGAAGAAGGTTGAGTGCAGCAAGTTCAAACTTTCCTACTTTGTGTAATCTAACAAGATGTACAAGTTAGTGGATTCGCCTCATTTCTAAAGTAGTTTCTTTAGAAAAGAAACATCTTCAGTACCGAACACTGTACTGTGTGAAATAAGTTAATTCGCTTCTAGGAATCATTTTAATTTCTGCTAAGAAGGTTGAGTGCAGCAAGTTCAAACTTTCCTTCTTAATGTAATCTCAAAAGATGGCCAAGTTAGAAGATTCCCCTCATTTGTCAAGTACTTTGTTGAGAAAACAAACATCTTCATTGCCGAACATTGTACTGTGTGAAATAAGCTCATTCGGTTCTAGGAATCAGTTGCTTTCCTACAAAGAAGGTTGAGTGCAGCAAGTTCAATCCTTCCTCGTTAATGTAATCTAAAAAGATGGCCAAGTTAGTAGATTCGCCTCATTTGTAAAGTAGTTTGTTGAGAAAACAAACATCTTCATTGCCGAGCATTATTTTGTGTGAAATAAGCTCATTCGGTTCTAGAAATCAGTTGCTTTCCTCCAAAGAAGGTTGAGTGCAGCAAGTTCAAACTTTCCTTGTTAATGTAATCTGAAAAGATGCATAACTTAACAGATTGGCCTCATTTCGAAAGTAGTTTGTTTAGAAAACAAACATCTTCATTACCGAACACTGTACTATGTGAAATGAGCTAGTTCGATTCTAGGAATCACTTGCTTTCCTACGAAGAAGGTTGAGTGCAGCAAGTTCAAACTTTCCTACTTTGTGTAATCTAACAAGAGGTACAAGTTAGTGTACTCGCCTCATTTCTAAAGTAGTTTCTTTAGAAAAGAAACATCTTCAGTACCGAACACTGTACTGTGTGAAGTAATTTAATTCGCTTATAGGATTCAGTTTAATTTCTACGAAGAAGATTGAGTGCAGCAAGTTCAAACTTTCCTTGTTAATGTAATCTCAAAAGATGGCCAAGTTAGAAGATTCGCCTCATTTGTAAAGTACTTTGTTGAGAAAACAAACATCTTCATTGCCGAACATTTTACTGTGTGAAATAAGCTCATTCGGTTCTAGGAATCAGTTGCTTTCCTACAAAGAAGGTTGAGTGTAGCAAGTTCAAACTTTCCTTGTTAATGTAATCTGAAAAGATGCACAACGTAGTAGATAGGACTCATTTCTAAAGTAGTTTCTTTAGAAAAGAAACATCTTCAGTACCGAACACTGTAGTGTGTGAAATAAGTTAATTCACTTCTAGGAATCAGTTTAATTTCTACGAAAAAGGTTGAGTGCAGCAAGTTCAAACTTTCCTACTTTGCGTAATCTAACAAGGTGTACAAGTTAGTGGATTCGCCTCATTTCTAAAGTAGTTTCTTTAGAAAAGAAACATCTTCAGTACCGAACACTGTACTTTGTGAAATACGTTAATTCGCTTCTAGGAATCAGTTTAATTTCTACGAAGAAGGTTGAGTGCAGCAAGTTCAAACTTTCCTTGTTAATGTAATCTCAAAAGATGGCCAAGTTAGAAGATTCGCCTCATTTGTAAAGTACTTTGTTCAGAAAACAAACATCTTCATTGCCGAAACATTGTTCTGTGTGAAATAAGCTCATTTGGTTCTAGGAATCAGTTGCTTTCCTACAAAGAAGGTTGAGTGCAGCAAGTTCAAACTTTCCTTGTTAATGTAATCTGAAAAGATGCACGACTTAGTAGATTGGCCTCATTTCTAAAGCAGTTTGTTTAGAAAACAAACATCTTCATTACCGAACACTGTACTATGTGAAATGAGCTAGTTCGATTCTAGGAATCACTTGCTTTCCTACGAAGAAGGTTGAGTGCATCAAGTTCAAACTTTCCTACTTTGTGTAATCTAAAAAGATGTACAAGTTAGTGGATTTTCCTCATTTCTAAAGTAGTTTCTTTACAAAAGAAACATCTTCAGTACCGAACAGTGTACTGTGTGAAATAATTTAATCCGATTCTAGGAATCAGTTAAATTTCTACGAAGAAGGTTGAGTGCAGCAAGTTCAAACTTTCCTACTTTGTGTAATCTAACAAGATGTATAAGTTAGTGGATTCGCCTCACTTCTAAAGTAGTTTCTTTAGAAAAGAAACATCTTCAGTACCGAAAACTGTACTGTGTGAAATAAGTTAATTCGCTTCTAGGAATCATTTTAATTTCTACCTAGAAGGTTGAGTGCAGCAAGTTCAAACTTTCCTTGTTAATGTAGTCTCAAAAGATGGCCAAGTTAGAAGATTCGCCTCATTTGTAAAGTACTTTGTTGAGAAAACAAACATCTTCATTGCCGAACATTGTACTGTGTGAAATAACCTCATTCGGTTTTAGGAATCAGTCGCTTTCCTACAAAGAAGGTTGAGTGCGGCAAGTTCAAACTTTCCTTGTTAATGTAATCTGAAAAGATGCACAATTTAGTAGATTGGCCTCATTTCTAAAGTAGTTTGTTTAGAAAACAAACATCTTCATTACCGAACACTGTACTATGTGAAATGATCTAGTTCGATTCTAGGAATCACTTGCTTTCCTAAGAGGAAGGTTGAGTGCAGCAAGTTCAAACTTTCCTACTTTCTGTAATCTAACAAGATGTACAAGTTAGTGGATTCGCCTCATTTCTAAAGTAGTTTCTTTAGAAAATAAACATCTTCAGTATCAAACACTGTACTGTGTGAAATAAGTTAATTCGCTTCTAGGAATCAGTTTAATTTCTACGAAGAAGGTTGAGTGCAGCAAGTTCAAACTTTCCTTGTTAATGTAATCTGAAAAGATGGCCAAGTTAGAAGATTCACCTCATTTGTAAAGTATTTGTTGAGAAAACAAACATCCTCATTGCCGAATATTGTACTGTGTGAAATAAGCTATTTTGGTTCCAGGAATCAGTTGCTTTCCTACAAAGAAGGTTGAGTGGAGCAAGTTCAAACTTTCCTTGTTAATGTAATCTGAAAAGATGCACAACTTAGTAGATTGGCCTCATTTCTAAAGTAGTTTGTTTAGAAAACAAACATCTTCATTACCGAACACTGTACTATGTGAAATGAGCTAGTTCGATTCTAGAAATCACTTGCTTTCCTACGAAGAAGGTTGAGTGCAGCAAGTTCAAACTTTCCTTGTTAATGTAATCTCAAAAGATGGCCAAGATTCGCCTCATTTGTAAAGTACTTTGTTTAGAAAACACACACCTTCATTGCCAAACATTGTACTGTGTGAAATAAGCTCATTCGGTTCTAGGAATCAGTTGCTTTCCTACAAAGAAGGTTGAGTGCAGCAAGTTGAAACTTTCCTTGTTAATGTAATCTGAAAAGATGCACAACTTAGTAGATTGGCCTGATTTCTAAAGTAGTTTGTTTAGAAAACAAACATCTTCATTACCGAACACTGTACTATGTGAAATGAGCTAGTTCGATTCTAGGAATCACTTGCTTTCCTACGAAGAAGGTTGAGTGCAGCAAGTTCAAACTTTCCTACTTTGTGTAATCTAACAAGATGTACAAGTTAGTAGATTCGCCTCATTTCTAAAGTAGTTTCTTTAGAAAAGAAACATCTTCAGTACCGAACACTGTACTTTGTGAAATAAGTTAATTCGCTTCTAGGAATCACTTTAATTACTACGAAGAAGGTTGAGTGCAGCAAGTTCAAACTTTCCTTGTTAATGTAATCTAAAAAGATGGCCAAGTTAGTAGATTCGCCTCATTTGTAAAGTAGTTTGTTGAGAAAACAAACATCTTCATTGCCGAACATTGTACTGTGTGAAATAAGCTCATTCTGTTCTAGTTATCAGTTGCTTCCTACAAAGAAGGTTGAGTGCAGCAAGTTCAAATTTTCCTTGTTAATGTAAACTGAAAAGATGCACAACTTAGTAGATTGGCCTCATTTCTAAAGTAGTTTGTATAGAAAACAAACATCTTCATTACCGAACACTGTACTATGTGAAATGAGCTAGTTCGATTCTAGGAATCACTTGCTTTCCTACGAAGAAGGTTGAGTGCACCAAGTTCAAACTTTCCTACATTGTGTAATCTAACAAGATGAATAAGTTAGTGGATTCGCCTCATTTCTGAAGTAGTTTCTTTAGGAAAGAAACATCTTCAACACCGAACAT
>JAEOAD010000760.1:0-50148 GCA_036365145.1 Orientallactaga sibirica
ATCCAGAATGGGGAAGGTGGGTTGAGAATGGTCACTCATCCTGCACAAGGCATGTGCCTCTCCTCCCTATAAGGAAGCCCACGCCCACCTATTTCTATCCTGGTGGTCTGAATTCCACACACTCCATGTCCTAGTCTTGTCTTTGCAGATCCTATTGCTAACTCAGAGTGATATCTCCAGAGTATAAATTCGGGGCTCAGATTCTCAGGATGTCCTCACTGTGAGAAATGGGGTGATGGGTTGGTTTGTCTGTGGAGCTCTACCCACTGACTGTCTCTTTTCTCCTTTCCAGGGTGCTGGAAGGCACAACATGCATACGATCTTTATGTAGGTCCTAGGGCACCCTGCCTGTTGCCTCATATTTGGGCTGCATGATTCAGGTCACCTTGTTTACTATCACAGAAAACATCCTTGTTCAGGGAGGTTTGATATGTGCCATTTCAGGAAGGTGAGTACATCTCACACATCTACATATCAAATGAAGGATCTAAGGAGATTGTTAAAGGTATTTCCTTGTAAACTTAACAGCTCCTGTTCAATTCCCCACCATCCACGTAAAGGCACGTGCACACAGCATACCCACTCCAAGTCAATGAGAAGTGGAGGCAGGAGAACCCAGAAGCTTGCAGGCCAGTGAGAATGGTGCCCATGAAGCAGAAAAAACAAACAGACAGCACACCCAGTAAAACAAGTGAAACCCTGTGTCAAGCAAAGTGGAAGTTGTCCTCAGACCTCCACATGTACTCTATGGTATACACATGCTAATTCACACAGAAGATACTTGAATCACATCATTTGTCTCTTTAATGGCATCTTCTAAATTCCTATATACACACTAAGTATCACATTAACCAACTGTATTAGTCAGGGTTCTCTAGAGGAACAGAATGGATAGAATGAATTGTATTAAAAGGGGATTTATTGGATTAGCTTACACAGTCCAGTGATAGCAGGTTGCAGGTCCGAAAGTCAAGACACCCAGTAGCTGCTCAGTCCATGAGGCTGGAGGCCTCGGCAGTCCCAATCCGGCACTGAAGGCCTGGAGGCTTCCTGGAGAGACGCTGCTCTTCAGTCCACCCTGGTCTTCAGTCCACACTGGAAAGCAGCAACACCAAGCAGCAAGCACCAAGCAGAAAACACCAAGTAGCAAGTACCCAGTGGCAAGCAGCACCAGCAGCCAGGTGGGAGAGAGAGAGCCTTTCTTCCCAGAGCTTCTTTTTATCAACCAGCCCCCTCCTCCAAGAGGGGCCACCCACTCTGGGGGAAGGGCTTACCCCTGGGGGAAGGATTCTTCCTTTAATTAATTCTTCCTAGAGGCAGCCTCAGAGACACACTTATGAGGAATGTCTGTGGATTCCTAAACAAATCAAGTTGACACAAACTTAACCATCACACCAACCAATCTGAAGATCTCATTTAAATAACAGGTTAGTCATCTCTGTTCCTGGAATACTCTGAGCTTCCTTTCCATTCAGTAACTAACCTAGTCTTCCATTTGTGAAGTGTCAGGATTTTCCTGACACCAGCCTGCCCCTCCCAAACTGTCATTTCACAGGTCTAGTGACTCTCTAACAACCTCTACCTGCCTATCACCATGGAGCCTTAGGTAAACACCTTCTCCCATTAGAGTGAGCTTATTGAACTTAGGACATTCTCAGTTTAATTACTCACACTCAGTAGTGTTGGATATTCATTTCTCACACCACAAAGGCTTTTAAAGTTTTGGGTTAAGGCCAGAGGCTAGTAAAGCCAAGACCTTACTTAATTCCCCTTCCTGCTTTTCCTTCTAGTATTTAGTACCTAACACTGTTGGTTTTCACTTTCTGTCCATATACACAGGAAAATGAATGTAATGTCTGTAAGCACACCACACTGAGATTAGAAAATCGACATGGAGAGGTGAAGACACTTGTGGGTGGCATGCTGAAACTGGGTCCTTGCAGTGCCACCAGGGAGCTCAGGTGGCCCCTCTAATTTGCCTGACCCCCCTACTTGATGTGGACAGGTCTGAATTGCAAGCAGATCACCATGGTCACCTCCTCCACCACCATCTCACCAGAGAGAGGATCAGGAAAATGAAGTCTGCTGCTTCCTCCTCACCATTTGCACCTCCCTGCCTTTACGTTTACAATTTCCCCCATGCTCTGGTAGAGCTGCAGCACTGTGATGTCATGGGCTGTTCCACCTGCCTGGGCATGGGAGGGGGGCAGAGCCATCCTCCATTCCTGACAGGAGGGTGGCTTGCAGAGGGGAGTGGGATGCAGCTGTACTGAAGAAGAAACTTTGCAGCTCACAGGGATCTTTCCTCCCATCTACCCATAGAGCAGACACAGGACTCCTGTGGTGTGAGGAGGCCTCATGGAAAAGGCGACTCCTGGCCAGAAGATCCCACAGGCCCACTGTGTGTGCCTGACAACACTATGGTCAACCCACTGAGATTGACTGCACTCAGGTCTGGGTTCTGCAACCCTGCCCTGCTTCCCTTGCTCTTCCTTTTTTTCTTCTTCCCTTTCTTGTCTTCCATTTCCCCTCTTTTCTCCCCCTTTTTCTCCCCCACTCTGTTCTTTCCTTCCATTCCTCTCTCTCCTTCTTCCTTATTTCCCCTCACTCCCTCATTCTTTCTTTCCATTTTTCTCATTTCACCCCTTTTCCTTCCTTCTTCCTTTTATTCTCCTCCTCATTTCCCCTCTTTTTCCTTCTTTCTTTCCTTTCTCTCCTCTTTATCCTCCTCTGTTTACTTCCCACCTTTATTCCTTCCCTCTATTATTCACCCTTTACCCCTTTTTTTACTTTCCTTCCTTTTTCTTCTTCTTCCCATTTGTCTCCCTTTCTTTTCCCCTTTCCTTTGCCCCCTTTTTCCCCTCCCTGTCTCCCTTTCCTGTTTCCTTCCATTCCTCTCTTTATCTCCCTCTTCTTTCTTTCTTTCTTTCTTTCTTTCTTTCTTTCTTTCTTTTTTTTTTTTGAAGTAGAGTCTCACTCTAGCTCAGGCTGACCTGGAATTCACTATGTATTCTCAGGGTGGCTCGAACCAAAGTGATCCTCCTACCTCTGCCTCCCAGGTGCTGGGATTTAAGGTGGGCACCACCATGCCCAACTTTCCTTTCCCTTTTTGCTCTTCTGTTTTGAGACAATCTCTATGTAGTACAGACTTGCCCTCAAACCTTGATGCTCCTACCTCTGCCTCCCATTGGGGTTACAGTAGTGCACCAGGGCCAGATTTTTTTTGGGGGGGTGCATGTATGCGCTGCCATGCATGGGTGCCTGCGAGCGTGCGTGCGTGTGTGCGTGTGTGTGGTTTGTGTGGATGTGGACTCATGTTCCAGGGCGGTGCGCTGAAGCTGGGTGTGGGCCCAGCCAGCCCTTTGCCGGGCTTTCTCCCATGGCCTCCTGGGGAGCCCGTGACCCCTCGATCCAGCCCAATCCTCCTACCTGCTGCCGATCACTCTCATTCGCCCCCAGACTCGCCATGGCCGCCTCCTCCAACATCCCGCAAGATGGAGGCTCCGGAATATGAACTCCGCACTGCTCACGCTGTCCGCCTTTCAGTTTACAATCTGCTGAGCGGTTTCCCTGGCACACAGACATGCCACATGCCACTGCCACTTTCTCTGCCTCACAGAGCTGCTGGAGAGAGGCTCAGGAAAAAGAACTCCGCAGCTCCCGCCTTTTTAAAGTTTTAATTTTCCTAAGGACGCTCTGCCTGAGCAGCAGCATTGTGACGTCATGGGCAGTTCCACCTGCCTACAGCACGGGGAGGCTGGAGGCGCCCATCAGTCAGGAGGAGGGGGGGCTGGCAGAAGATGAGTGGGCTGCAGCTGTACTGGAGCAGGGACCTTGCAGCTAATAGAGCTTGTGCACACCCCAAACAGAGAGCAAATGCAGGGGCTTCTGGGACCTGAGGTGCAGCTGTGTGTACTGACAGACCACCAGCTTCCACCTACCCAGGGTTTAAGAATGTCATCAGATAGCATGATGGAAGACTAAGGGGGAATGGGGGAGAAATTTGCACCTTTTGTATGTGTATATTTTTTGTCTAAAAAAACCTACCTACCTGATGGTCAACCAATGAAAATTGCCTTGATTATGAATTGACTTATGTAATTATGAAAACTTCATGAAACTGTTAACACATTTAGACAGGGAATTGTGGGTAACCTTAATCTGTGTTCCTGGGACATGGTCACTCAAATACGGCCCTAAGGTATGTCTAATCCCCTTTGAGGCAAGAGATGTGTCTTTTGCATGGACACTGGGGTCAAACTGTGGTGAAGCTGGGACTTTGCAGTTCAGATAGCTTGTGTCCCAACCTGCACATATCCAGAGAGCAGATGCAGGGGTTCCTGGTTCCTAAGGTGCAGCTATAATAAAGCAGAAGCTTTGCAGCTCAGAGAGCTTGTGTTCTGTGTCCTGCCCCCCCCCCCCACTTACCTGTGTTTACATGGGTGCTGGGGAATCAAACCTGGGCCCTTTGGCTTCTCAGGTGAGTTCCTTAACCATTAAACCATCCCTCTAGCACAGCCTAATTTTATTTTTAAAGTATGGTATTTGGCTTGAGAGATGGCTTGGTGAGTGCTTGCCTTCAAAACCTAAGGAGTCATGTTCAACTCTCCAAGTCCCACATAGGCCAGACACACAAAGGAACACAAGTGAGCAAGTTTGTATTTGCTCAGGAGGTGGAACATACATCTGGAGTTTGATTATAGTGGCTGAAGGCTGTGGCATGCCATTCTCTCTCTCTCTCTCTCTGATAAAAGCCATAATATATAAAATATGGTATTATATAGCATTACAAATGGAAGGCTTTATAAAGAAAGGTCCTATTCTCACCTCTAGCCCCACTGCTCTGCTTGCCCATGACTTTCATAGGTAACTGCCTTCACTAGTTTTTGATTAATCTTTTATTGTTTCTTCTTAAAAAAAGAAAAAATATATGCACAGTCATTTTACCCCTAAATACTGTATGTAAATAATGTGTTTATAAAAATTTCACTTCCACCAGTTGCCCCACCACCCAGTTTGCACCTGAATTTCTAGGTAAGCATCTTAATTTCTGGTTAATCTTTTTATTGCTCATTTTTTAAAAAAGAAAGAAAAGCATGTGCACAGTCATAGTAACACAAAGGACTGTATGTGTGTGTTCATTACATATGTATGGATATGTATACATGCACACTCTCTTTTACAAAGGGAGAGAGAGAAACAGAGAGAGAGAAGAGAATGGGAACACCAGGACCTTCAGCCATGGGAAACCAAATCCAGATACATGTGCATCTGGCTTACGTGGGTACTGGGGAATTGAATCTGGGTCCTTAGGATTCATAAGCAAGTGTTTTAACTGCTAAGCCACCTCTCCATCCCTAATTTGATACTTTGTTTTGATATTATTTTACTTTACAGTTGTTTTGTTTTCTTTTCACTTGTGACATATTATTTCTCAGTTTTGCTATTTGTCCAATGGTTTGATGAGTTTATATTTATAAAATGGGTATATTGCCAGATGTGGTGGCACATGCCTTTATTCCCAGCATGAGGTGGCAGAGGTAGTAGGATTGCTATGAGTTTGAGGCTACCCTGAGACTCCAGAGTGATTCCAGGACTAGAGTGAGACCCTACCTCAAAAAAACAAAATAAATTAAATAAATAAATAAATAAAATGGACATTAGGTAAGTTTGCTTGAATGAACATTGGTGTGTGGGGCATGTTATTTACTGAGGGATGGACAACTTACTAGTTGCTACATCACTGAAGAAAATGACTTCCCTCTCTAGCACCATTAACTGCCAATGGCTCATTGGAGGGCTGAAGACTCATGAGCCCCTGGCTCATCCATGACAAATATTGATGGACTCAATCTTTACAGATCAGTAACCATACTTACTATGAGTTCATGAGCACAGTTGTCATGTGTGCCCAGAAGTTAGTGCTTTTCTGCATCCCTCTTTATCCTCTGCCACCTACATTCCTTCTTTCCTCTGTTCTGTGTTGTTTCCTGAAACTTGGTGGGTTTATGGAGATGTCCTACTAGGCCTGAGCTCTCAACAAACACTTACTCATCACTTTGACTACTGGAAAGAAGCTTCTTTTAGAGCAATACTAGTCTATAACTACCAACATACATATTTAGAAGGCAGTTAGATATGCACACCATGCCCACTTAGCAAAACAATAGGGTCTCCTGCTAGGGCCCAGGGGTTTTCTCTTTTGTTTTGTTTTGGTTTTTCAAAGTAGGGTCTCGCTCTGGTCTAGGCTGACCTGGAATTCACTATGTAGTTTCAGGGTGGACTTGAACTCATGGCAATCCTCCTACCTCTGCCTCCTGAGTGCTGGGATTAAAGGCATGCACCACCATGCCTGGCTCTCTCAGTTTTTTTTTTTTAATCCAGTTTAACAGTACCAGACATGAGTGGGGTTGTTTGGATTGACACTTGGAAACTTCTCTAGTGGTTGGAGGGGACACTGGAAATGCATCAGTGGAGTGATGTAAGACAGCCCTGGAAGACAATGTTAAGGACAGAAATTGAATTCAAGGAGTTAAGGGGAGTAGGCATACAACAGATTGGAAGTTGTTGTTTTTAATTCTTGTAAGACCTTTAAGCATTGGAGGAAGAACAAGGGAACCCAAGTATATGGAGACGGATTGTCTCAGGACCCTCTGAGAGTGAGCTGACTATAAGCAATGAGAGATAAGTTTAAAACAGCCATTTAGTATAGAATATCTAAGGATTAACAGAATTTCTGTTAGGATTCTAATAAGTATAATATTTTTATGCTGGAAATTTTGAGGTCTGTTTTTTAAACTGTTGAACAAATTGCATGGTCTATACCTGTCATCATAAAACAGATGAGACATTGTCAGAATAACAGAACAGCATTTGAACTTGACTGTGGCATGGATATCACTCAGTTGTTGTGAGTTCATTCATCTATTCACAGTCTGAGCTGTAATGTCTAAGACGTCTACTTTATTCTCTGGCTATAATTTTTCGTGAATATTTAAGTCCAAACAGTTATGCAAAAATTTTAATTTTATATGTACCTTTGAAGGTCAGTGTGGCCCTTTAGGGGAGAATTTTTCGGACCTGGGAGGAGTTTAATCCCATTGTGGTCAGTTAGTATACAAGGGATTGTATCGATTTTCCGGTATTTTTTAAAATTTGATATCTGTCCTAATATATAGTCTGTTTCAGATAATGTTCCATGTGCTGCTGAGAAAAATGAATATTATGGAGCATTGGGACTTCACTGACTTTCTTTTCAGAGCTATAATTTCAGCCTGGTTTTTCTTCAGTATTTCTCTTTCCTTACTCATGTCCTGTAATGACCTTTTTATGTCATTAAGCTGTTTTTCTGTGCAGTCTTTCAGGAGTTTGTTTTCTTCTTTGAATCCTTTCATTTCTTCTTCATTTCCTTGAGTACAGATAAAATCATTCTTTTGAAGACTTTGTCAGGTATTTCATCGAAAACACTCTCATTCTTGATAATTTCTGAAGGATTCATAATTTGGTGGGATTGCATTTTCTTGATTCTTTGTGTTTCTTGTATTATTTTGAGGCGACTTTGGCACCCTGAATTGATTTGATGCTTGGTTTTTCTTCTTATCTGCAGGGACTTAGATGTGGTGATCCACCTTTATATACTTTCAGGATATGAGTTTAACCTGCCAACTGTAGCACTTGTACCCAATCCAACTGCAGAAGTTATCCTCGGGGTTGAGTTTGCTTGGTAAGCAAGTATTCTAGTGGACTGGGTGGGACAATATACTGGCAAAGTCTAAACTTCAACTGAGCAATATACACATTCAATAAAAACCAGCACAGAGTATACAACTGTGGGGATTAAAAGAAATAGTGTTATAAGTCCTAAATCCCTAAGGACTTGTGTTGTTCTCCACCCTTAATCTTGTCAGCTAGGAGGTAGAGAATTCTGTTCTGAATTGGGTTCCTGGTCAGCCTGGATCTGGGTCAGACTGTCCCCCCAATTATGAGAAAAGCAAAAGACAAAGGCCCTATAAATCTGTAAGCATTAAATGCAGCAATATTCAACACCCCATGTACAGCTTATTTGAAAATGGTAAAGCCAACCAAAAATATGTAACCCACAACCTGTCCTGATGGCCTGGAAAGAGAGATTAGCACCTTTTTTTCTTTTGTCAGTTGGCCTTGTTACCTTTTGGTGTGGCTTCCAATCTCA
The DNA here is from genome assembly GCA_036365145.1 of Orientallactaga sibirica. Lineage (NCBI taxonomy): Eukaryota > Metazoa > Chordata > Mammalia > Rodentia > Dipodidae > Orientallactaga > Orientallactaga sibirica. The sequence continues at coordinate 8,192 of JAEOAD010000760.1, forward strand.
CCAATGCTGAGTTCCCACCTTGATCCCTCTGTGTTGTGCTGTGGAGCTGGAGCTCTTCTCAGCTGTGATCGATGTAATGCCACTGGGAACTGAATGCAGGAGGTTCACAGTTCTTATGGTAATATTTTTATTCATTTACTTGCAAGGGAAAGAGAGAATGGGTGCAGCAGGATGCACAAGGGTCTCTTGAAACTGAACAAACTCCATACACACAAACCACTTTGTGCATCTGGCTTTACAGGGATACTGGGGAATTGAACCCAGGCCATCAAGCTTTGTAAGCAAGCACCTTAACTGCTGAGCCATATCTCCAGCCCTCCTTGAATAATTCTCATGTGTTCTGTTAATACCCTCAAAAGTCTCCTCAATCTATTTAAACTCCTGTTTCTGAGTCTGATTGAACACTGAGAGGTCACTGGAGCTTGTTCCACCTTCTGTTCTCTTCCAGGCTCTGCTTGGTAACTGTAGGGGACAAGTTGCCCCTTTCTCAAGAGGTCAGCCAGAACCAGAACCAGGACTCAAGTCTCAAATCATCACAATTCTGGCTGACAGCCCCACCCTCCTGGTACCCACAGAAAAGCCAGGATAACTAGGACATGTCTCAGTCAAGGCAGGAAGTCTGCAGAGTGTCTGACATGCAAGCCTAGGTACCTGCTGCAGGCCCAGTCATTTCATCCCCGTCCAGGCCACTTTTCTCTGTCCCCCAGATGGGCTCATTACTGACCTTGGGCCTTGCCACCCTCTGCTCAGCTGGAATCTGGCCTGTTCAGCTGCTGAAAGTTTCTAGACTGTTCTCAGCATAATTTGGGGGCTTTGTGTTCTACAAGATCTGTCCATGAACAGGATCTCAGAGCTAATATTGTTGCCTTCCTGGGTCTCCTATTCACTCTAAACCTGCTTTAACCAGATTTCTCTCCCAACATCTCTTTCCCTTCCCCAAGAATGCTTCTTTGTTAAAAATGTGGTAGATTGGGCTGGAGAAATGGCTTACTGGTTAAGGTGCTTGCCTGCAACGTCTAACAACCCATGTTTGATTCCCTCCCACTCACCTAAAGTGAGATCCACATAGTGGCACATGTGTCTGGAATTCATTTATAGTGGATGGGGCCCTGGAGTGCCTAGTCTGTCTGTCTGTCTGTCTTCTCTCCACCTCTCTCTGCTTATAAATAGATAAAAAATGAGAATAAAAATGTGTGGATGTGTATTTGTGTTTTCATGTGTGTGTGCAGTGCATGTGTGTATGCAAGTATACATGCACACTGTCAGTGGGGATAAAAGACAATTTTGTGTGTTATTCCCTGGAATGCCATTGGCAGTTTTTGAGATGGGGTCTCTCACTGGCCTGGAACCCACCAAATATGCTAGGCTGGCTGGCCACTCGGCCCAGGAATTCTCCTATCTCACCTCCCCAGAGCTAGGATTACAAGGCTGCAGCATCATACCTGGCTCTTTTATGGGTTCTGGGGATCAAACTGAGGTCTTTAGGTTTACAAGACAAACACTACCCAATGAGGCTCATCCACAAGAACATTTTTTGGGACCAGGTCTTGCTATATATATCTCAGGCTACCTTTGAACCCATGATGCTCCTGTCTCTGCTTCCTGAGTGCTGGGATAACAGGTGAGTGTCACTGTGCCCGTCTGCACAGCTCCCCAGCCCCCTCCTCTAAGAAGTATTCCTGGATAGCAGGCCAATTCCCATCACTGCCATTACCCATGCCCACATCATTCCTCCACATGTCTGCCTCCAAATTTTCAGACCACAAGGGTAAGATCCATTGTGCTCCATGTCTGCCTGGACTTACCTCTGAGCTGAGATCACTTCAAGTTTGTAAGCAGCTGCTCAGAATCCTGGTTTCACCTACACCACACATGAAGCTATGCCTCCATTTCTCTAGCCTGACTTCCTGCTTCTAGATGTTTCTTACAAAATATCCTGTTCTCCAAGAACCACATCCCTCCCCACACTGGGCATTCACCAAACACATTGTCTCCAGAACCCACTGAGGGACTTTCCAATCATCATTCCAGCCTGCATCCTTAAACAGTGAGAGATAAATGTCTGAGATCAGCACTCTCATCCAGGAACAATACCTTCCGTGGCCAAGCCCTGTCTTGTTTCCCCAGTAGGGGCTTCCCCAACTTCCTCACCTCCACTTAAGCTCCTGTGTGGTCTTCCCACTCTTTTTCCCTCCCCTTCACTTCCCTCAGACTCCTGGGCCTGGTAGGAGCAGCAGTGCCCAGCTACTGGTAATTAACCTATACTGGGTGCTTTGTCTCTGCTATTCCTTTGAAAGGGGGCTGATGAGGCAGCCAAGGCCATGACACTAGGATGCTGTAAGGCTTCTGTACTATCTATAAATTTCGTCAGACACCATAAAGATAGGAACTTCCCTGTGGGGTTCATCTCTTGTAATTATGCATATAATGTAAATACACAATGTAAGTATACATTCCACACTGTTGTGGATGCACTTCTGTTGGTGAGATATTTTACCTGTTCTCGGGGCTGTTTTCCATCTCATCACTCTCAACACACACACACACACACACACACACACACACACACACATCACACACACCCTTCTCCATCTGAGCTTTTCATGTCTATGTTGTGCCTTTCCTGTGTGCCAGAACTTTGCAGGGGAGGAAGGCAATATTTTGATTGCACAGAGGAGACATGAGATGGAGTCCTCATCAGGCCTTGAGCTCACAGCAAGACAGTGATAAAGGGAGAAAGGGAAGAATAGAGGAAAGGAGGGAAGAAGAAAGGGGGAAAGGGAAGAAAAGAAAGGAAGGAAGGAAGAAAAACGAGTGGGAAAGGGAAAAGAATAAAAAGAAAGGGAGCAAAGGAGGGAAAAGGTGATGAGTGGCATGATTAAAGGGTGAAAAAAGAGGAGATAAGTGAAGAATGGAAAGAAGTAGAGAAAGGAAGGAGTATGGGAGTGAAGAAATAGTGGGAGAAAAAAGAGGGATTAAATGGAGAAGAATGGAAGGAGCAAGGAAGGAACAAAGGAAGGACAAGGGAAGGAGGGCAGGGCTGCAGATACCTGGCCTGAGCACAGTCAATCCTTGTGGGCTGACCATAGTGTTTCATGCACACACTGTGGGGCTTATGGGATCTTCTGGCCCCAGGAGTCACACCATCACACCAGGCCTCCTCAAACCCCAGGAGTCCCCGCACCTGTTATCTGAGTAAGTGTGGTGGTGGTGGGGGGGAGCAGGGCAAAAGCTCTGTGAGCTGCAAAGCTTCTGCTTTATTATAGCTGCACCCTAGGTACCAGGAACCCCTGCATCTGCTCTCTGGGTATGTACGGGGTGGGACACAAGCTCTGTGAGCTGCAAAGTCCCTGCTTCAGCACAGCTGCACCCCAGTCCATGCAAAAGATGAAGCTCTCACATCAAAGGGGATTAGACATACTTTAGGGCCAAATATGAGTGACCATGGTCCAGGAACACAGATTAAGTTTACCCAAAATTCCATCTAAAAGTGTTAACAGTTTCATGAAGTTTTCATAACTACATAAGTCGTCATAAATCAAGGCACTTTTCAAGTACATTGGTTGACCATCAGGTAGGCAGGTTTTAGCAAAGCAGGGAAATCCCACCATAGTCTTCACATGCTATCTGATGACATTCTTAAACTTTGGTTGGTGGAAGCTGTTGGTCTGTCAGAACACACAGATGCCCCTCAGGTCTCAGGAGCCCCTGCATCTGCTCTCTGAGTGTTTGTGAGGGAGAGGCACAAGCTCCATTAGCTGCAAAGTCCCTGCACCAATACAGCTGCAGCCCACTCCTCTTCTGCCAGCCGCCCTCCCCTCCTGACTGCTGGGCGCCTCTGGCCTCCCCCGTGCTGTAGGCAGGTGGAACTGCCCGTGACGTCACAATGCTGAGGCTCACCCAGAGCGTCCTTAGGAAAATTGTACTTTAAAAAGGCGGGAGCTGCGGAGTTCTTTCTCCTGAGCCTCTCTCCAGCAGCTCTGTGGGGCACAGAAAGTGGCGGTGGCGGTGGCGGTGGGCTGTCTGTGTGCCAGGGAAACCGCTCAGCAGATTGTAAACTGAAAGGCAGGAAGGCGTGAGCAGTGCGGAGGAAGCTGCGGAGTTCCTTTTCCAGAAGGCAGAGGAGGCGGCCATGGCGAGTCTGGGGGCGAGTGAGAGCGATCCGCAGCAGGTAGGAGGATCGCGCTGGGCTGAGGGGTCACGGGGCTCCCCGGGAGGTGCTGCGAGAAAACCAGGCAAAGAGCTACCCGGGCCCAAACCCAGCTCCAGCGCACCTCCCTGGAACATGAGCCCAAATCCACACACACACACACACACACACACACACACACACACACACACACACACACCGTCACAACAAATTTTGGGCCTGGTGCACTCCTATGACCCCAGTGGGAGGCTGAGGTAGGAGCTTCAAGGTTTGAGGGAAAGTCTGGACTATATAGAGCCTGTGTCAAAACAGAAGAACAAAAAGGAAAGGACAGGAGGAGATAAAGAGAGGAAGGAAAGGAAAGAGGAAAGGGAGACAGGGAGGAACAAAGGGGGCAAAGTAAAGAGGGGGGAAAGGAGAAAGGGAGACAATGGGAAGAAGAAGGAAAAGAAGGGAAGGAAGGTAGAAATAAGGGGGAAAGGGTGAATAATAGAGGGAAGGAATGAAGGTGGAAAGGAAAAAGAGGAGGAGAAGAAAGGAAAGAAGGAAGGAAAAAGATGGGAAGGGGAAGAGAATAAAAGGAAGGAAGGAAAAGGGGTGAAATGAGAAGAATGGAAAGAAGGAAGGAGAAAGTGAGGGAGGGAAATAAGGAAGAAGAGAGAGGAATGGAAGTAAGGAGGAGAGTGGGACAGAAAGAAGGAAGGGGGAGAAAATAGGCAAATGGAAGATAAGAAAGGGAGGAAGAAAGGAAGGAAGAGCAAGGGAAGCAGGGCAGGGCTGCAGAACCCAGGCCTGGGTGCAGTCAATCCCAGTGGGTTGACCATAGTGTTGTCAGGCACACACAGTGGGCCTGTGGAATCTTCTGGCCAGGAGTCACCTTTTCCCATGAGGCCTCCTCACACCACAGGAGTCCTGCATCTGCTCTATGGGGAGGTGGGAGGAAAGATCCCTGTGAGCTGCAAAGTCCCTGCTTCAGTACAGCTGCATCCCACTCCCCTTTGTGAGCCACCCCCATGTAAGGAATGGTGGATGGTTCTGCCCCCCCATGCCCTGGCAGGTGGAATAGCCCATGATGTCACTGTGCTGCAGCTCTACCAGAGCATGGGGGAAATTGTAAACTTAAAGGCAGGGAGGTGCAAATGGTGAGGAGGAAGCAGCAGAGTTCAGTTTCCTGATCCTCTGTCTGGTGAGATGGTGGTGGAGGAGGAGACCATGGTGATCTGCTTGCAAGTTAGACCTCTCCACATCAGGTAGGGGGTTCACGCCAGGTAAAGGGGCCACGTGAGCTTCCTGTTGGCAATGCGAGGACCCCTGGTGATAGGCCTGGCCTCATCCCAAAACCAGTTTCAGCATGCCACCCACAAGTGACTTCACCTCTCCATGCTGAGTTTCTAATCACAGTGTGGTGTGCTTACAGACATTGCCTTCATTTTCCTGTGTATATGGACAGAAAGTGAAAACCAACAGTGTTAGGTACTAAATACTAGAAGGAAAAGCAGGAAGGAGAGTTAATGAGGTCTTGGGTTTACCAGCCTCTGGCCTTAACCCAAAATTTTAAGATGTGAGAAAAGAATGTCCAACACTACTGAGTGGGATTAATTAAAGTGGGAAAGTCCTAAGTTTAATAAGCTCACTCTAATTTGGGAAAAGGTGTTTACCTAAGGCACCATGGTGATAGGCAGGTAGAGATTGTTAGAGAGTCACTAGATGTGAAGAAATGACAGTTTGGTAGGGGAAGGCTGGTGTCAGGAAAATCCTGACACTTCATGAATGGAAGACTAGGTTAGTTACTGAATGGAAAGGAAGCTCAGAGGATTCCAGGAACAGAGATGACTACCTGTTATTTGGATGAGATCTTCAGATTAATGGTTAATGTGATACTTAGTGTGTATCTAGGAATTTAGAAGATGCTATTAAAGAGAGAAGTGATGTGATTCAAGTATCTTCTGTGTGAATTAGCATGTGCATGCCACAGAGTACATGTGGAGGTCTGAGGATAACTTCCACTTTGCTTGACACAGGGTTTCACTTGTTTTATTGGTTATGCTCTTTGTTTGTTTGTTTTTTTTCTGCTTCATGGGCACCATTCTTGCTGGCCTGCAAGCTTCTGGGTTCTCCTGGCTCCACTTCTCATTGACTTGGAGTGGGTATGCTGTGTGCACGTACCTTTATGTGGATGGTGGGGAATTGAACAGGAACTGTTAAGTTTGCAAGTTAATGCCTTTAAATATCTCCTTAGATCCTTCAATTGATATGTGGGTGTGAGATGTACTGACCTTCCTGAAATGGCACATATCAAACTTCCCTGAACAAGGATGTTTTCTGTGATATAGTAAACAACGTGGCCTGAATCACGCAGCCCAAATATGAGACAACAGGCAGGGTGCCCTAGGACCTACATGAAGATCGTAAGTATGATGTGGCTTCCCAGCCTCCTGGACAGGAGAAAGGAGACAGCCATTGGGTAGAGCTCCAAAGACAAACAAACTCATCACCCCATTTCTCACAATGAGGACATCCTGAGAAGCTGGGCCCTGGGTTTCTACTCTGGAGATGGCATTTTTTGTTAGCAATAGGATCTGAAAAACCAGGCACTGGATGTTGAATGTGTGTAATTCTGACGACCAGGATAGAAGTAGGTAGGTGTGTTCTTCCTTATAAGAAGGAGAGGCACATGCCTTGTGCTGGAAGAGTGACCATACTTTTTTTTGTTGTTTTTTTCAAGGTAGGGTCTCACTCTAATCCAGGCTGACCTGGAATTGACTGTCATCGCAGGGTGGCTCGAACTCATGGCAATCCTCCTACCTCTGCCTCCCAAGTGTTGTAATTAAAGGCGTGCACTATCATGCCCAGCTTTGAGTGACCATTCTGAACCCAACTTCCCCATTATGGAAATTGGTGCTGCATTGGTTCTCAGAACTGTGTCTGGTCATCATGGTGATGGGGAGGAAGGAATAACCAGGTGGAGAAGCAGGGAGCCAAGCTTACACAGCCTTGGTAGCAAGGACAATGCTCAGGGCTCTGATGCATCTATCTCTTGAGGGTCTAATGCATGAGACACTGGCTTTGTATATGAAGTCTGTGTTCCTTCATTTCCCTCTCACCACACTGACTGCTGACTTCAGAATCTCCTGACTTTTCTTCCCACAACTGTCATCTGTACCAGTCACCCTGTGTTTCTGAAACCAGAATTCAGTCCTTGATACTTGTACTTTCCGACCAAGTGAGCAAAGAGAGGAATTCAACCTTGAGCCTATGCGGTATTGAGAGAGTTGGAAATTTGGGATAAGAAAGGATTCTTAGAGATATCTTATATTTCATCTATAGCTAACACTTAATAAAGGAGGGGAAAGAAAGGCAATCATTTCAAATGTTATTTGTTGAGTAATCAGTCATGACTCTGAGATTGAAGGTGTTAAAGGTTCTCTATGTCTCCTTGTGGACTTATGGACTCTTCTCTCCATGTAGTGAGGGGTTCATATACACCAAAGCCAGTAGCCCTTGCATTCCTCTGAATCTCTGTTTAGATTACAACTAGATCAAAAGTTTATCTAAAACATGTCTCTATTTTCCCCTTATTACTGTTATCAGTATGATGTGAGAAAGTAGGTAGTCCAGCCCACTCTGAGCCCTGATATTCTTCTCACTCTGGCCTGTGTTTTTTTGCCTGTTTCATCAGATTGAGGCTCGGACCTGTCTTTCGGTTGTTCACTTGGTGGCCACTTGCAGTTCTCCAGCTCCTTTTCTGACAGAATGAAACCAAAGTCACTGCATGTCTATAATTTCCATGTAGCCCCTGTGCTTCTCCATGAACTTGTCTTGTAATACCAGAAAAATGGTACAGACTGTGTTGCTGGTGTTGATCTCAGGAGGAATTAGTTTGTTTTAACCATTCCATAGAAATTTTGTGATGTCAGGGGTCTTTTTTATTATTTAATTGAGGGTGGGGCATACAGTGCTGCACCTGACCTTGTGGGTGGGTATAGGGATGTTGCTGAGCACCCTGCAGTTTCCATGTCATTTTCAAAATTAAGTCTATCTGACTCAAACTGTCAATAGGGTGATGAGAATGTCAAGTGCAGTGGTATGGACATGTGAAAGAACCTGAAACTCTCAGGGGACAATATGTGCTGAGTTTTCATTTTCATTTTTTTTTTTAATATTGTGGTGTTGGGATGTCAAACCCCAGTTCTTACCTCAATATACTTTATTCTGAGACAAATCTGAGAGCTGAAGGCCTGGGAACGTTAGGGTCTGAAAATCGCTGAAGGGAGACTCAGACTCATATAGCATGTAAAAACATAGATCGTTTATTGTGCAGAGAAGTCCAGCATGCGGGGTCCACCATTTGCACTAGGTGGCAACCCCGAGATAAGCTCTCTGGCCCTTTTAAAGGCAGCTAAACAAAGACCTCTAATATAATTGGCTAATTTGACCGATATAGTACATGTGCACTCCTGACTGGTTATAATTCCATGTGCGTGGGCTAAGGGAGGCTAAGGGAGGGGGGCTCAAAGGAAGGCAGTTTCCTAAGGTGGCCAGTTAAGTGGCCAGTAAGCATATCACATTATTTTACTTCTGACTGGCTGAGGCCAAGAAAGGGGGAATGGCCTCAGACATCTCTGAAACCTTCCAGGAAATGACTTGGTTTTTTGTTCTGTTCTCTCACAATTTAGTTCAGGCTTTTTGAGAAATTGAAACTTAGTCCTAACTAGGAAATATCTTATTGAAGCCTGTTAAGGTGTTGGTTTGACTCAGGAACAGGTCTAGGTTACATGAAATATGATGTTTCAACATGCTAAAATTTTCAGAATTTTTTGGTTCATTTCTTAAGCCTGGTCTCACTCTAGCTTGGCTGAGTTGGAACTCAATCTGTCAACCAACATAGCCTCACACTCACAGGGATCTTCCTACTTTAGCCTCTTTTTGTACTGGGAGTAAAAATGTGGGCCCCCTACCTGACTCATGGAATATTTATAGTAATAGAATGAAAAAGTTATAAATCTAGGCATTTTAAGCACACTCAGGAAACATCAAGGAGGAGTTTTCAAAGCAGAGAAGTCTCTGCTAGAGGCCTCAGGTGTTTTGTGATGCCATCCTTAGCCTATGGGTTGGTGGAAACTAAGATGTTTGTTTGAACATTCCAATAAGAATTTTACCTGATAGTAATGGCAATGTTAGATCAAGTGGTGAGGTAGACTATAAGTACTATTTATGGGACTAAAAAGGTAACCCAACAAAATTAGATCATAAGTCTGTAACAGTCAGCTTTCTACTACCACAGACTTTCTATGCATTCAATCAGCTATGTAGTATGTTTAAGGCATTATTATTTTTTTTTTTGTGGTAACTAGTTAATGAACCCAGAGTCTTGTACATCCCAGGTAAACAATGGATCCACTACTGAGTCACACCTCCTGCCTGGATACACCATTTCAATGGCTGAACTAGCAAAATGTGTGTGAAGAGTGAGTGTGAACAAGGTTCAGAGAAGTATATGCCAAACTGATAAGGGAGCTAAGATGGTGCTTCATAATAATAACTCAGGTTGTTTGGACATGAATATTGTAAAGAAGGGATGGAGACCTTTACCTGGAATAGAGAATGCATGAAGAACAGTGTGTGTGTGTGTGTGTGTGTGTGTGTGTGTGTGTGTGTGTGTGTGTGTGTTGCTAAGGATAAAACACAGGGCCTTCCACAAACCAGGCAAGTGATCTGTCAAGGGGACAAGTGTTAACAACTGCCCTGTTTCAGTTACCCTCAGAGGTGCCTCATGAGCACATGCATGTTCAAACCTGTCATCCAGTGGAAAGCGCAGAGACAGCATATATGTTTCAGATACTTCAACGTGTTACTGTCTTTTGAGACCCTTGGTGTGGATAAGGTGATTTAGAGGGAATGCAGACAAAGAAGTGAGTGCAGTGAACTTGGCTTAGTGGCACATACCTGTAAACTCAGTACATATGTTGAACATTTTATCTCATGTCTCCACATGCCAAGTACTGAGTTTACAGGTATGTGACACCAAGCTGGGTTACTTTGAGTCCAGCCTGGATTACAGTAGACCCCATTTCAAAACCAAACAAAGAAAGCCTTGCGTGGTGCCACATGCCTTTAATCCCAGCACTAGGGAGGCAGATGTAGGAGGACAACCATGAGTTCAAGGCCACCCTGAGACTATATCGTGAATTCCAGATCAGCCTGAACCAGAGTGACACTGTACCTCGAAAAATCAAAAACAAAAACAAAAACAAAAAAAAAAAAAAAAAAGAAAAGAAAAACCACATAGAGAACAAGTAGTGTATGGAGGGCAAGGGCAGGGCAGCAGAGCCTGAGTGGGCTCCATGTTAACTCACAGGCCCATGAGTGCTGAGCACACCTTTTTCAGGCAGCTGTTCTCATCTCTTCTGGCCATTTGGACACTTTTCATTTTCTTTCATGCAACCATCCTCTTCTTCAACTGTTTTTTCACTAATGTTTTCCATTTTGATATTTCTTTATAAATATAAATATAAATATAAATATAAATATGTGTGTGTGTGTGTGTGTGTGTGTGTGTGTGTGTGTGTGGAGAGAGCAATGGAGAGGTTGAAAAGAGGGCTTCCAGGTAAAAATGGAGGTTGAAAATGGTCATGCCAGGGCTTCCAGCCATACAAATGAATTACAGATGCATGCACCACCTTGTGCATTTGGCTTATGTTGGTGGGTCCTGGGGAATCCTACCTGGATCCTTTGGCTTTGTGGGCAAGTGCCTTAACCACTAGGCAATCCCTCTAGCCCACCTTTTGATATTATAATATATGTTTATAATATATATATATGTTGATGATCTTATGCCTAGAAAATCCACCGTCTTACCAGTCTCCACCTCTCACTAACACACTTCTTCATTCCTCTGACTCTCCATCTTACTTTTGTTCCTTTAAAAAATGTTTATTATTATTATTAACAACATGTTTTGTATAGATAAATCATGTGTTGGTATTCTTTTTTCCCTCGTCCCTGCCCCCATTCATTAGGGACGCTCCTCAGTGGGGTTGCAGGTGTTCCTCATTACTTTTTTCTTTAACCCCACTGAGTCAAATTAGGGTTTCTTGCATGATCATGGTGATTTAAGAGGATGGGCAACGTACCAGTAGAAGCACAACTGATGAACATGACTCCCCTTTCCCAGCAATCATTAGGTGCAATGAGCTTCTCTAGAGATGTGGAGTCACATGTATCCTTCCCTCATGAAGGTAATGTATTGACAGGGTTAACATTTGCAGGAAATTTAAGCTGCTATGAATTCATGGGTGTAATGACTATGTGTACCCCAAAACAGCGTTTCAGAGTGCTCCTCATCACCACACAGGAATCTCTGTAAGACTTGGGAATTTAGAGAAACCATGATCCAGAAGTGGACAAAACCTGAAAGTTTCAGAAAGTTCCTAAAATTCACAAGCTTCACAAGCTCCCTCCACAAGGTTAAATAACAGCCCCCTTCACATTTTACAAGCATCTCCAGGGATACAGCTTTCATGAGTTGTCACCCATGGGAGGTGGAACTTTTACCGATGCAGGTACTTTCCAGTCATGCATGTGCCTGTAAATATCCCCTCATCCATATTCCTTAAATAACCCCGATATACTCACTGGCTCACAGGGCTGGACTTGAATGGCATTATTTCTTTGGTCTGTCATTGGCACCTTATTTGGGGTGAATAAATATTTGTTCACATCTCTGCAGAAGTTGAAACAATGATAGTTTGGCTGTCCTATGGAGATGTGTATATTTTTTCAGGACACTGCCCAGGACTAAGGAGAGGAGGAGACTATTCCCTTGTCTTTCTTGCCTGCAGCACTTGGTGCACACTTTGGTCCCTCACAGCTGAGCCCCGTGTGCAGGGAGTAATAATGTCAGAACACTTCATGTTCTGTGTACGCATCAAGCCTTGTGCTGCTGGCCCATGCACTCTCTCTCCAGAAGGCAAAGCAGTTTTACTCTTATTTGGAGCTAAATTGGAGTAACTGTCAGTCTTATCCTCTGTTCCTGGCTATCAAACCCAGGGTCTAGTGTGTGCTAAGCAAGTTCTTTTGCACTGAGCTACACCATTGGCTCTTTTTATTTTTACTTAGAGGTGAGGTCGCATTATGTATCACTGGCTGACCCCCAACTCAGGATGCTCCTGCCTCAGTCTTCTCTATGGGAATTACAGGTGTGCACCATGGTGCTCATCTCTCTCTGACATATACTTTTTTAAAAAAATTTATTTACAAAGAGAGAGAAAGGGAATGGACATGCCAGGGCTTGTACCCACTGCAAATGAACTCCAGATGCATGTGGTCTTTTGTTCATCTCTCTTTATATAGGTACAGCGGAATTGAACCTGCAATGTTAGCCTTTTCAGGGAAGTCCCTTTACTACTGAACCATCTCTCCAACCCCAATACATATAATTTATAAAAACACTTTATTTATGAGGGGAGAGAGAGAATGGGTACACCAGGGTCTATAGCCACAGCAAACGAATGCCTCCAGATGCATGCACCTCTGAGTTGTTTGATTCAGATGTCTCTCATAAACTTAGGTGTTCTGAAGTGTAGGTTCCCATCTGATGGAGATTTGGAAATTAAAGCCCCCTGGAGGTAGTGTATTGTTGGGGGCAGGCTTATGGGTATTATAGCTAATTTTCCCTTGCCAGTGCTTGGCACACTCTCCTGTTGCTGTTGTCCATCTGATGTTGGTCAGTAGGTGTTGTACATCTTTCCTCATTCTGTCATTTTTCCCCTGCCATCACGGAGCTTCCCCTCAAGTCTGTAAGCCAAAGTAAACTCGCCCCACAAGCTGCTATTCAACAGGTGCTTTCTGCCAGCAATGCGAACCTGACTAAAAGAGCCACCTTGTGGATCTGGCTTATGTGCATATTAAGGAAATGAACCTGGGTCCTTAGGCTTCACAGGAAAACACCTTAATTAGAAGCCATCTCTCCAGCCCCATTGCATATATTCTTATACATGATGGTGGCTAGTCATTGAATGTAATGTTTAGGATAGTTAATATGTAGTTTAGTTTATGTCAGGATGTTAAAAAAACATGATATCAAACTTATCCTTTAAATAATTTTAAGTAGAAACTTCTGGGGCTTGAAATATGTAGGCTTCACAACCATCTATCTCCTGAGCTTTATTCAGCTTACTAAACAGGAACTGTATAAATGTACAATTTCTCCACATTCTTGCCAACAATTTATTTATTTACTAATTTCTATTTGTTTTTCAAGTTAGTCTTGGTCTAGCCCGGGCTGGCCTAGAATTCACTATGTAGTCTCAGGCCAGACTCGAACTCACAGCGATCTGCTATTTTAGCCTCCCAAGTGCTGGGATTAAAGGCATGTGCCAACACGCATGACCATTTTTATATTTTTCTTTTGTCTTTTTTTCTAATTATGGGTTCAGTTTTTTTTAGAGTTTTTTTATTGTTAAAATTAATTTGAGACAGAGAGAAAAAGAGAGAGAGAATATGGGCATGCCAGAGTCCCCAGCCAATGCAAATGAACTCCTGATACATGTGTCATTGTGTGTATCTGGCTTACATGGGTTATGTGGAATTGAACCTGGACTTTGCAGGCAAGTGCCTTAACTGCTAAGACATCGCTTCACCCCTGGTATCAGTTTTTACTGAAAAAATGTGGACACAACTACTGCTGAAGTATGTATTTGCAATTCCAATATGTGTACAATACTTTGTATTTACCACCACAATAACAGGTGTTGTGCACACATATCATACATAGGAACCATGAAGGGCAGCGTGCAGAGTGCAGTGTTGTTGCAGGACTGTTCACAGGCCTGAAACAGAGGGTGGAGGATTGAGGCAAAGAACCTAAGTAAGAGAAGAGTGCCAGGGAGAAACAGTGCATGCTTTGAGCATGTATGATTTGACAGTATAATCTGTACATAATCACCCATGCTTTAACAGGTAAGGAAGGTTTGGGATGTGGCTCAGTTGGTAGAGTGCTTGACTCACATGCACGAAGCTCTGGATTCCATCCCCAGTGCTGCATCAACCAGGTGTTGTGCTCATCTGTGATGCCAGCACTCTGCAGGTAGAGGCAGGAGGACCAGAAGACCAAGACCATCCTAGGCTAGGTAGTAAATTTGGAGGCAGAATGGTTTACATGAGACCTCCTTTATAAAATAATTAAAAGAAAGAAAGAAGACTAAAACATAAGGAAACAGTGAGAATGTTTAAGTAACTCCTCGAATTGTACTCATTGCTTCCCCAAGATGCACTTGCATAGAATTAGGCATAGTTGCAGAATCAGAACCCAGAACTTTCTAACTCAGCCCCTATAATGTTGCCCTCTCCTGCTTTAGAACATCATGGCTCCCATCCAAGGCACAGTGGTAAGATGGTTGAATAGGAACAGCTATATGGAATCTTTCCACTCCCACTGCCTCCTTTTACAAACAATGCTTTTGCAGGTGGACAGGAATGCTGTTCATGTGATTACTTCTTTGTAAAAAAGCTTGGTGGCAGAATCTGTCAGAGCAAAGAAGAGTCACTGTCCTGGTTGGGCTTGAGGGTAAGACCTGGATCTCAATATCCAGCCCCTCTCTCAAGGCCTGGAGGCATCTGTACCTACAGTGTGCCTGTCCCAGAAGCCACAGTTCAGGGTCCCCTTGTCCTCTTCTAGCAGAGAGATCTCACCTTGGGAAACCTCTCCCTTTTCCACTGGCTGCTCCCTTCCTTGCAATGTTTTTGCTGGCTGTCTGCTGCCTGTAATTCCTGCCAAACTTTGTGCATCCTGTCAACATATGTATGGGAAGCAAACATCAGGGAAGCTGTTGGCTCACAAATACCTTGTCTTTTGTTGCTAGAACAATCTCCTATATAAAATCAGTTTAAGAGAGGAAGAGTGTACTTCAGCTAATAGTTGCAGGTTACAGAACACTATGGCAGGGAAGGCACCATGGCAGATGCTCCAGGCAGCTGGTTACATTCAGTCCTCAGTGAGGAAGCTGAGTGTGATGAGTGCCCACTCAGGCTGTGCTGCCCTGGCCTTGCCCTCCATACACTACTTGTTCTCTGTGTGGTTTTTCTTTGTTTGGTTTTGAAATATGGTCTCGTATAACCCAGGCTGTACTCAAAGAAACCCAGCTTGATGTCACATACCTGTAAACTCAGTACTCCGCAGGTGGAGACATGAGATAAAATGTTCAACATATGTACTGAGTTTACAGGTATGTGCCACGAGCCAGGTCCACTGCACTCACTTCTTTGTCTCCATTCCCTCTAGATCACCTTATCCACAGCCAGGGTCTGAAAAAGACAGAAACATGTTGAGTCTCTGAACCATATATGCTGGCTCTGCACTTTTTGCACTGGATGACAGGTTTGAACATGTATGTGCTCATGAGGCCCCTCTGAGGGTAACTGAAACAGGGCAGTTGTTAACACCTGTCCCTTGACAGATCACTTGCCTGGTTTGTGCAACGCCCTGTGTTTGATCCTTGCACACACACACACACACACACACACACACACACACACACACACACACCTGTTCTCCATGCATTCTCTATTCCATGTAAAGGTCTCCATCCCTTCTTTACAATATTCATGTCCAGACAACCTGAGTTATTATTATGAAGCACCATCTTAGCTCCCTTATCAGTTTGGCACATACTTCTCTGTAGCCTTGTTCACCCTCACTATTCACACACATGTTGCTAGTTCAGCCATTGAAATGGTGTATCCAGGCTGGAGGTGTGGCTCAGTGGTGGATCCATTGTTTCCCTGGGATGTGTGAAGCTCTGGGTTCATGAACAAGTTCCTAGAAAAAAAAAGTAATTCCTGAGTTAACCATACTACATAGCTGATTGAATGTATAGAAAGTCTGTGGTAGTAGAAAGCTGTCTGTTACAGGTTTATAATCTAATTTTGTTGGGTTACCTTTAGTCCCATAAATAGTACTTATAGTCTACCTCACCACTTGATCTAACATTGCCATTACTATCAGGTAAAATTCTTATTGGAATGTTCAAACAAACATCTTAGTTTCCACCAACCCATAGGCTAAGGATGGCATCACAAAACACCTGAGGCCTCTACAGAGACTTCTCTGCTTTGAAAACTCCTCCTTGATGTTTCCTGAGTGTACTTAAAATGCCTAGATTTATAACATTTTCATTCTATTACTATAAATATTCCATGAGTTAGGTAGAATGGCCCACATTTTTACTCCCAGTATACAAAAAGGCTAAAGTAGGAAGATCCCTGTGAGTTTGAGGCTATCTTGGTTGACAGATTGAGTTCCAGGTCTGCCAGGCTAGAGTGAGACCAGGCTTAAGAAATGAAACCAAAAATTTTGACAATTTTACCATGTTGAAACTTCATATTTCATGTAACCTAGACATTCACTAACTAACCTAGTCTTCCATTCATGAAGTGTCAGGATTTTCCTGATGCCAGCCTGCCCCTCCATCTCTTCACAGGTCTAGTGACTCTCTAACAATCTCTACCTGCCTATCACCATGGTACCTTACATAAACACCTCTTCCCAAACTAGAGTGAACTTATTAAACTTAGGACAATCTCACTTTACTTAATCACATTCAGTACTGTTGGATATTCATTTCTCACATCCCAAAGGCTCTTAAAATTTTGGGTTAAGGCCAGAGGCTAGTAAAGCCAAGACCTCACTTAATTCTCCTTCCTGCTTTTCCTTCTAGTATTTAGTACCTGACAGTTGGTTTTCACTTTCTGTCCATATACACAGGAAAATGAAGGCAATGTCTGTAAGCACACCACACTGAGATTAGAAAATCGACATGGAGAGGTGAAGACACTTGTGGGTGGCATGCTGAAACTGGGTCCTTGCAGTGCCACCAGGAGCTCAGGTGGCCCCTCTACTTGGCCTGACCCCCTACTTGATGTGGGAGGTCTAACTTGCAAGCAGATCACCATGGTCACTTCCTCCACCACCATCTCACCAGACAGAGGATCAGGAAAATGAAGTCTGCTGCTTCCTCCTCACCATTTCCACCTCCCTGTCTTTAAGTTTACAATTTCCCCATGCTCTGGTAGAGCTGCAGCACTGTGATGTCATGGGTTGTTCCACCTGCCTGGGCATGGAGGGGGCAGAGCCATCCACCATTCTGACAGGAGGGTGGATTGCAGAGGGGGTGGGATGCAGCTGTACTGAAGAAGAAACTTTGCAGCTCACAGGGATCTTTCCTTCCACC
Source organism: Orientallactaga sibirica (assembly GCA_036365145.1). Lineage (NCBI taxonomy): Eukaryota > Metazoa > Chordata > Mammalia > Rodentia > Dipodidae > Orientallactaga > Orientallactaga sibirica. The sequence continues at coordinate 25,571 of JAEOAD010000760.1, forward strand.
TACCCATAGAACAGACACAGGACTCCTGTGGCATGAGGAGGCCTCATGGAAAAGGCGACTCCTGGCCAGAAGATCCCACAGGCCCACTGTGTGTGCCTGACAACACTATGGTCAACCCACTGAGATTGATTGCACTCAGGTCTGGGTTCTGCAACCCTGCCCTGCTTCCCTTGCTCTTCCTTCTTTTCTTCTTCCCTTTCTTGTCTTCCATTTCCCCTCTTTTCTCCCCATTCCTTCTCCCCCACTCTGTTCTTTCCTTCCATTCTCTCTCCCTTCTTCCTTATTTCCCCCTCACTCCCTAATTCTTTCTTTCCATTCTTCTCATTTCACCCTTTTCCTTCCTTCATTTTATTCTCCTCCTCGTTTCCCCTCTTTTCCTTCCTTCTTTCCTTCTCCCTTTTTCCTCCTCTGTTTACTTCCCACCTTCATTCCTTCCCTCTATTATTCACCTTTTACCCCTTTTTCTACTTTCCTTCCCTTTTTCCTTCTTCTTCCCATTTGTCTACCTTTCTCTCTTTCCCCCTTTCCTTTGCCCCCTTTTTCGCCTCTCCTGTCTCTCTTTCCTCTTTCCTTCAGTTATTCTTTATCTCCCTCTCCTCCCTTTTTTCTTTCTTTCTTTCTTTCTTTCTTTCTTTCTTTCTTTTTTTTTTTTTTTTTGAAGTAGAGTCTCACTCTAGCTCAGGCTGACCTGGAATTCACTATGTATTCTCAGGGTGGCCTCGAACTCAAAGTCATCCTCCTACCTCTGCCTCCCAGATGCTGGGATTTAAGGTGGGCATCACCACGCCCAACTTTCCTTTCCTTTTGCTCTTCTGTTTTGAGACAATCTCTATGTAGTACAGACTTGCCCTCAAACCTTGATGCTCCTACCTCTGCCTCCCACTGGGGTTTACAGTAGTGCACCAGGGTCAGATTTTTTGGGGGTATGTATGTGCCCCGTGCGTGCGTGTGCGTGCGTGCGTGTGTGTGTGTGCGTGTGTGTGTGTGTGTGTGTGGTTTGTGTTGATGTGGACTCATGTTCCAGGGCGGTGCGCTGGAGCTGGGTGTGAGCCTGGCCAGCCCTTTGCCAGGCTTTCTCCCAGGGCCTCCCGGGAGCCCGTGACCCCTCAATCCAGCCCAATCCTCCTACCTGCCGATGATCACTCTCACTGGCCCCCAGACTCGCCATGGCCGCCTCCTCCACCATCCCGCAGGATGGGGCTCAGAAAATGAACTCTGCACTGCTCACGCTGTCCGCCTTTCAGTTTTCAATCTGCTGAGCAGTATCCCTGGCACACAGACATGCCACATGCCACCGCCACTTTCTCTGCCCCACAGAGCTGTTGGAGAGAGGTTCAGGGAAAAGAACTCTGCAACTCCCGCCTTTTTAAAGTTTACAATTTCCCTAAGGACGCTCTGCCTGAGCAGCAGCATTGTGACGTCACGGGCACTTCCACCTGCCTACAGCACGGGGGAGGTTGGAGGCGCCCATCAGTCAGGAGGGGAGGGGGCTGGCAGAAGATGAGTGGGCTGCATCTGTACTGGAGCAGGGACTTTGCAGCTAAGAGAGCTTGTGCACACCCCAAACAGAGAGCAAATGCAGGGGCTTCTGGGACCTGAGGTGCAGCTGTGTGTACTGACAGACCACCAGCTTCCACCTACCCAAGGTTTAAGAATGTCATCAGGTAGCATGTGAAGCCTATGGGGGAGATTTCCCTGCTTTGCTAAAACCTGCCTACCTGATGGTCAACCAATGTATTTGAAAAGTGCCTTGATTTATGAACTGACTTATGTAATTATGAAAACTTCATGAAACTATTAACACATTTAGACAGGGAATTTTGGGTAACCTTAATCTGTGTTCCTGGGACATGGTCACACAAATTTGGCACTAAAGTATGTCTAATCCCCTTTGAGGCAAGAGATATGTCTTTTGAATGGACACTGGGGTGAACCTGTGGTGAAGCAGGGACTTTGCAGTTCACAGAGCTTGTGTCCCAACCTGCACATATCCAGAGAGAAGATGCAGGGGTTCCTGGTACCTAGGGTGCAGCTATAATAAAGCAGAAGCTTTGCAGCTCAGAGAGCTTGTGTTCTGTGTCCTGCCCCCCCCACACACTTACCTGTGTTTACATGGGTGCTGGGGAATCAAACCTGGGCCCTTTGGCTTCTCAGGTGAGTTCCTTAACCATTAAACCATCCCTCTAGCACAGCCTAATTTTATTTTTAAAGTATGGTATTTGGCTTGAGAGATGGCTTAGTGAGTGCTTGCCTTCAAAACCTAAGGAGTCATGTTCAACTCTCCAAGTCCCACATAGGCCAGACACACAAAGTAACACAAGTGAACAAGTTTGTATTTGCTCACCAGGTGGCACATACATCTGGAGTTTGATTATAGTGGCTGAAGGCTGTGGCATGCCAATTCTCTCTCTCGCTCACTCTCTGATAAAAAACCATAATATATAAAATATGATATTATATAAAATTACAAATGGAAGGCTTTATAAAGAAAGGTCCCATTCTCACCTCTAGCCCCACTACTCTGCTTGCCCATGACTTTCATAGGTAACTGCCTTCACTAGGTTTTGATTAATCTTTTTATTGTTTCTTCCTTAAAAAAAAATATGTGTGCACAGTCTTACCCACTAAATACTGTATGTAAATAATGTGTTTATAAAAATTTCACTTCCAACAGTTGCCCACCACCCAGTTTGCACCTGAATTTCTAGTAAGCATCTTAATTTCTGGTTAATCTTTTTATTGCTTATTTTTTTTTAAAAAGAAAGAAAAGCATGTGCACAGTCATAGTAACACAAAGGACTGTATGTGTGTGTTCATTACATATGTATGTATATGTATATGTATACATGCACACTCTCTTTTACAAAGGGAGAGAGAGAAACAGAGAGAACAGGAACACCAGGACCTTCAACCATGGGAAACAAAATCCAGATACATGTGCATCTGGCTTACGTGGGTACTGCGGAATTGAATCTGGGTCCTTAGGCTTCATAAGCAAGTGTTTTAACTGCTAAGCCACCTCTCCATCCCTTATTTGATACTTTGATTTGATATTATTTTACTTTACAATTGTTTTGTTTTCTTCCTTTTCACTTGTGACATATTATTTCCCAGTTTTGCTATTTGTCCAATTGTTTGATGAGTTTATATTTATATAAAATGGGTATATTGCCAGATGTGGTGGCACATGCCTTTATTCCCAGCATGAGGTGGCAGAGGTAGGAAGACCTATTAGTTTGAGGCTACCCTGAGACTCCAGAGTGAATTCCAGGCTCGCCTGGACTAGAGTGAGACCCTACCTCAAAAAAAAAAACAAAATAAATCAAATAAATAAATAAAATGTACATTAGGTAGGTTTGCTTAAATGAGCATGGGTGTGTGGGGCATGTTATTTACTGAGGGATGGACAACTTACTAGTTGCTACATTACTGAAGAAAATGACTTCCCTCTCTAGCACCATTAACTGCCAATGGCTCATTGGAGGGCTGAAGACTCATGAGACCCTCACTCATCCATCATACAATATTGATGGACTCAATCTTTACAGATCAGTAACCATACTTACTATGAGTTCATGAGCACAGTTGTCATGTGTGACCCGAAGTTAGTGCTTTTCTGCATCCCTCTTTATCCTCTGGCACCTACATTCCTTCTTTCCTCTGTTCTGTGTTGTTTCCTGAAACTTGGTGGGGTTATGGAGATGTCCTACTTAGGCCTGGGCTCTCAACAGACACTCATCACTTTGACTACTGGAAAAAAGCTTCTTTTAGAGCAATACTAGTCTATAATTACAAACATACATATTTAGAAGGCAGTTAGATATGCACAACATGCCCACTTAGCAAAACAATAGGGTCTCCTGCTAGGGCCTAGGGATTTTTTGTTTTTTTTTGTTTTGGTTTCTCAAAGTAGGGTCTCGCTCTGGTCTAGGCTGACCTGGAATTCACTATGTAGTTTCAGGGTGGACTTGAACTCATGGCAATACTCCTACCTCTGCCTCCCAAGTGCTGGGATTAAAGGCATGCACCACCACGCCTGGCTCTCTCAGTATTTTTTTAAATCAGGTTAACAGTACCAGACATGAGTGGGGTTGTTTGGATTGACACTTGGAAACTTCTCAAGTGGGTGGAGGGGACCCTGGAAATGCATCAATGGAGTGCTGGAAGACAGCCCTGGAAGACAATGTTAAGGACAAAAAATGAAATCAAGGAGTTAAGGGGAGTACGCGTACAACAGATTGGAAGATGTTGTTTTTAATTCTTGTAAGACCTTTAAGCATTGGAGGAAGAACAAGGGAACCCAAGTATATGGAGACAGATTGTCTCAGGCCCCTCTGGAGTGAGCTGACTGTGAGCAATTAGAGATAAATTTAAAACAGCCATTTAGTATAGAATATCTAAGGATTGTCAGAATTTCTCTTAGGATTCTAACAAGTATAATGTTGTATGCTGGAAATATTGAGGTCTTTTTTTCAAACTGTTGAACAAATTGCATGGTCTATACCTGTCATTGTAAAACAGATGAGACATTGTCAGAATAAATGAACAGCATTTGAACCTGACTGTGGCATGGATATCACTCAGTTGTTGTGAGCCCATCCATGTAGTCACAGTTTGAGCTGTGATGTCTAAGACGTCTACTTTATTCTCTTGAGTATAATTTTTAGTGAATATTTAAGTCCAAACAGTTATGCAAAATTTTAATGTTATATGTACTTTTGAAGGTCAGTTGTGGCCCTTTAGGGGAGACTTTTGGCGACCTGGGAGGAGTTTAATGCCATGTGGTCAGTTAGCACACAAGGGATTATATCAATTTTCCTGTATTTTTTAAAATTTGATTTGTGTCCTAATATAAGTCTATTTTAGAGAATGTTCCATGTGCTGCTGAGGAAAATGAATATTCTGGAGCATTTGCATGAAATGTTCTGTATGTATCTCTTAGATACATTTGTTCCATGACACCATTTAATCCAGATCTTTCTGTTTCGTTTTTGCTAGGATGACCTGTCAAGTGATGAGAGTGGGGTATTGAAGTCACCGGCTACTGTTGTGTTAGGAGTTATCTCTGGCCTTAAGTCTAATAGTGTTTGTTTGATGAAATTCGGAGCCCCTATGTTAGGTGCATATATGTTTAGGATTGTGATGTCTTCCTGTTATTTGGGTATGGTTTATTTTTTCCTATTTCCTGCTGTGTGTGTTTTGCTTTCTTTACAATGTGAAGGATTTCTTCAGGTATTTTCTGTAGAGCTGGTTTAGTTGCCATAAATTCCTTTAGCCTGTTTTTTTTGTGGAATGTCCTTATTTCTCCATCTATTTGTATAGATAGCTTTGCAGGAAAAAGTAATCTTGTTTGACAGTATTTACCTATAAGAACTTAGAATACATCATTCCAAACCCTTCTGGCCTTTAAAGTTTGTGTTGAGTAATCTGCTGTAATCCTGATGTGTTTCCCTTTGAAGGTCACTTGCTTTTTCTCTCTAACAGCTTTCAATATATTTTCCTTGGTCTCTTTGTTTAATAGTTTATTTCATTTTATTTATTTTCTTTGGAGAGAGAAACAGAGAGAGACAGAGAGAGTCAGAGAGAGAGAGGAAGACAGATAGAGAATGGGTGTGTCAGCAGCCTCTCAGCTGCTGTGAACAAAATACAGATGCATGTGCCCCCTTGTGGGAAAGTGCGGCATTGCGCCCTTGCATTACTTTTGCATCTGGAACCGGGGTTCTTAGGCTTAGCAGGCAGGCGCCGTAACCACTAAGCCATCTCTCCAGCCCTAGTAGTTTATTTTTAACATGGCGAGGAGAGGATCTTTCTAGATTTTGTGTGTTAGGTGTTGTACAACCTTCTTGTATCTGCAATGACATTCCTTTCCCACTGGGGAAAATTTTCTTCTATAATTTTGTTGAAAACATGTACTAAACCTCTGGATTGAAATTCTTCTCCTTCTACTATGCCCTGAATGCTTATGTTTGATCTTTTCATTGTGTTCCTGATATCTTAGAATTCCCATTCATACCTTTCTATTAGCTGTCTTTCTCTTTTTTGGACTGTATTACGTCTGCCACCTCGTCTTCTAGTTTAGATATTCTGTTCTCTCATTCATGCTTTCTACTGGTGAGTATTCCACAGAGTTTTGATTTCATTGACTTTGTTCATCAGAGCTATAATTTCAGCCTGGTTTTTCTTCAGTATTTCTCTTTCCTTACTCATGTCATTAAGCTGTTTTTCTGTGCCCTCTTTCAGGAGTTGGTTTTCTTCTTTGAATACTTTTTTCTTCTTAATTTCCTTGAGTATAGATAGAGTCATTCTTTTGAAGTCTCTGTCAAGTATTTCATCTAAAACACTCTCATTGGTGATCATTTCTGATGGATTTATAATTTTTGGTGGGATTGCATTTTCTTGATTCTATGTGTTTCTTGTATTACTATGTAGCGACTTTGGCATCCTGAATTGATTTGATGCTTGTGTTTTCTACTTATCTGCAGTATTCTTAGATGTGGTGATCCACCTTTATATACTTTCAGGATATGAGTTTAACCTGCCAACTGTAGCACTTGTACCCCATTCCAACTGCAGAAATTATCCTAGGGGTTGAGTAAGCAAGTATTCTAGTGGGCTGGGTGGGACAATATACTGGCAAAGTCTAAACTTCAACTGAGAAATATACACATTCAATAAAAACCAGCACAGAGTATACAAGTGTGGGAATTAAAACAAACAAACAGTCTTATAAGGCCTAAGTCTTAAGGGTGTGTGTTGTTCTCCACACTTAATCTTGTCATCTAGGAGGTAGAGAATTCTGTTCTGAATTGGGTTCCTGGTCAGCCTGGATATATTTCAGATCTTGCCCCCAATAATGATATAATCAAAAGACAAAGGCCCTATAAATCTATAAGCATTGAATGCAGCAATATTCAACACCCCATGTACAGCTTATTTTAAAATGGTAAAGCTAACCAAAAAATATGTAACCCACAACCTGCCCTGACCACATGGAAAGAGAGATTAGCACCTTCTATGCAGGCCTATGTACCTTTTTTTCTTTTGTCAGTTGCCCTTGTTACCTTTTGGTGTGGCTTCCAATCTCACCAATGCTGAGTTCCCACCTCTATCCCTCTGTGCTGTGCTGTGGAGCTGGAGCTCTACTCAGCTGTGATCGATGTGATGCCACTGAGAACTGAATGAAGGAAGTTCACAGTTCTTATGGTAATATTTATATTCATTTATTTGCAAGGGAGAGAGAGAATGGGTGCAGCAGGATGACCAAGGGTCTCTTGAAAATGAACAAACTCCATACACACAAACCACTTTGTGCATCTGGCTTTACATGGATGCTGGGGAATTGAACCCAGGCCATCAAGCTTTGTAAGCAAGCACCTTAACTGCTGAGCCATCTCTCCAGCCCTCCTTGAATAATTTTCATGTGTTCTGTTAATATTCTTAAAGGTCTTCTCAATCTATTTTAACTCCTGGTTTTGAGTCTGTTTGAACATTGAGAGGGCACTGGAGCTTGCTTCTGTTCTCTTCCAGGCTCTGCTTGGTAACTGTAGGGGACCAGTTGCCCCTTTCTGAAGAGGTCAGCCAGAACCAGAACCAGGACTCAAGTCTCAAATGATCACAATTCTGGCTGACTGCCCCACCCTCCTGGTACCCACAGAAAAGCAGGATAACTAGGACATGTCTCAGTCAAGGCAGGAAGTCTGCAGAGTGTCTGACATGCAAGCCTAGGTACCTGCTGCAGGCCCAGTCATTTCATCCCAGTCCAGGACACTTTTCTCTGTCCCCCAAATGGGCTCATTACTGACCTTGGGCCTTGCCACCCTGTGCTCAGATGGAATCTGGCCTCTTCAGCTGCTGAAAGTTTCGAGACTGTTCTCAGCATAATTTGGGGGCTTTGTGTTCTACAAGATCTGTCCATGGACAGGATCTCACGGCTACTATTCTTGCCTTCCTGGGTCTCCTACTCACTCTAAACCTGCTTTAACCAGATTTCTCTCCCAACATCCCTTTCCCTTCCCGAAGAATGCTTCTTTGTTACAAATGTGGTAGATTGAGCTGGAGAAATGGCTTACTGGTTAAGGTGCTTGCCTGCAAAGTCTAACAGCCCATGTTTGATTCCCTCCCACCCACCTAAAATGAGATCCACATAATGGCACATGTGTCTGGAATTCATTTATAGTGGATGGGGCCCTGGAGTGCCGAGTCTGTCTGTCTGTCTTCTGTCCACCTCTCTCTGCTTATAAATAAATAAAAATGAGAATAAAAATGTGTGGATGTGTATTTATGTTTTCATGTGTGTGCAGTGCATGTGTGTATAAAAGTATGAATGCACACAGTTAGTGGGGATAAAAGACAATTTTGTGTGTTATTCCCAGGAATGCCATTGGCAGTTTTTGAGATGGGGGCTCTCACTGGCCTGGAACTCACCAAATATGCCAGACAGGCTGGCTACTTGGCCCCAGGAACTCTCCTATCTCACCTCCCCAGTGCTGGCATTACAAGCCTGTGGCACCACACCTGGCTTTTTTATCTGGTTTCTGTGGATCCAACTGAGGTCTTTAGGTTTACAAGACAAACACTACCAATGAGGCTTATCCCCAAGAACATTTTTTGGGACCGGGTCTTGCTATATATATCCCAGCCTTCCTTTGAACCCATGATGCTCCTGTCTCTGCTTCCTGAGTGCTGGGATAACAGGTGAGTGTCACTGTGCCAATCTTCACAGCTCCCCAGCCCCCTCCTCAAGAAGTATTCCTGGATAGCAGGCCAATTCCCATCACTGCCATTGCCCATGTCCATCATTCCCCCACATGTCTGCCTCCAAATTTTCAGACCACAAGAGTAAGATCCATTGTGCTCCATGTCTGCAGAGACTCAGCTCTGAGCTGGGATCACCTCAATCTTGTAAGCAGCTGCTCAGAATCCAGGTTTCGCCAACACCACACATGAAGCTATGCCTCCCATGTCTTTAGCCTGACTTCCTGCTTCTAGATGTTTCTTACAAAATATCCTGTTGTCCAAGAGCCACATCCCTCCCCACACTGGGCATTCACCAAACACATTGTCTCCAGAGCCCACTGAGGGACTTTCCAATCATCATTCCAGCCTGCATCCTTAAACAGTGAGAGATAAATGTCTGAGATCAGCACTCTCATCCAGGAACAATACCTTCCCTGGCCAAACCCTGTCTAGTTTCCCCAGTAGGGGCTTCCCCAGATTCTTCACCTCCACCTAAGCTCGTGTGTGGTCTGCCCACTCCTTTTCCCTCCCCTTCACTTCCCTTAGGCCTCTTGGCCTGGTAGGAGCAGCAGTGCCCAGCTACTTGTAATTAACCTTTACTGGGTGCTTTGTCTCTGCTATTCCTTTGAAAGGGGGCTGATGGGGCAGCCAAGGCCATGACACTAGGATGCTGTAAGGCTTCTGTACTATCTATAAATTTCTTCAGACAGCATAAAGATAGGAACTTCCCTGTGGGGTTCATCTCTTGTAATTATGCATATAATGTAAATACACAATGTAAGTATACATTCCACACTGTTGTGGATGCACTTCTGTTGGTGAGATATTTTACCTGTTCTCGGGGCTTTTTTCCATCTCATCACTCTCAACACACACACACACACCCAATCACACACACCCTTCTCCATCTGAGCTTTTCATGTCTATGTTGTGCCTTTCCTGTGTGCCAGAACTTTGCAGGGGAGGAAGGCAATATTTTGATTGCACAGAGGAGACATGAGATGGAGACCTCATCAGGCCTTGAGCTCACAGCAAGGCAGAGATAAAGGGAGAAAGGGAAGAAAAGAAGCAAGGAGGGAAGAAGAAAGGGGGGAAGGGGAAGAGAAGAAAGGAAGGAAGGAAAAAAAACGAGTGGGAAAGGGAATAGAATAGAAAGAAAGGGAGCAAAGGAGAGAAAATGTGATGAGTGGCATGATTAAAGGGTGAAAGAAGAGGGGAGAAGTGAAGAATGGAAAGAAGTAGAGAAAGGAAGGAGTATGGGAGTGACGAAAGAGTGGGAGAAAAAAGAGGGATTAAATGGAGAAGAATGGAAGGAGCAAGGAAGGAACAAAGGAAGGACAAGGGAAGGAGGGCAGGGCTGCAGATCCCTGGCCTGAGCACAGTCAATCCCTGTGGGCTGACCATAGTGTTTCATGCACACACTGTGGGGCTTATGGGATCTTCTGGCCCCAGGAGTCACACCATCACACCAGGCCTCCTCAAACCCCAGGAGTCCCCGCACCTGTTATCTGGGTAAGTGGAGGGGAGCAGGGCAAAAGCTCTGTGAGCTGCAAAGCTTCTGTTTTATTATAGCTGCACCCTAGGTACCAGGAACCCCTGCATCTGCTCTCTGGGTATGTACGGGGTGGGACACAAGCTCTGTGAGCTGCAAAGTCCCTGCTTCAGCACAGCTGCACCCCAGTCCATGCAAAAGATGAAGCTCTCACGTCAAAGGGGATTAGACATACTTTAGGGCCAAATATGAGTGACCATGGTCCAGGAACACAGATTAAGTTTACCCAAAATTCCATCTAAAAGTGTTAACAGTTTCATGAAGTTTTCATAAGTACATAAGTCGTCATAAATCTAGGCAATTTTCAAGTACATTGGTTGACCATCCGGTAGGCATGTTTTAGCAAAGCAGGGAAATCACCACCATAGTCTTCACATGCTATCTGATGACATTCTTAAACCCTTGGTAGGTGGAAGCTGGTGGTCTGTCAGAACACACAGCTGCACCTCAGGTCTCAGGAGCCCCTGCATCTGCTCTCTGAGTGTTTGTGAGGGAGAGGCACAAGCTCCATTAGCTGCAAAGTCCCTGCTCCAATACAGCTGCAGCCCACTCTTCCTCTGCCAGCCGCCCTCCCCTCCTGACTGCTGGGCGCCTCTGGACTCCCCCGTGCTGTAGGCAGGTGGAACTGCCCGTGACGTCACAATGCTGAGGCTCACCCAGAGCGTCCTTAGGAAAATTGTACTTTTAAAAGGCGGGAGCTGCGGAGTTCTTTCTCCTGAGCCTCTCTCCAGCAGCTCTGTGGGGCAGAGAAAGTGGCGGTGGCGGTGGCGGTGGCCCGTCTGTGTGCCAGGAAAACCGCTCAGCAGATTGTAAACTGAAAGGCGGGAAGGCGTGAGCAGTGCTGGGGAAGCAGCGGAGTTCATTTTCCGGATGGCGGAGGAGGCGGCCATGGCGAGTCTGGGGGCGAGTGAGAGCGCTCCGCAGCAGGTAGGAGGATCGCGCTGGGCTGAGGGGTCACGGGTCTCCCCGGGAGGTGCTGCAACAAAACCAGGCAAAGGGCTACCTTGGCCCAAACCCAGCTCCAGCACACCGCCCTGGAACATGAGCCCAAATCCACACAGACCACACACACACACACACACACACACACACACACACACACACACGCCGCCACAAAAAATTTTGGGCCTGGTGCACTCCTATGACCCCAGTGGGAGGCTGAGGGAGGAGCTTCAAGGTTTGAGGGAAAGTCTGGACTTTATAGAGCCTGTGTCAAAACAGAATAACAAAAAGGAAAGGACAGGAGGAGATAAAGAGAGGAAGGAAAGGAAAGAGGGAAGGGAGACAGGGAGGATAAAAGGGGGCAAAGTAAAGAGGGGGGAAAGGAGAAAGGGATACGAATGGGACGAAGAAGGAAAAGAAGGGAAGGAAGGTAGAAAAAAGGGGGAAAGGGTGAATAATAGAGGGAAGGAATGAAGGTGGGAAGGAAAAAGAGGAGGACAAGAAAGGAAAGAAGGAAGGAAAAAGAGGGGAAAGGGAAGAGAATAAAAGGAAGGAAGAAAGGAAAAGGGGTGAAATGAGAAGAATGGAAAGAAGGAAGGAGAAAGTGAGGGAGAGAAATAAGGAAGAAGAGAGAGTAATGGAAGTAAGGAGGAGGGTGGGACAGAAAGAAGGAAGGGGGAGAAATAGGGGAAATGGAAGATAAGAAAGGGAGGAAGAAAGGAAGGAAGAGCAAGGGAAGCAGGGCAGGGTTGCAGATCCCAGGCCTGAGTGCAGTCAATCCCTGTGGGTTGACTATAGTGTTTTCAGGCACACACAGTGGGCCTGTGGGATCTTCTGGCCAGGAGTCACCTTTTCCCATGAGGCCTCCTCATGACACAGGAGTCCTGCATCTGCTCTATGGGGAGGTGGGAGGAAAGATCCTTGTGAGCTGCAAAGTCCCTGCTTCAGTACAGCTGCATCCCACTCCCCTTTGTGAGCCACCCCCATGTAAGGAATCCTGTATGGTTCTGCCCCCCCATGCCCTGGCAGGTGGAATAGCCCATGATGTCACTGTGCTGCAGCTCTACCAGAGCATGGGGAAATTGTAAACTTAAAGGCAGGGAGGTGCAAATGGTGAGGAGGAAGCAGCAGAGTTCATTTTCCTGATCCTCTGTCTGGTGAGATGGTGGTGGAGGAGGCGAACATGGTGATCTGCTTGCAAGTTAGACCTCTCCACATCAGGTAGGGGGTTCAGGCCAGGTAAAGGGGCCACGTGAGCTTACTGTTGGCAATGCGAGGACCCCTGGTGATAGGCCTGGCCTCATCCCAAAACCAGTTTCATTGTGCCACCCACAAGTGTCTTCACCTCTCCATGCTGAGTTTCTAATCACAGTGTGGTGTACTTAGAGACATTGCCTTCATTTTCCTGTGTATATGGACAGAAAGTGAAAACCAACAGTGTTAGGTACTAAATACTAGAAGGAAAAGCAGGAAGGAGAGTTAATGAGGTCTTGGGTTTACTAGCCTGTGGCCTTAACCCAAAATTTTAAGATGTGAGAAAAGAATGTCCAACACTACTGAGTGGGATTAATTAAAGTGGGAAAGTCCTAAGTTTAATAAGCTCACTCTAATTTGGGAAAAGGTGTTTATCTAAGGCACCATGGTGATAGGCAGGTAGAGATTGTTAGAGAGTCACTAGATGTGAAGAAATGACAGTTTGGGAGGGGCAGGCCGGTGTCAGGAAAATCCTGACACTTCATGAATGGAAGACTAGGTTAGTTACTGAATGGAAAGGAAGCTCAGAGGATTCCAGGAACAGAGATGACTACCTGTTATTTGGATGAGATCTTCAGATTGGTTGGTTAATGTTATACTTAGCAGGTATCTAGGAATTTAGAAGATGCTATTAAAGAGAGAAGTGATGTGATTCAAGTATCTTCTGTGTGAATTAGCATGTGCATGCCACAGAGTACATGTGGAGGTCTGAGGATAACTTCCACTTTGCTTGACACAGGGTTTCACTTGTTTTATTGGTTATGCTCTTTGTTTGTTTGTTTTTTTTCTGCTTCATGGGCACCATTCTTGCTGGCCTGCAAGCTTCTGGGTTCTCCTGGCTCCACTTCTCATTGACTTGGAGTGGGTATGCTGTGCACGTGCCTTTATGTGGATGGTGGGGAATTGAACAGGAACTGTTAAGTTTGCAAGATAATGCCTTTAAATATCTCCTTAGATCCTTCATTTGATATGTGGGTGTGAGATGTACTGACCTTCCTGAAATGGCACATATCAAACTTCCCTGAACAAGGATGTTTTCTGTGATATAGTAAACAAGGTGGCCTGAATCATGCAGCCCAAATATGAGACAACAGGCAGGGTGCCCTAGGACCTACATGAAGATCATATGTATGATGTGGCTTCCCAGCCACCTGGACAGGAGAAAGGAGACAGCCATTGGGTAGAGCTCCAAAGACAAACAAACCCATCACCCCATTTCTCAGAGTGAGGACATCCTGAGAAGCTGGGCCCTGGGTTTCTACTCTGGAGATGGCACTCTGTGTTAGCAATAGGATCTGAAAAACCAGGCACTGGATGTGGAATGTGTGGAATTCAGACAACCAGGATAGAAGTAGGTAGGTGTGGTCTTCCTTATAAGAAGGAGAGGCACATGCCTTGGCTGGAAGAGTGACCATACTTTTTTTGTTGTTTTTTTCAAGGTAGGGTCTCACTCTACCCAGGATGACCTGGAATTGAGTGTCATCTCAGGGTGGCTCGAACTCATGGCAATCCTCCTACCTCTGCCTCCCAAGTGTTGTAATTAAAGGCATGCACTATCATGCCCAGCTTTGAGTGACCATTCTGAACCCAACTTCCCCATTCTGGAAATTGTTGCTGGGTTGGTTCTCAGAACTGTTTCTGGTCATCATGGTGATGGGGAGGAAGGAATAACCAGGTGGAGAAGCAGGGAGCCAAGCTTACACAGCCTTGGTACCAGGGACAATGCTCAGGGCTCTGATGCATCTATCTCTTGAGGGTCTAATGCATGAGACACTGACTTTGTGTATGAAGTCTGTGTTCCTTCATTTCCCTCTCACCCCACTGACTGCTGACTTCAGAATCTCCTGACTTTTCTTCCCACAACTGTCATCTGTACCAGTCACCCTGTGTTTCTGAAACCAGAGTTCAGTCCTTGATACTTATACTTTCAGAGGCAAGTGAGCAAAGACAGGAATTCAACCTTGAACCTATGCTGCTGTATTGAGAGAGTTGGAAATTTGGGATAAGAAAGGATTCTTAGATATCTTATATTTCATCTATAGCTAACACTTAATGAAGGATGGGGAAAGAAAGGCAATCATTTCAAATTTTTTTTGTAAATCATGACTCTGTGATTTAAGGTGTTAATGGGTCCATATGTCTCCTTGTGGACTTATGGACTCTTCTCTCCATGAAGTGAGGGTTTCATGTACATGAAAGCCAGTAGCCCTTGCATTCCTCTGAATCTCTGTTTAGATTACAACTAGATCAAAAGTTTATCTAAAACATGTCTCTATTTTCCCCTTATTACTGTTATCAGTATGATGTGAGAAAGTGGGTAGTCCAGCCCACTCTGAGCCCTCAAATTCTTCTCCACTCTGGCCTGTGTTTTCTTGCCTGTTTCATCAGATTGAGGCTCGGACCTGTCTTTCGGTTGTTCACTTGGTGGCCACTTGCAGTTCTCCAGCTCCTTTCCTGACAGAATTAAACCAAAGTCACTGCATGTCTCCAATTTCACAGAGCCCCTGTGCTTCTCCATGAACTGGTCTTGTAATACCAGAAAAATGGTACAGACTGTGTTGCTGGTGTTGATCTCAGGAGGAATTAGTTTTTTTAACCATTCAACAATATTTTGTGATGTCAGGGTCTTTTTTTATTATTTAATTGAGGGTGGGGCATACAGTGCTGCACCTGACCTTGTGGGTGGGTACAGGGATGTTGCTGAGCACCCTGCAGTTTGCATGTCATTTTCAAAACTAAGTCTATCTGACTCAAACTGTCAATAGGGTGATGAGAATGTCAAGTGCAATGGTATGGACATGTGAAAGAACCTGAAACTCTCAGGGGAGAATATGTGCTGATTTTTCATTTTCATTTTTTTTTTAATATTGTGGTGTTGGGATGTCAAACCCCAGTTCTTACCTCAATATACTTTATTCTGAGACAAATCTGAGAGCTGGAGGCCTGGGAATGTTAGGATCTGAAAATTGCTGAAGGGAGACTCAGACTCATATAGCATGTAAAAACATAGATCGTTTATTGTGCAGAGAAGTCCAGCATGCGGGGTCCACTATTTGCACTAGATGGTGACCTGAGATAAGCTCTCTGGCCCTTTTAAAGGCAGCTAAACAAAGACCTCTAATATAATTGGCTAATTTGACCGATATAGTACATGTGCACTCCTGACTGGTTATAATTCCCATGCGTGGGCTAAGGGAGGCTAAGGGAGGCTAAGGGAGAGGGGCTCAAAGGAAGGCAGTTTCCTAAGGTGGCCAGTTAAATGGCCAGTAAGCATATCACATTCTTTTACTTCTGACTGGCTGAGGCCAAGAAAGGGGGAATGGCCTCAGACATCTCTGAAACCTTCCAGGAAATGACTTGGTTTTTTGTTCTGTTCTCTCAGAATTTAGTTCAGGCTTTTTGAGAAATTGAAACTTAGGCCTAACTAGGAAATATCTTATTGAAGCCTGTTAAGGTGTTGGTTTGACTCAGGAACAGGTCTAGGTTACATCAAATATGATGTTTCAACATGCTAAAAGTTTCAGAATTTTTTGTTTCATTTCTTAAGCCTGGTCTCACTCTAGCCTGGCTGACCTGGAACTCAATCTGTCAACCAACATAGCCTCACACTCACTGGGATCTTCCTACTTTAGCCTCTTTTTGTACTGGGAGTAAAAATGTGGGCCCCCTACCTGACTCATGGAATATTTATAGTAATAGAATGAAAAGTTATAAATCTAGGCATTTTAAGCACACTCAGGAAACATCAAGGAGGAGTTTTCAAAGCAGAGAAGTCTCTGCTAGAGGCCTCAGGTGTTTTGTGATGCCATCCTTAGCCTATGGGTTGGTGGAAACTAAGATGTTTGTTTGAACATTCCAATAAGAATTTTACCTGATAGTAATGGCAATGTTTAGATCAAGTGGTGAGGTAGACTATAAGTACTATTTATGGGATTAAACCCATAACCCAACAAAAATTAGATTATAAGTCTGTAACAGTCAGCTTTCTACTACCACAGACTTTCTATGCATTCAATCAGCTATGTAGTATGTTTAACTAAAGCATTATTTTTTTCTGGTAACTAGTTCATGAACCCAGAGTCTCATACATCCCAGGTAAACAATGGATCCACTACTGAGTCACACCTCCTGCCTGGATACACCATTTCAATGGCTGAACTAGCAAAATGTGTGTGAAGAGTGAGTGAGAACAAGGCTCAGAGAAGTATGTGCCAAACTGATAAGGGAGCTAAGATGGTGCTTTCATAATAATATCTCAGTTGTTTTGACATGAATATTGTAAAGAAGGGATGGAGACCTTTACCTGGAATAGAGAATGCATGAAGGTGTGTGTGTGTGCATGTGTGTGTGTGTGTGTGTGTGTGTGTGTGTGTGTGTGTGTGTTGCTAAGGATAAAACACAGGGCCTTGCACAAACCAGGCAAGTGATCTGTCAAGGGGACAAGTGTTAACAACTGCCCTGTTTCAGTTACCCTCAGAGGTGCCTCATTAGCACATACATGTTCAAACCTGTCATCCAGTGTGGAGTGTAAAGAGACAGCATATATTTCAGAGACTTCAACATGTTACTGTCTTTTTGAGACCCTGGTGTGGATAAGGTGATTTAGAGGGAATGCAGACAAAGAAGTGAGTGCAGAGAACTTGGCTTAGTGGCACATACCTGTAAACTCAGTACATATGTTGAACATTTTATCTCATGTCTCCACATGCCAAGTACTGAGTTTACAGGTATGTGACACCAAGCTGGGTTACTTTGAGTCCAGCCTGGATTACAGTAGAACACATTTCAAAACCAAACAAAGAAATCTGGGAGTGGTGGTGGCACATGCCTTTAATCCCAGCACTAGGGAGGCAGATGTAGGAGGACCACCATGAGTTCAAGGCCACCCTGAGACTATATCCTGAATTCCAGATCAGCCTGAACCAGAGTGACACTGTACCTTGAAAAAAAAAAAACAAAAAAAAAAACAAAAAAAAAAGATAAGAAAAAGAAAAACCACATAGAGAACAAGTAGTGTATGGAGGGCAAGGCCAGGGCAGCAGAGCCTGAGTGGCTCCATGTTAACTCACAGGCCCGTGAGTGCTGAGCACACCCTTCTTTACAGGCAGCTGTTCTCATCTCTTCTGGCCATTTGGACACTTTTCATTTTCTTTCATGCAACCATCCTCTTCTTCAACTGTTTTTTTTTTTCACTAATTTTTCCATTTTGATATTTCTATTATAATATATATATATATATATGTGTGTGTGTGTGTGTGTGTGTGTGTGTGTGTGTGTGTAGTGAGAGTAGAGAGAGAGAGAGAGAGCAATGGAGGTTGAAAATGGTCATGCCAGGGCTTCCAGCCATACAAATGAATTACAGATGCATGCACCACCTTGTGCATTTGGCTTATGTGGGTGGGTCCTGGGGAATTGAACCTGGATCCTTTGGCTTTGTGGGCAAGTGCCTTAACCACTAGGCAATCCCTCTAGCCCACATTTTGATATTATAATATATGTTTATAACATATTTTGATCTTATGCCTAGAAAATCCACCGTCTTAGCAGTCTCCACCTCTCACTAACACACTTCTTCATTCCTCTGACTCTCCATCTAACTTTTGTTCCTTTAAAAAAAATGTTTATTATTATTATTAACAACATGTTTTGTATAGATAAATCATGTGTTGGTATTCTTTTTTCCCTCGTCCCTGCCCCCATTCATTAGGGACGCTCCTCAGTGGGGTTGCAGGTGTTCCTCATTACTTTTTTCTTTAACCCCACTGAGTTAAATTAGGGTTTCTTGCATGATCATGGTGATTTAACAGGATGGGCAACTTACCAGTAGGTACACAACTGATGAACATGACTCCCCTTTCCCAGCAATCATTAGGTGCAATGAGCTTCTCTAGAGATGTGGAGTCACATGTATCCTTCCCTCATGAAGGTGATGTATTGACAGGTTCAATCTTTGCAGGAAATTTAAGCTGCTATGAATTCATGGGTGTAATGACTATGTGTACCCCAAAACAGCGTTTCAGAGTGCTCCTCCCCACCACACAGGAATCTCTGTAAGACTTGGGAATTTAGAGAAACCATGATCCAGAAGTGGACAAAACCTGAAAGTTTCAGAAAGTTCCTAAAATTCACAAGCTTCACAAGCTCCCTCCACAAGGTTAAATAACAGCCCCCTTCACATTTTACAAGATTCTCCAGGGATACAGCTTTCATGAGTTGTCACCCATGGGAGGTGGAACTTTTACCGATGCAGGTACTTTCCAGTCATGCATGTGCCTGTAAATATCCTCATCCATATTCCTTAAATAACCCCAATATACTCCCTGGCTCACACAGGGCTGGACTTGAATGGCATTATTTCTTTGGTCTGTCATTGGCACCTTATTTGGGGTGAATAAATATTTGCTCACATCTCTGCAGAAGTTGAAACAATGATAGTTTGGCTGTCCTATGGAGATGTGTGTATTTTTACAGGACATTGCCCAGGAGTAAGGAGAGGAGGAGACTATTCCCTTGTGTCTTTCTTGCCTGCAGCGCTTGGTGCACACTTTGTCTCCCTCACAGCTGAGCCCGTGTGCAGGGAGTAATAATGTCAGAACGCTTCATGTTCTGTGTACGCACCAAGCCTTGTGCTGCTGGCCTGCATGCACTCTCTCTCCAGAAGGCAAAGCAGTTTTACTCTTATTTGGAGCTAAATTGGAGTAGCTGTCAGTCTTATCCTCTGTTCCTGGCTATCAAACCCAGGGTCTAGTGTGTGCTAAGCAAGTTCTTTTGCACTGAGCTACACCATTGGCTCTTTTATTTTTACTTAGAGGTGAGGTCGCATTATGTATCACTGGCTGACCCCCAACTCAGGATGCTCCTGCCTCAGTCTTCTCTATGGGAATTACAGGTGTGTACCATGGTGCTCATCTCTCTCTGACATATAGTTTTTAAAAAAAAATTATTTACAAAGAGAGAGAAAGGGAATGGACATGCCAGGGCTTGTACCCACTGCAAATGAACTCCAGATGCATGTGCTCTTTTGTGCATCTCTTTATATAGGTACAGGGAATTGAACCTGCAATGTTAGCCTTTTCAGGGAAGTCCTTTACTACTGAACCATCTCTCCAAGTCCAATACATATAATTTAAATAAACATTTTATTTATGAGGAGAGAGAGAATGGGTACACCAGGGTCTGTAGCCACAGCAAATGAATGCCCAGATGCATGCACCTCTGAGTTGTTTGATTCAGATGCCTCTCATAAACTGAGGTGTTCTGAAGTGTAGGTTTCCAGCTGATGGAGGTTTGGAAATTAAAGCCTCCTGGAGGTAGTGTATTGTTGGGGGCAGGCTTATGGGTATTATAGCTAATTTTCCCTTGCCAGTGCTTGGCACACTCTCCTGTTGCTGTTGTCCATCTGATGTTGGTCAGTAGGTGTTGTACATCTTTCCTCATTCTGTCATTTTTCCCCTGCCATCACGGAGCTTCCCCTCAAGTCTGTAAGCCAAAGTAAACTCCCCATAACCTGCTATTCAACAGGTGCTTTCTGCCAGCAATGCGAACCTGACTAAAAGAGCCACCTTGTGTATCTGGCTTATGTGCATACTGGGAAAATGAACCTGGGTCCTTAGGCTTCACAGGAAAACACCTTAATTAGAAGCCATCTCTCCAGCCCCATAGCATATATTCTTATACATGATGATGGCTAGTCATTGAATGTAATGTTTAGGATAGTTAATATGTAGTTTAGTTTATGTCAGAATGTTACAAAAAACATGTTATCAAACTTATCCTTTAAATAATTTTAAGTAGAAACTTCTGGGGCTTGAAATATGTAGGCTTCACAACCATCTATCTCCTGAGCTTTATTCAGCTTACTAAACAGGAACTGTATAAATGTACAATTTCTCCACATTCTTGCCAACAATTTATTTATTTACTAATTTCTATTTGTTTTCAAGTTAGTCTTGGTCTAGCCCGGGCTGGCCTAGAATTCACTATGTAGTCTCAGGCCGGACTCGAACTCACAGCGATCTGCTATTTTAGCCTCCCAAGTGCTGAGATTAAAGGCATGTGCCAACACGCATGGCCATTTTTATATTTTTCTTTTGTCTTTTTTTCTAATAATGGGTTGAGGTTTTTTTAGATTTTTTTATTGTTAAAATTTATTTAAGACAGAGAGAAAAAGAGAGAGAGAATATGGGCATGCCAGAGTCCCCAGCCAATGCAAATGAACTCCTGATACATGTGTCATCTTGTGTATCTGGCTTACATGTGTTCTGTGGAATTGAACCTGGACTTTGCAGGCAAGTGCTTTAACTGCTAAGACATCTGTGATGCCAGCACTCTGCAAGTAGAGGCAGGAGGACCAGAAGACCAAGACCATCCTAGGCTAGGTAGTAAATTTGGAGGCAGAAATGGTTTACATGAGACATCCTTTATAAACTAATTAAAATAAATGAAAGGAGACTAAAACATAAGGAAACAGTGAGAATGTTTAAGTAACTCCTCGAATTGTACTCATTGCTTACCCAAAATGCACTTGCATGGAATTAGGCATAGTTGCAGAATCAGAACCCAGAACCTTCTAACTCAGCCCCTATAATGTTGCCCTCTCCTGCTTTAGAACATCATGGCTCCCATCCCAGGCACAGTGGTAAGATGGTTGAATAGGAACAGCTGTATGGAATCTTTCCACTCCCACTGCCTCCTCTTACAAACAATGTTTTGACAGGTTTACAGGAATGCTGTTCATGTGATTACTTCTTTGTAAAACAGCTTGGTGGCAGAATCTGTCAGAGCAAAGAAGAGTTACTGTCCTGGTTGGGCTTGAGGGTAAGACCTGGATCTCAATATCCAGCCCACTCTCTCAAGGCCTGGAGGCATCTGTACCTACAGTGTGCCTGTCCCAGAAGCCACAGTTCAGGGTCCCCTTGTCCTCGTCTAGCAGAGATCTCACCTTGGGAAACCTCTCCCTTTTCCACTGGCTGCTCCCTTCCTTGCAATGTTTTTGCTGGCTGTCTGCTGCCTGTAATTCCTGCCAAACTTTGTGCGTCCTGTCAACATATGTATGGGAAGCAAACATCAGGGAAGCTGTGGCTCACAAGTTCCTTGTCTTTTGTTGCTAGAACAATCTCCTATATAAAATCAGTTTGAGAGAGGAAGAGTGTACTTCAGCTTATAGTTGCAGGTTACAGATCACTATGGCAGGGAAGGCATGGCAGATGCTCCAGGCAGCTGATTCCATTCAGTCCTCAGTGAGGAAGCTGAGTGTGATGAGTGCCCACTCAGGCTCTGCTGCCCTGGCCTTGCCCTCTATACACTACTTGTGCTCTGTGTGGTTTTGCTTTGCTTGGTTTTGAAATATGGTCTCGTATAACCCAGGCTGTGCTCAAAGAAACCCAGCTTGATGTCACATGCCTGTAAACTCAGTACTTGGCAGGTGGAGACATGAGATAAAATGTTCAACATATGTACTGAGTTTACAGGTATGTGCCACCGAGCCAGATTCACTGCACTCACTTCTTTGTCTGCATTCCCTCTAGATCACCTTATCCACAGCCAGGGTCTCAAAAGACAGAAACATGTTGACTCTCTGAACCATATATGCTAGCTCTGCACTTTCCACTGGATGACAGGTTTGAACATGTATGTGCTCATGAGGCGCCTCTGAGGGTAACTGAAACAGGGCAGTTGTTAACACTTGTCCCCTTGACAGATCACTTGCCTGGTTTGTGAAAAGCCCTGTTTTTGATCCTTAGCAACACACACACACACACACACACACACACACACACACACACACACACACACATCTGTTCTCCATGCATTTTCTATTCCATGTAAAGGTCTCCATCCCTTCTTTACAATATTCATGTCCAGACAACCTGAGTTATTATTATGAAGCACCATCTTAGCTACCTTATCAGTTTGGCACATACTTCTCTGTAGCCTTGTTCACCCTCACTCTTCACACACATGTTGCTAGTTCAACCATTGAAATGGTGTATCCAGGCTGGAGGTGTGACTCAGTGGTGGATCCATTGTTTACCTGGGATGTGTGAAGCTCTGGGTTCATGACCAAGTTCCTAGAAAAAAGAGTAATGCCTGAGTTAACCATACTACATAGCTGATTGAATGTACAGAAAGTCTGTGGTAGTAGAAAGCTGTCTGTTACAGGTTTATAATCTAATTTTGTTGGGTTACCTTTAGTCCCATAAATAGTACTTATAGTCTACCTCACCTCTTGATCTAACATTGCCATTACTATCAGGTAAAATTCTTATTGGAATGTTCAAACAAACATCTTAGTTTCCACCAAAACCCACAGGCTAAGGATGGCATCACAAAACACCTGAGGCCTCTAGCAGAGACTTCTCTGCTTTGAAAACTCCTTCTTGATGTTTCCATGAATGTACTTAAAATGCCTAGATTTATAACTTTTTCATCCTATTACTATAAATATTCCATGAGTTAGGTAGGGTGGCCCACATTTTTACTCCCAGTACAAAAAAGGCTAAAGTAGGAAGATCACTGTGAGTTTGAGGCTATCTTGGTTGACAGATTGAGTTCCAGGTCAGCCAGGCTAGAGTGAGACCAGGCTTAAGAAATGAAACCAAAAATTCTGACAATTTTACCATGTTGAATCTTCAAATTTCATGTAACCTAGACATTCAATAACTAACCTAGTCTTCCACTCATGAAGTGTCAGGATTTTCCTGACACCAGCCTGCCCCTCCATCTCTTCACAGGTCTAGTGACTCTCTAACAATCTCTACCTGCCTATCACCACGGTACTTTATGTAAACACCTTTTCCCAAACTAGAGTGAACTTATTAAACTTAGGACAATCTCACTTTACTTAATCACATTCAGTAGTATTGGATATTCATTTCTCACATCCCAAAGGCTCTTAAAATTTTGGGTTAAGGCCAGAGGCTAGTAAAGCCAAGACCTCACTTAATCCTCCTTCCTGCTTTTCCTTCTAGTATTTAGTACCTAACACTGTTGGTTTTTACTTTCTGTCCATATACACAGGAAAATGAAGGCAATGTCTGTAAGCACACCACACTGAGGTTAGAAAATCGACATGGAGAGGTGAAGACACTTGTGGGTGGCATGCTGAAACTGGGTCCTTGCAGTGCCACCAGGAGCTCAGGTGGCCCCTCTACTTGGCCTGACCCCCCTTCTTGATGTGGACAGGTCTGAATTGCAAGCAGATCACCATGATCACCTCCTCCACCACCATCTCACCAGACAGAGGATCAGGAAAATGAAGTCTGCTGCTTCCTCCTCACCATTTGCACCTCCCTGCCTTTAAGTTTACAATTTCTCCCATGCTCTGGTAGAGCTGCAGCACTGTGATGTCATGGGCTGTTCCACCTGCCTGGGCATGGGGGGCAGAGCCATCCACCATTCCTGACAGGAGGGTGGCTTGCAGAGGGGAGTGGGATGCAGCTGTACTGAAGCAGAAACTTTGCAGCTCACAGGGATCTTTCCT
Source organism: Orientallactaga sibirica (assembly GCA_036365145.1). Lineage (NCBI taxonomy): Eukaryota > Metazoa > Chordata > Mammalia > Rodentia > Dipodidae > Orientallactaga > Orientallactaga sibirica. The sequence goes on from JAEOAD010000760.1 coordinate 49,537, forward strand.
CCCACCTACCCATACAGCAGACACAGGACTCCTGTGGTGTGAGGAGGCCTAATGAAAAGGTGACTCCTGGTGAGAAGATTCCACAGGCCCACTGTGTGCGCCTGACAACACTATGGTCAACCCACTGAGATTGACCATACTCAGGTCTGGGTTCTGCAACCCTGCCCTGCTTCTCTTGCTCTTCCTTCTTTTCTTCTTCCCTTTCTTGTCTTCCATTTCCCCTCTTTTCTCCCCCTTCCTTCTCCCCCACCCTGTTCTTTCCTTCCATTCCTCTCTCCCTTCTTCCTAATTTCCCCCTTCACTCCCCCATTCTTTCTTTCCATTCTTCTCATTTCACCCCTTTTCCTTCCTTCCTTTTATTCTCCTCATTTACCCTTTTTCCTTCCTTCTTTCCTTTCTTCTCCTCTTTTTCCTCCTCTGTTTACTTCCCTCCTTCATTCCTTCCCTCTATTATTCACCCTTTACCCCTTTTTTCTACTTTCCTTCCTTTTTCCTTCTTCTTCCCATTTGTCTCCCTTTCTCTCTTTCCCCCTTTCCTTTGTCCCTTTTTCCCTCCCTGTCTCCTTTCCTTAAGTAGAGTCTCACTTTAACTCAGGCTGACCTGGAAGAACT
>JAEOAD010002634.1:0-31018 GCA_036365145.1 Orientallactaga sibirica
ACTATACACTCACTGAATTATGACACTGTATTCCATAATTTTTTACAAATAAAATAATTTGAAAAATTGAAAATAAGTAGATACAGATGGCAACTGTGCTAATTGAACAGATGAGCAACAAATCCTTAAAAGCACTTCTAGTACTGGTCTTTGTGTGTTAGAGATGATTTGGGAGAGAGAGACTGAGATCTCATTAGTTCTTTTAGGGATAAAGGTGGAAAATATTTGTTTATATAGGTAAGAAATAGTTCTGTTTCCTAAAACCACAAAGACAGAAGACCATTTTATGATATGTATAACCCAATGGCACTGTATGAAAACTTTTCAGTGAATTTTTGATTTTAGATTACACATGTTAACTTCGAATGATTAATTAGTTCATCTTGCCTTTCCAAACCAACCTATTTCCATACAAAACAATATTCATCTCCTCAGCAAAATCTGAACTGAAAACACAGACCACACATTTTATTTCGTAGCAGATGAAAAACAGGATAGTGAAAGCATGAACACAGACTTACCGAGGTGTACAAGTGTCCCTCACTGTTCACTGCCAAATACAGCTTGGTTTGAACTCCTTCAATAGCCACCACTCGAAGACCCACAGGGATGAGGTTAAACAGAGCTGAAAATTCATAGAAAGTGAAAAAGTTATACTTCTTGATTTCATAGTTTTCCAACGTCTTCCACAGGAGAATCTGGCTCCCTAAAGGTAGTATGGACAGGACAAGCATGTACATTGACATGTAGCCACATAAAAACTAAAGCCTCATTCTACCTTCTAGTGTACTTGACTCATGGTTTCCATTACAGTCATTTAACTGGGGCTATAAGTACATATTCTCAAACACTCCAGGTATAATGGAAGACTTTAGACTCAGTACCATAGTTTATAGAATCAGAATGAGGAATATTGATACTTTTGGGGTGATCTACCACCAGGAATTGTTTTGCACATTAAATAGCATCATCCTTTATAAAAATAAACTATTTTAAATAATTTTCTCTTAAATTTATTTATTTTGAGAGAGAGAGACAAGGCAGAGAGGAGAGAGAGAGAGAGAGAGAGAGAGAATGGGCATGTCAGGGTCTTCAGCTGCAGCAAATGAACTTCGGGTGCACGTGGCACCTTGTGCATCCGGCTTCCACGGGTACTAGGGAATAGATCCTGAGACCTTTGGCTTTGTAGCCAAGTACCTTAACCACTATGCCATCTCTTCAGTCAAAAACTATGCTTTTAAACTGCTTCCCTAGGTAGTTGACCAAATTTACACTGCCAAGGTCAGAGATATCAGTCAGTTGGGAAGCGATTCCTATACTTTTAGAAGAGACATTATTGGTCCAATATCTTCATTTAAATAATCTGCCAGAGCCCACTGGCAGATTCAAATAGTACCCGAGTGGGGAGTGAGGATTAAGGAAAAAGAAAGACAAGAGAGACAAAAGATGAACTTGGGAGGGCTGTATGTCAATACCTAGGCCCCAGCCTTACTTAATTTAGCGTTTTTATACTTCTTCTCAGAGCACAAGGATGCAAATGGCAAAAATGGTAAATACAGAATTTCTCAGAAAAACGCATCTCAAAACAGTTAAATCTTTGCCTTTAGGTCAAAGGAACACTTCCTCCTCAATTTCCATATTCTGAGCAGGTAACTGATCTCTGCTTGGCCAAACATTCTGCTTATCTTTAGCCCATTGTCAAACAGAAGTTAAGTCCACATCAAATGACTCCCGACAATGATCTATATAATTTCCAATCCAACCCCCCTCCAAACATATCTAGACCTTGCAATAATAAGTCATATTCTCCCAGAGAAGCTTTTATTAAAGAACAGAAATTTTCCAAGTCAGTCTTGAGAGGGGTTTAGGTTTTAGTCTTGAAGAACAAAGATTAAATCAATAAAAAGAAGGAGGCAGGTTTTGTGGTGCCTGCCTTGAATCCTAGCACTTGCAACTCTGAGGCAGGTCAGCCTGGGGCTACAGAGTGAGTTCCAAGACACCCCACACTAGAGTAAGACACTGACTCAAAAAGAAGGTATATTTTATCACTTTTTTTTCCTGCAAAATAGTTACAAGTGGGAATCCAAATGGTGCCAATGAGGCCTTCATATCTCTCTCTCTCTCTCTCTCTCTCTCTCTCTCTCTCTTTGGTTTTGTGAGGTAGGGTCTCACTCTGGTCCAGGCTGACCTGGAATTCACTATGTAGTCTCAGGGTGGCCTCGAACACTCAGCAATCCTACCTCTGCCTCCCAAGTGCTGGGATTAAAGGCGGGCGCCACCATGTCTGGCTAGGCCTTCATCTCTTCATTGGAAGGCCTGAGTGCATGAAATTTACACCCAAGCTCTCCTCACAACCACACACCACTCACTGGAGACAACCAGTGGGTGTCCTCCCACTACGAGCTGTCTACTCCCTCCCACACCATGAACGAAAAGAAGACAGTACATTTTTAAAGCATAGTGCTTATCACACACATCTTTTGAAAATAGCCTGTGCACATTTCTCTCAGGAGTCATGGACCAAGGCTAATAATTTTTATCCTGTTTTGTAAGTTTACTGAGGATGATAAATTGGTCAGTTATTTCCATAAACAAAAATATAGAGATGTCAGTGCATTCTTAAGAAGAGTGTTGTCGGGATCACTCATTTCTGTGCGTATATATTCTCTGCAGTAGATAGGATAACATGGATGAAAAATATTAATGAGGAAGGAAGTACTCCTTGCTAAGCCTACAGTGTATCTTTCCCTGAAAATCAGGGTACTTACCAAAGAGGAGCTAGGACATAGTGTACAGTTCAAAGTATAAGTGTTCCCACCACAAGCCACTGGTGGTGCTTTACTCAACACTTGTCATAGTAAACCTGGGCCCTTTTATTATGTGAGATAAAGGAAACTAATTGCACAGATTTCAAGCCAGGACTCTGTGCTAATATCTGACAATGCAATATACAGGAAATAAGTGTAATATCTTGAGTATGTCGTGTATATATGTCATATTTTTGGAAGATGCCTTTCTCTCAGCGGTGCTCAAAATGTTCATAGATTGATAGAAAACTGTACAATGAAACATGATAATTATTTTTGAGAAGTAATAAATCACAATCCCATTATATAAGCCCATCAGTAAAAAACCTGAAAGCTTACAACTAAATTTTTCCTTATGGTTTGGTTTAAAGATATATTACTATGCATTACTTGACAACTATAAAACAAATGTAGGTCTGAAACCAGGTTTGGTCATAGTAAAATCTAATGGAAAATAATGATAAATGAAATTCAGAATTATTTGTAGAACTTCATTAGTTTACATTATTCTAAACCTTCTTTGTCCTCATTTTGGAATATTTAAAAATGATTTGTGAGTAGAGAGAAAGAGAAAGAGTGCGTGCATGGGCTTGCCAGGGTCTTTTGCTCTAAAATAAACTTTAAAAATATGTGTCACTATGTGCATTTGGCTTTACCTGGGTATTGGGAACCCAACTTAGGCCAACAGGCTTTACAAGCAAGGGCCTTTAACCACTGAGTCATTTCCAGCTCTTCTTACTTATCTTTTTTTGTGTGTGTGAGGTAGGGTCTCACTCTATCCCAGGCTGACCTGGAAATCACTATGCATTCTCAGGGTGGCCTCCAACTCATAGCAGTCCTCCTACCTCTGCCTCCAGAGTGCTGGGTTTAAAGGCTTGTGCCACCACGCCTGGCTCTCAGTTATCTTAAAGCAACTTTTAACAGAGGAGTTCAGGATACGCTCTGGGTTTCTGCGCCTGTCCCAGGGCAGTTGCACTGCAGCAAGCCCTTCACAGTGACAGAGGCGAGAAAGCCACCAGCTTCGCACGCACGCACACACACCGGTTAGGCAGCCTCATCCCTACAAGCTGGGCTTCAAACTCCCCTGACGTGGCCGCCCAAACCCCTCCACCGTCCTCCAATCTAAGGGGGGGACATGTCAAAAGACAAAAGCCCCTTCCCACCTCATCTCTTTCTGCACCTTTTCTTGGAGCCAGAGTTGGACCGGAAAAGACCACTACCTTGTTTTTGTCGCAGCTGGTCTAGCCTTTGCTTGGGCTGCGGACACACTGGCAGGCATTGGATTTCTCGTGCTCACCCCTTGTCTCTTCTGACGAGGAGCAAGCGGTGACAGCCGGCGCCACGGCCATGACGCCCACACCACCCTTTCTTTTGGGGCCCTTGGTGGGTTCACCTCGGGCCCCAACTCTGCGCTGCCACTGGCCTGGGCTCTTCTTGGCCAGCGCTGGGCTCGGGCTTCTGCACACTCGAGTTTCCGCCGAGGAGGGCCATGGTCCAACGCCCGCGGGCGGCTGGCAGTCTGGGTCCCAGCCGACGCCACAGCCCCGGGCGGGGAGAGCAGGCTACACTGACCCGCAGGCTGAGGAGACCGGGCCGCCCTCAGACATGCTCGTGGCCCTGAGCCCTGAGGACACTGGGCAAGCCCCAGCCTGTCCTTTGGGAGTCACGAGGCATCCCCCGCCCTGTGCGCACGTGCGGAGAGTGCCTGAGGAGGGAGGGGTGAGAGCGCAGGTGGGGGGGGCAGTCCCTTGGGAGAGAGGCCACGGGCGCGGGCGGGGGGAGGAGGCAGCGCGGGCGAGCGCGCTCCGGCCCTGGCCCCCTCCCTGTCCTCTTCCCCTAGTCCTGCAACTTCTAGGCCTGATGCTCGCAAAAGTTGGCCAGTGCCAGCTTTCCACCTGTGATCAAACAGGTAACTTCCTCACATCCTCCCCATTGCTGTTCCTGCTGCTCTGTGTGAGGTGCAGTCACCAGACAGGAATTCATCTCCACAGGCCCCCTTCCCCTCCCTCCTGAAGAGCACAACGGCCTCAGGGTGGCCCTCTTCCTGGTAGGTCAGTCCCCTCCTTCAGGGAGCCCAGCTACCGATTGTCTCCAGAGGGCCTCCCCCATCCAACTCATCCCCCAAATACCCCCGGGTCACTCAGCCTAACACCTGTAGAGGCCTAAGGTCCTGCCCTGGTGCACAAAGCTGGTGCCCTCGCTTCCCCCTCTGGACAGAGCTTTGGCGGTGAACAGTGATGGAGGAAGAGCCCTGGGAAAAGGGAGTTGCATTCAGAGCTGCGCTGGCTCCGCTTTTGGGAAGGGGAGGAGTGGGATTGGGTTCTTCCCTGAGTGTCTGACTCTTAGCTGGCCAGTGGGAGCCTGGGCTGGAGCCCTTGGAAGTTCACCAGACCCCTGCCCCAGCCTGAGTCACATAAAGTCCCCACCCACTGAGGTATTTTGCATGGCCACACCTGTTGCCAGCCACTCAGAAGAGGCGACAGATGGGCTCAGCCCCAGCTACGAGGGCAGGGACAGCCACTACAGAGCTGAGCACCACACTGTCACCCAGTGGTTTTTGCTGATTTTTCATATCATGCCAATTTTTGTGAGCCAAACCCCCTTTTCTCTCTAGGCCCCCTCATCTCTAGCGGGTTGGGTTTGGGAATCCACGCAGTGAGCTTGAAAGGTTTGCCATAGGCAGTATTTGGGAAATACACAGCCCAGTCTCTTTTAGCTCTAGCCCATCTCCAATGTTTTGATTTCTTTTACCCGATCCTCAGGAAAGCACCTTCTCTTCCAAGTCTGACCTGGAAATCACTATGCATTCTCAGGGTGGCATCAAACTCATGGCAATCCTCCTACCTCTGCCTCCCGATTGCTGGCATTAAAATCGCACACCACCATGCCTGGCCCTCTTCTCAGTTTTCTTAAAGCAACCTTTAATATAAGAGTTAAGATAATGAGGCAGAGGGAGAAAATGAAGAGACATTGAGATTTCTCTTGTTTTTTTTTGCGTTTTTTTCTAACCACTCTCTGAGTTTTATTTTAATAAAACCTAAAATAAAATTTAGCCAGGCGTGGTGGCGCACGCCTTTAATCCCAGCACTCAGGAGGCAGAGGTAGGAGGATCGCCTTGAGTTCAAGGCCACCCTGAGACTACATAGTTAATTCCAGGTCATCTTGGGTCAGAGTGAGACCCTACCTCGAAAAACAAACAAACAAAAATAAATAAATAAAATAAAATCCTTAAATTCCAACAGCTTGAAAGAAGTAGGAGGAACAAAAGCAAAAAACATCAGCAATCTATATATGGTCTTATCTACTCCTGAATAATGGTATGAATTAACTAGCAGAACATGTATTTTTCCTTATGAACTCCAAATTTCTGTGGAGCCTGATTCAAAAACACACATGCAAAACAAACAAACAAACAAACAAACAAACAAACAAACAAACAATCCCTAAAACCTGGAAGACAGCACTAAATGTGATATGGCTGGTCATCCATATTAGTCCAATATTTGTTTCAGACATTCAAGATAGAATCAGTATTTCATAAATCCTGTCCAAGATGTGTCAAGAGGTTAGTCTTGTAGATAAAATAATGAATAAGTTATATCAGAGAAAAACATAGAGATAACCACTATCTTTCTGCATGCTTTGTTGTTTTAGTTTATCTGTTTTATTTTGAGACAAGGTGTTGCTTCTTTCTTTGACTGGTGTGATACTTGCTATGTAGCTCACACTGGCCTTGCTGAACTGTGGGCAGTCTCCCTGCCTCATCCTCCGTAGTGCTAGCATTTCAAACATGTATCACCTTGGTCAGTATAGCTTGGGTTTCTCTAATTGTGGACTATTTCTTCACAGATTGAAGGGTAAGATGAAAAAAATTCAGGGAGAAAGCAATTACTTGCATTTGTGTTTTCAAAGCATATTTAATAAATAATAAAAATTCTTCAATTTCAATCATAGTTTTGAAGTTGTTAATGATTGCATTTCCCTATGACTTATTCTCTTTGTGTCTACTGAAAACAGCTGCTTTCTACATTAAAAGGATCATTTTCTCAGAGCTGTGCACCTAGTTGGTACGCAGGGTTTGCTGTATTCTACTCTATAGCCACACTTCTTCATCACTTAAGATAGAGTTATTTCTCTAACAGGCTAATTAATAAAGATATTATTTTAAAGAAAATTAGAGAATTGGCATATATAACTGGTAATATTATTACAGATTTGAAGAGAGAGGGAAACTTATCCATTTAACATAGCCTTCATTGTACCCAAAGCAGATACAATAAACCATCATTATGAAATGCCTATCATTTGTTTCCTTTTCCAAAAAAATAAATAATTTAGCTGGGCGTGGTGGTGCTTGCCTTTAATCCTAGCACTCGGGAGAAAGAGGCAGGAGGATGACTTTCATTTCAAGGCCACCCTGAGACTACAGAGTGAATTTCAGGTCAGCTGGGCCAGTGTGAGACCTTACCTGGAAAAACCAAAATAAATAAATGAATGAATGAGTGAATAAATAAATAAATTATAAGTTCTAATTTACACATTATGAAGTTTTATTGGACTGACGCTATTATAATAACTCTAGGTCACATAAGCTTAAATGTATAACATCAAACATGTTTTTAGAAATGGATATATTTGGGAAACTATGAAATCATTTGTTATCATGTTCTTTCTTACCGTTTCAAGTTAAAATAACAGAAAAACAATTATATTGAATTCAATGAGAAAGTCAGATAAGAAAAATTGAAAGAAATAAAAGTGTAATACAAGTAATAATACAGATTAATGAAGTGCTATACAAATGACTGACAGTTGAAAAATACAACCTATAATCCTACTCCACTCATTTAATTAATGAGTTAAAATGAATGCCCAAACTTGTTTGGCTTGAGGGAGGAAATATATATATATTTGAATGGCTATACTTTCATATTGATAGATTAATCATTAAGTGTTCTGTTTTTGTGGTGGTTTCTGTATACATACCTAAATGGGGAAGTGAAGTTAGCCCCTCAACTCCCCTCTCTCTTAACATCAAGCCTAGAGTCAAGCACCACTAATCTGCTATTTCTTTTGAGATAATTTCCATGTGAGTGAATCGAGTTGTGGTAATATGCTCCTTCGATTGACTTACCATTCTGTGCATTACTCTGACTAAACACAGATTATCATCAGGCTATGTTCTTTAATAGTTTTCCGATGTCATTAGTACACAGAAATGTCATGCATTTTCAGTGGGAGTTCTAAGGCAACGAAAGGTAGAAGCTATGCATAGGTAGGAATGGAATAATTAGACCTATATTTAAAGAATCTATAGTAACAAATGGAGCCTGGGTTTTGTGTGTACATGTTTGTGTTGTATATCTCCTAAAATGATTACATACAGTGTGATCTTGATGTGTTTAGCGCAGCACACTTAGAAAGACACACAGCCCAATGAACCCTCAATTCTTTTTATACTTTTCCTTTCCAGGAAAGATATATGAACACCAGATCAAAAGACACATATATTTTTGTATTTGGAACTAGACATTAAAAGTTGACAGGGCAAAACTTGACCAGGTGGGGTTCATTGGTAGCTTACCATAAAATTCCCTTTAACAGTGCCCATTGTTCCAAAGAAAACAGAGTAATATACTTCCATTAATACCTTCCCCAAACATCACTTTGTAATATAACTTGAGGAATGTTTTATTATTAATCACTATGTATTAATGTTGATTATTTAATTCTAGTAAAATATATTCCTTCATTTGGATTGTTGTTTTAAATAGAATGCATGCATAGAGCTGGAGAGATGAGGTGGCTTAGCAGTGAAGGCCCTTGCCTCCAAAGCCAAAGGACCCAGGTTCAATTACCCAGGACCCACATAAACCAGGTGCACGAGGTGATGCATACATCTGAAATTCATATGCAGTGGCTGGAGGCCCTGGCACGCCTATTCTCTTTCTCTCACTCTATCTGCCTATTTCTCTCTCTCAGTCTCTCAAGTCAATAAATAAATTAAAATAAAATATAGAATCTTATCCATGAAAGGGCATCTGGGATTCATTATGAAACTTTAATATCAACTCGGTAATACAGGAGTTTGCAAAAACAGAAAAATCATCTGACATAGAGGGTCTTTAATCTTAGGAACCAAAAGCTTTGGAAGAATCATGGAAGATGATTTCCTCTTCTTTGGCCTAGGAAGCATTCTTAAAATGTGTAAAGCTCTTCAGTCCTTAATATCAAAAACCTTGTCTATGACTTAGCTGTCTCTAGCTATGTAGTTCTGAAAGTAGTCTTTAGTGCTCAGATCTACTTTCCTCCATTTTCCCTTCAGGCAAGATTGGGGTGTAGCAGACAGCTTCAGGATCACTGAGAAGCTGGCCTGCCATCATAGGACCAAACACAGAGAGCAGGAATGATGTCCGCTCAGCTCCCCTCAGGCAATTTCCAAAGTACATTTGACTGCTTGTCCCGTGTCCCGGTCACGCTTTCCCAAAGCCTGGGAGCGGCGGGCAGGAGCGCGCTGCTGCACGCGCACACACACACACACACACACACTACATATCTGACGCTCAGGGGATACATCCAGGATAGGATATGCTTTGGGTCTCTGCGCCTGTCCCAGGGCAATTGCACTGCAGCAAGCCCATTACACTAACAAAGGCAAGAAAGCCATCGCCTTCGCATGCATGCACACCGGCTAGGCGGCTTCATGCCCACAAGCTGGGCTTCAAACTCCTCTTACATGGCCACCCCAACCCCTCCACAGTCATCAAATCCAAGGGGGGACATGTCAAAAGCCAAAAGCCCCACCTGGTCTTCTTCTGTGCCTTCTGTGCCTCTTCTTGGAGCCAAAGAGTTGGACCTGGGAAAAGATGAGTTCAACTTGTTTTTGTCGCATCTGGTCTTGCCTTTGCTCGGGCTTTGGTCTGGGCCCCGAGTTCAAGAGCAGCCTGAGATCACACAGTGGGTTCCGGGTCAGCCTGGCCTACAGCCACACCCGACCTCAAAAACCCATATTAATAATAATAACAATACCAATAATAAAAATAAAATAATAAATGATAAAATTAAATTAAAAAGTAAAATAAAATAATAAATAATGAAATAGAAAGTTAAATAAATAATAAAATTAATTAAATTAAATTAAAAAGTAAAATAAAGCAATAAAATAAATAATAAGATAAATTATAAATACCAAAATAAAAATTTAAATAAAATGATAAATTATTATATAAATAATAAAATAAATAAAATAAAAAATAAGAAAATTGCAGTCAACTTGCTTAGAAGGAGGAGGAGGGTCGCGGCCATGAGTTTGTGGCCAGCCTGAGACGACAGAGTGGATTATGGCTCAGACTGTCCTAGAGCCACACCTGACCTCAATGGTAATCATAATGATGATGATGATGATGATGATAATAATAAACAAATGAACTCGGGCTGGAGGGATGGCTCAGCAGTTAAGGGACATGCCTGCAAAGCCTAAGGATCCAGGTGCGACTCTCCAGGACCCACGTAAGCCAGATACACAATGTAGTGCATGAGTCTGGAGTTCATTTGCAGCGGCTGAAGGCCCTGGCGTGTCCATTCCCTCCTCTCTTCGGCGTCTCTCTGTCCCTCTCTCTTTCTCTCTCTCTAATCAATAAGTAACTAAAGTATTTTTTAAATATGCATTTTCATTTATTTACTTATTAGACACACAGAGAGGTTGTGCACTGGACAGGCCTTGAGCCAGGATGCCAGCCATATGGCCTTTTAAGATTTCTTTATCTTTATTTCTTCCTTTAATAATTTGTAGTTATTGCTGGGCATGGTGACACACATCTTTAATCCCAGCACTCAGGAGGCCATGGTAGGAGGATCGCTGTGAGTTCAAGGCCACCCTGAGATGACTACAAAGTTAGTTCCAGGTCAGCCTGAGCCACAGTGGTGAGACCCTATCTCAAAAAACAAAAAACAAACAAAAAATTAGTTATTTATTCATTTATTATTTGCATTTATTTATTATTATTTAGATTTATTTGCTATTTAAATTTATTTATTATTATTTGTCTTTATTTCTTTATTATTGATATTTATTTATTATTTACATTCATTTATTTAGTATTTATCCTTATTTATATAGTTGTTTATTTTTAATATTTGTTTATTTAATATTTACACTGCTTTGTTTATTATACTTATTTAGTAATTATATTTATTTATTGTTTTATTTATTTAATATTGATATACTTTTTTATATTTAGCCTTATTTATCATATTTATTTATTGTTTTATTTATTATTTATTTTCGCTTGTTTAATATTCATACTGATTTATTACATTTACTTACTTATCATATTAATTTATTGTTATATCTTTACTTATTATTTATATTCGTTGATTTAGTATTTATTGTTTATAATCGTGTGTTTAATATTTATCCGTATTTGATTATTATATGTATTTATTAGATTTATTTATTAATTATTTATATCCATTTATTTAGTATTTAATCCTTATTTGTTTATTATATTTATTATTTTATTTATTATGTGTATTTATTTATTTATTTATCATTTATGTTCATTTATTTAATACTCACCCTTATTTGTTTAATATATATATATATATATATATATATATATATTACTTATTGCTTTCCTTATTTATTGGTTATACTCATTTACTTAATATTTATACTGATTTGTTTATAATATTTATTTATCATATGTATTCATTGTTTTATTTTTATTATTTTTTTTTTTTTTTTTTTTTTTTTTGATTTTTGTTTTTCGAGGTAGGGTCCCACCACTCTGGGCCAGGCTGACCTGGAATTAACTTTGTAGTTCCAGGGTGGCCTCGAACTCACAGCGATCCTCCTACCTCTGCCTCCCAGTGCTGGGATTAAAGGCGTGCAACACCATGCCCTGCTATTTTTATTATTTATATTTGTTTGTTTAACATTGATCCTTATTCGTTCATTATATTCATTTATCATAATTATTTATTTGTTGTTTTATTGATTGATTATATATATCTATTTGTTCATTTTATCATTTCACCATTTATTGGTGAGAGAGAAAGAATGGGACCGTTGCATGCCACGGCCTCCCAGGGACCACGGGCACCGCTTTGTGCTTTGGGACCTGGGGATTCAAACCCGGGTCTTTTGGGCTCCGCTGGCAGGCGCCCTAACCTCTGACCCACCTTTCCAGACCAAAAGTAGATAGAGCTCAATGAATGAAGCTGTCAGACAGCCTGAGAGTACAGAAACCAGCCCCTCAGTCCCTTACACTCTCCCGATGGAAGGAAGGAAGGAAGGAAGGAAGGAAGGAAGGAAGGAAGGAAGGAAGGAAGGAAGGAAGGGAGGGAGGGAGGGGAGGGAGGGAGGGGGGGAGGGAGGGAAGGAAGAAAGGAAGGGGAGGAAAAGACTTCTTTAACTGACAACTTCCATCAATAAAAACAATATAAAAAGATGAAAATATCATCCGTTTGTAGTGGTGGGATGCCCCCGCATTCATTCTCCCAGTTGAAAACCCCACAAGATATCTGCTTTTTAGCTGTTTCTGGGGAGTCCCTGCTGGATACAGAAATCGTGTCTGGGGTACCGACGGACTGTGGGTGCGGAACCGAAAATTATGTAGGAGACACAGACAAGGCTAGCATGTACCCCAACCGCCCTCCCCTCGCCCAGTGAAGAATGGGAAGAAGGGGCGGCGGGGGCGGCGCAGGCATAGGCAAAGCATCAGTGAGGTACAGGACAGGGTAGGAGGTAAAGGCTCTCTCTCACTCTCTCTCAAGAGACTCGTGACAGGATGGGAGTGGCGGGTGGCACTATGCATTCCCACACTCCTGCTTGAAAGAAAGAGAGAGAGAGAGAGAATGGAAAAGACTTTTTTTTCTTTTCACTTCCTAACGTATTGTGAAGAACTCTGACATGTGGGCATCACGTTGTGAGTGCTTGTTTCTTTAAGAGTGTTCACCTAAAAATCCATAGGAGAGACAGAAGAAACATACCATGTCCATCACAAAGCAAGCTCCGCTTTTAAGAAATGTCAGTTTTATTTTACTTAGAAAAACCTGCAGGGCAACTAGAAGAATCACAGCAGCGGTTTAAGGAAGGAGGAGGAGGAGGAGAAAGAATGGGCTGGGGAGATAGACGTGGTTGATCCCGTAGTAACTTAAAGGTGGGGTTCAATTCCTCACTAACCATGTAAAAGCAGGTACATGATGTGGCACTTGTGTCTTGAGTTAGTTCCCTTTGCAGTGGCAGGAGAGCCTAGCATTCATTCTCCCACATGAAAATCCTACAAGTCATCTGTGTAAAATTAAACATTTTTTTTCTTAGCGGGTTCTGAGGAGTACCGGGCAACTCCAGTTACAGAACCAACAGTACTTAGGAGACAGTAGAAGGCTGGCATGTACACCAAACGCCCTCCCCTCACCCGGCGAAATACGAAAGCCAGATGCATAAGGGGGCACATGCATCTGGAGTTTGTTTGCAGTGGCTGAAGTCCTGGTGTGCCCATTCTCTCTCTCTCTCTCTCTCTCTCTCTCTCTCTCTCTCTCTTTCTCTCAAATAAACAAATATAAAAATACATTTAAAATACTGAAAAAAGAAGGGAAGAAGAACACACACACACACACACACACACACGGAACCCACAACAGTGGGTTAAACGTGACACTGGAGTTCGTTTGCAGTGGCAGAAGACTCACTATTTGTTCATTCTCATCCATTCCTTTTTATCATCTATCTATCATCTATCTATCATCTATCTATCTATCTATCTATCTATCTATCTATCTATCTATCTATCTATCTATCTATCTATCTATCTATCTATCTATCATCTCTCTGTATGCCTCTCTCCATGGTCTACCATTTCTCATCTCTTTAAATAAATAACTATAAATGATAGATAAGAAAAGAAAGTAAAAATCTGGCTGTGGTGGCACACGCCTTTAATCCCAGCACTAGGGAGGCAGAGGTAGGAGGGTCGCCATGAGTTGAAGGCCAGTCTGAGACTACATAGGCTGAAGTCCAGGTCAGCCTGGGCTAGAGTAAGACTCTACTTCCAAAAAACAAAAGAAGAAAAAGAAAAGAAAAAAACAAAATAAAAGAAAGTAGTAGTAAGAGTAAGAAGGGGGTGTGAGGACAGAATGAAAAATCCTACAGGTTATCTCTGTTGACCATTCAGAAAATATCTTTTTTTAAGGACACATAATAATTTTGATAAAGATCACAAAGCAGCCTAACATGGTGGCGAAGCCCTTTCACTCCAGTGCTCACTTGATCCAGATGCTTACTTAAGAGGGTTTCCGTGAGTTCCAGGCCCCTCTGGGGCTACAGAGTGAACTCTGCACTAGCGTGGCTGTTGTGGGTGAGGGCCTGTTTTCCCGACTTTCACTGTCTCAAGTTTCAAACAGCAACCTCTAGATGGCACCCCAGTCCAAGGAAAGCCTTTGGCTAATATCACTAGGATGGGTCGCTCTTCTCTCTTCCCCTCTCCTCAAATAAAAGCAGAAGTCTAGCCGGGTGTGGTGGTGCATGACTTTAATCCCTGCACTTGGGAGGCAGAGGTAGGAGGATGTCCATGAGTTCGAGGCCATCCAGAGACTACATAATGAAGTCTAGGTCAGCCTGAGCTAGAGTGAGACCCTAACTCAAAAAAAAGCAGAAGTCACGCTGTTGCTGCTAGGGGTGGGGCACAGCCGGGAGGATGGCCTAAACAACAAGTACCACATGATGTCTTAACCAGCATGGCCTGCCTCATCGGATACATCTGGAGTGTATTTGCAGTGCCCGGAGGCCCTGTTGTGCCCATTCTCCCTCTCCTTCCCTCTCCCCCAATAATAAATAAGAATACACTCTGAGACTACATAGTGAATTCCAGGTCAGTCTGGGCTAGCGTGAGACCCTACCTCCAAAAACAAAACAAAACAACCCAAAAGACCAAAAAAAGGAAGGCTAGAGAGATGGCTCCATGGTGAAGGTTGCTGGCCTCCCAAGCAAGATTAGATACCCCAGTACCCACAATAGAGCCATGTGCACAAAACGGCACGTGCATTTGCAGTGCCTGGAGGCCCTGTTGTACCCATTTTCTCTTTATCTGTAGCCCCAAGCTGGCCTGAAACTCCAAGAGCTAAAAATGGAGATCAAAAAGCAGGGCATGGTGGTGCACGCCTTTAATCCCAGCACAGGGGAGGCAGAGGTAGGAGGACTGCTGTGAGTTCGAGGCCACCCTGAGACTCCATAGTGAATTCCAGGTCAGCCTGGCCCAAAGTGGTGAGACCCTACCTTGAAAAACCAAAAAAATGAAATCAGAGTTGAAAAGACAGGCATGGTGGCTCATGCCTTCCATCCCAGCACCCAGGAGGCAAAGGTAGGAGGATCGCGGGTAGTTCAAGGCCACCCTGAGACTACATAATGAATTCCAGGTCAGCCTGAGCTGGAATGAAACCCTACCTCGAAAAACCAAATAAAGAAATAAAAATAAAGAAATAAATAAAAGTTAAAAAAAAAAAAAAAAAGGAAACCAGAGTTGGGTGTGGTGGCACACGCCCTTAATCCAAGCACCCAGGAGGGGCTCAGGAATTTAGGAGGATCCCCGTGAGTTCCAAGCCATCCTGGGATGGACCGAACAAGAGATTTTGAGTCTATCCTGAGCTAGAGGGCGGTGTTCCCATTCCACCTCCACCTCAGTTTTCTGTTTCTTTACTTGCAAATAATTAAACAAATACGTGGTGCATGTGTCTATATTCACACAAAAGGAAGTAAGCAAATTATAGAAATAAAATGAGATGCCTTAAAATAAGAAGAAAATGTCAAAACAAGAGCAAAGAAATCTACACACACACACACACACACACACACACACACACACACACCAAGTCTGTATCTCTTGGAGGGGTGCTGACTGCCACCAGCTGGAACTATGGTGGTACTGTTTATATGTGGAATTGCACCAAAATGGACTCAAATAGATTGGGAGCGCAGGGACGCAGGATGCTGGGAGAGAGGACACATATGTATGGTGGGAGGGATGGAGGAGCCCTAGGGCGACTCTACTTGAAATCTCTCTGTCCAGTATTTGTATGGCACAATACAGGCCTGGTCCTAGCCAGACCGCATGGCAAAAGACAACAGGAAGTGGCTTCTGTAAAAGTGGCGTTTTGCGCAGGCTTGATGTGACAACAGTTACAGCCCCATGCTTGCGAGAAGCCTACTACGAGATGTCCTGTCCAGAGACAAGCTGTCATTGGTCACCAAAAGGGGACCGCCCCATACAAGGATTAACAGCCCCTTAAAACCCATGTGTACTTCCTGAATAAACGAGTTTGTGGATTCTCGCTCCACTTTCACCCAACTCCCGGAGTCTGTGTCGTGACTCCGCGCTGCTCACCCCAATTCGGCAGAGACCCTATCGTCCCTCCTGAGCTGGCCTTGGGGGGGACCCCAACATCTGGCGCCCGAACAGGGACCCTCTGCCCCGACGTCGGTGTTAGCGAGACACCCCATCCGTGACCCCCCTGCCCCATCGGCATCTGGCGAGATGCCCCGTTAAACGTCCCGTGAGCCGGTGAGCAGCCCCTCGGCGTTTGGCAGAACGGCAAAATGCCCAGTTCTTCGAGAAGCCCCCTTGGCGAGTAGCCCCCTCGGCGATGCCTCGTCCTTGAAAGTGCGACGAGCAAAGAGCCCAGTTCTTCATTGGTGAGAGAAAAACGGCTAACGGTTGCAAGTATTGATCATCACTGAATATAAAAGACCCCTACTTTAGGCAAGTTACACTTGTTTTCTTTTTTTTCTAGGGAGATAGGTCTGGCTCTAATGGGTAGTGACCATCATATTTTTAGCAGGGTATCTTCCTCCTTTAAGACTGTCTACCTTTTTGAGATAGGGAGCATCTCTCATTTCGCTGCTCATTGGGGCCTGGTGCCCACTCTCTCTCCCTCTCACTCCTTTTAATTAAATAAATTAAAAAATTTGCAGGCATGGTGGCGCACGCCTTTAATCCCAGCACTCTGGAGGCAGAGGTGGGAGGATTGCCATGAGTTCAAGTCCACCCTGAGAATATAGAATGAATTCCAGGTCAGCCTGGGCTACAGTGAGACCCTGCCTTGGAAAACAAAACAAAACAAAATAAATTAATTTAAAAAATTAAAACATATTTATCTCCAAGAGTCAAATGTGATGCACCCGGCAAGGAATTCCAGCATTTGAGAAGTCGAGGCCTGAGTTGCAGTCGTCTTTGCTATATATTGTGTTCAAGATCAGCCTAGGGTGTCTATCTCACCTCCACCACAAATTAATGTTCAGATGCCAGCCAGGTATGGTGGTGCTCACCTTTAATCCCAGCACTTGGAAGAAGAGGTAGGAGGATTGCTGTGAGTTCAAGGCCACCCTGAGAATACATAATGAATTCCAGGTCAGCATGAGCTGCAGAAGGCATCCAGGCCTCTTGGAGTTGTAGGGAAAGACTTTCTGGCGTCTTCGCTGTCTATGAGCCATCTTTTCTCGGAGAACAGACATGGACGCTGGATCAGTATTAAGTAATACTGAAGCATGGAAACTAAAACAGAATGAATGAGTTACTCTCTTTGGAGCTTATCATTCCCTACTAAAGTTTAAGGGGAGGAACCACACGTGACAAATTGTCACTTGGGCTCATCTTACCTTGAAGATCATCTGGGAAAGTTCTTTGTTGAAAGTTGTTCCTCTAGTACTGTTGCAAATTGGAGACTTGCTCTCGATCCAGGCACTCGCTATCTGAGACCCCTTGCCTTTACAGGAAACCACTGACTTCTCCACCCTGAGTTTGCCATCGTCCTCTGCTGACAGACTTCTGTCACAGGCGTCTGACACTGGAAATTTGATGCTTGACCCGAGTCAACTATGTCACACTGCATTCGCTTAGCACCAACCCTAAACCCATCTGGCAGGCGGAAGTGCTGCTCCCTTGCTGTTGCCAAGAGTTTAAAGACATTATAAGTGTCTTTTGGTCATTTGTAAAATTGGAAAGCCTAGATATGTTCTTCTCTTGCTACCAAGTTGTCAATTGCACCAAGAAGGTGATAAAAGAGAGACAGATGTGAATGGGACACATTCACAGCACTGGTTTCCTCTTCAGGTATCCCACAGTTTTAGGAACGTTCCCTTTGTAATAACGGGCTGGGGAGATGGCTGAGGTGAAAACCTAAGGTGGGGGGTGATCTGTGATTAAAGGAACCCAAAGAGTACCTCTTCCCAGCTCAAGCCTGGTCCACAACAACATTTCTGCAACCTGATATTAATTTACATAAAACAGAAATTCAGTGACGAGAGGCTCGCTCAAACTTCAGTGGTTCCTTGTTCTGGATCATCACCTTGTGGGCATGAGAACTCTCATACCAAGAAGCAAATCCTGTTTGTCCTCATTTCCATGGTGAGCATTGCTTGCTGGGAAATTGCATGTGGTCACTCACAGTAACCGAAGAAAGACTGCTAAAATACCTTTACCCCAAATACTTACTTATTTGAGCACTTAAAATTTTTCTATGTTTTATGTTTAAAAGGCAGATGTCTTTTTTTGGTTCTCAAAGGTAGGGTCTATATATGGCTGTATATATATATATCATGCTCTAAACACCTCCTCCTGCTTTTGGCTGAGTAACACTGTACTTAGGGCAGTCCAAACTCAGGTGGCCATTTTGAGCGTTTTTTTGAAAGAGCAGATTCTCTAACCTCCCGTGAACGTGTCGCGGTCACCCGAGGTTAGAAAATCTGTAGCCGGACGGGCCAGGAGAAGGCCTGGGTGTTCCAGGGACTCTCTGCGTGGTAGAAAAACGGGGCTCCCCACAAGCACCTGAGTCATCTGCTCACATCTGTCTGTGACCTCCAGAACTGACAGAGGATTTGAGATATTCAGTGGGAGTTTTGAGCACCCTTTCTACCTGAGGCTCACACTTCTGGTGACCCTCCAGACATGGGGGAGTGTCCTAAGTCCCCAAAGGGAAAAAATTGGGGGAATCTTAAGCCAACATGCATCTACAGAAAAAGCTTTAAAAAAACTTTTTATTTTATCTTATTGTTTTTGGCGAGAGACAGAGAGAGAGAGAGAGGGAGGGAGAGGGAGGAACACAGAGATGGGCACGCGAGCAGTGTCTCAGCTGCTGCGAACGAAATCCAGATGTGGTCGCCCCCTTGTGGCCAAGTGCGGCAGTGCACCCTTGCGTCACTTTGCATCTGACTAAACGTGGGACCTGGAGACTGAAATCCCACTCAGGATTCGAACCAGTGTTCTTAGGGTGAGGAAGCAGGCGCCTTATCCCCTAAGCCATCTCTCCAGCCTAGAAATTCCTTTTGCCTTATAAGCCTTAGGAGCTGAAGAGTGGGCAGAAGGAATCGAGAACCTCAGACTTGGAAAGTGGACCTTGAGGCACGGAGTCCCCACAAGGAGGCGCTTGAGAACCTTCCTGACAACAAAGTGATGCAGGTGTGGTGATGGACCACAACAAGGGAAAGGTATGCAAAAATGGCCAATACGCCATTTCTTTATTCAGTCACACCTGCAAAACATCACAAAGCCAAAATAACAAAAAGAAAAAAGGAAGGAAGGAAGGAAGAAAAGAAAGGAAGGAAGAAAGACAGAAAAGCAGAGGCAAACAAACAAGCAACAGAGAAAGAAAGAAAAACTAAAATATACAATAAATCAAATAAATTATGATCGAAACAGACTGAAGCTTTGACTTTACATAGCCTAAATGCCAGGAATAGTTGTAAGCGAAGCGATGACACACAACACATTTGGCCAACGTCTATTAGGTCCTGCTAAGGAGAGGACTCGATAATCTTTGAAAATGACAGAAAAACCCTATGTGCTCTATCTCTGCAGGAGACACGGAGATGGCTATGCAGGCCTTTGTCATGATAGAGAAAATTCAGAGTTGGTTTCAGAAACTTTCCAGAAGGTCTCCTGGGAAAGAAAATTCCACAGACACAAGGCCAGTGTCACCTGGTGTCATCACGTGAAAAGTCGACATCATAGAAGCCTCCCTTCAACTGAGATCCAGAGAATGCTCGCTGGCACTTAGTATGTATGTTAGGACATTAGAAGGATTTAATGCTGAGCGTGATACTTCTTAGAAGTTATTCTCACTTTTCCTGGACACCAATTGTGAATAAGTACATGTTAGAAGGGTTTTGGCTGTGAGTTCAAGGCCAGCCTGAGACACGACAGTGAATTCTGTGTCAGCCGGGGCTACAGGCAGTCCCTACCTGGCACCCTCCCCAAATTTATATATATATATATATATATATATATATATATATATATATATATATATTTCTGTATGTACTTATGGATACAAATTTACATATGGCCTTAAAACTAATCCTATTATGATATATATATATATATATATATATATATATATATATATATATTTACATATAACTATATATAGTTGTATATGTTATGTCGTATAAATAATGTATAATAATCTATAATACATGTAATTATATTTTATACATGTCATATGTGTAAATATATATCACATATATTTTTATATATTTTTATATATGTGATATATGTATAAATTTCCATGTATATTCATACATGAAATCACATATTTACCTATAAGTTAATATATAAATTTAAATATATATATATTGAATAATGTATAATACATAAAATAAATACATAGTATATTATATATATATATATATATATATATATATATATATATATATATATATATATATATATATATATATATGTGTGTGTGTGTGTGTGTGTGTGTGTGTGTGTGTGTGTTTATATGTATATCATGTTCTAAACACCTTCTCCTGCTTTTGATTGCATGACCCTGGACTTAGGGTAGACGTTACATTTATTACTTTGGTTTTGGGGTTTCCTTGGTGTGCCAGGTTGGACTGGCTCTAGCCCAGGCTGACCTGGAATTCACTCTGTCGTCTCAGGGTGGCCTTGAACTCACATCCACGACGCTCCTCACTCTCTGCCTCCCTCCTAGTGCTGCTGGGATGAAAGGTGTGATCGCCACCACAGATATATATTTTTATTATTATTATGTCATTTTATTATTTTCATTATTAATGGAGAGATAGAAGGAGTCAGACAGAGACAGAGAGAGAATGTGACTTCCGTCGTCAGCCTGGGCTACAGTAGACCCTACCTCTAAAAATCAAAACATAAATAAATAAAATATAGAAGGGCTGGAGCGAAGGCTTAGTGGTTAAGGCATTTGATTGCGAAGCCAAAAGAACCAGGTTTGATGCCCCACGTCCCACTTTAGCCAGATAGACATGATGGAGCATGGATCTGGAGTTCGTTTGTATTGCCTGAGGGCCCTGGCATTTCCATTCTCTCTCCCTCTCCGTCTTCTTCTGTCTCTCAGAAAACAATCAATCAAACAATCAGTCATTCAATAGAATCAACAAGTGATTCAGAAACACATTTGGCCAAGGTCTATTAGGTTCCGGCTAAGCAAAGGACTCGATATTCTTTGAACATAAGAGAAAAACTCTATGAGCTCTATCTCTGCAGGAGAGACGCAGAATGTTATACAGGCCTTTGTCACGATCAAGAAAACTCAGAGTTGGTTTCAGAAGCTTTCCAGGCGAGAGAAAAGGGGGCGGGGTGGTACAGCAACCGCAACAGTGACTCTCCCATAAAATCCCACTGCCTTCTGTGCCATATGAACCGATTCGCCAATGCAGAATGCGGCTGACTGCTTGTTTTGTTTTTTTTTTTTTTTTTTTTTTTTTTTTTAGTTTCTTGCACAGAGGCAACTAGATCCGAGGAAATATTCGACAAAATTCATGAATAGATACCTGAACCCCTTAAAAAGAGAGGTCGAGCTTGCCAGCTGAAACAGCACCGCAGACACTGCAGAGAGATCTTGAGAAGAGCCACACGGCTGGTTGAGGGCAGAATTTGGAAACC
Organism: Orientallactaga sibirica; assembly: GCA_036365145.1. Lineage (NCBI taxonomy): Eukaryota > Metazoa > Chordata > Mammalia > Rodentia > Dipodidae > Orientallactaga > Orientallactaga sibirica. The sequence continues at coordinate 21,728 of JAEOAD010002634.1, forward strand.
TACACTGGTGTGATGGGGAGGAAAAACAAAATGTACGAGGGACCAGAGTTCTAGAGGCTGCTAAACTGAGTATTAGAATAGACTCCAAGCAGCACAAAGGTGAAGGAGATAGGCACAGAGAACACTCGACTCCCTCAGAGTCCAGAGTCACAGAGATCCAGAGACAAAGCAGCTCCCAGACCTCATCAGCGAAGTAGCCATAACACTCAACCGGGCCGGCTCATAGAGATTCATGCAAGTGTGGGCTGAAAGACTGTGAGAGCTACAAGGCAGGACAGAGACATGGCCTCGCCCCGATAATTAACGGCTACCCCAAATGCACGACCCACAATAGCCATGGAGATGTAACGGGCATCCCCAGGGAGCTGGGTGCCTTGGGGGGAGGGGCGGGGACGAGGGTGGGCATGGAACCCACACGTGCTGTTTACACACTCACTGAGTGGCTCTCTAACTAGAAAGCAACCACACACCAGGAAAAATCAAACAGAGCCACCAATGTTCAGGAGATTGTGCAGAAGAGAGTGTGCAGAATCCAGAGGGCGTGGGGCAACATGGACAGGCACTGAATCCCACCACTGGTGGACTGCTGCTGCCAAAAGTTAGGAACCAGAGCAACGTGGCGAATGCTCACCTTCCCACAGCGACGCGTCCTCCATCGCCTGGCCGGCTGAAGACGGGCATGATGGTACCAACGTTTGGTGGGCACTTACAAGGGGTTCCTCTGAAATAAAAAGGGTAAAAGAGTCATAAAAATAAGCAGCTAGAGAAGCGAGAATGGCAATGCGACTGGCCTTCAGCCTTGGAATCAGGTTCCTCCTGGGTGAGCGCGCAGTAAAAGAACACTGCTCCTCGCTCATCACGGAGTTCTGCATCTCCTTCCAGGGTCCTGCACCGACAACCGAGCGCACTTCAGAAAATCTGAGTCCCTCTCGTCATTAAAAACAATGACAGGCGAGTCAGTGGTCCAAGTCATTGGACTCAGAGCCCCGGGAAGATTTTGTAATCTCTCTCCCTTCGTATCTGAAGCAGGGCCTCGCTCTCTAGTGGTCGGCTTCTAACTCCTCGAGGCCCTTTTCTGTCAGCCCTCCACGATCTCCTTAGTTACGCAGGGCTATTCCTAGGAAAACACACCCTCTGGGACCTGTTTGTTCATTTTTCAGACATCCCCCTTCCGGAAGGCTCGTAACTTCGAGTGATGGCATGAAATCTAAGATATAGCTCCGTTTCAAAAAGACCCTTCCGCGCACCACCTGTCCCCTGGCTCAGCAGTCCAAACTCACGCGGCAATTTTGAGCGTTTTTTTTGGAAGGAGCAGAATCTGGAGCCAAACGGGCCAGGAGAAGGCCTGGGTGTTCCAGGGACTCTCTGCATGGTAGAAAAACGGGGCTCCCGACAACCACCTGAGTCATCTGCTCACATCTGTCTGGGACCTCCAGAACTGACAGAGGATTTGAGATATTCGGTGGGAGTTTTGAGCACCCTTTCTGCCTGAGGCTCACATTTCTGGTGACCCTGCAGAGATGGGGGAGTGTCCTAAGTCCCCAACGGGAAAAAAATGGGGGTATCTTAAGCCCACATGCAACTACAGAAAAAGCTTTTTAAAAAACTTTTCATTTTATCTTATTTTTTTGGAGAGAGACACAGAGAGAGACAGAGACAGAGACAGAGACAGAGAGAGAGAGAGAGAGAGAGAGAGGGAGGGAGGAACACAGAGATGGGTGCGCGAGCAGTGTCTCAGCTGCTGAGAACGAAATCCAGATGTACGCGCCCCCTTGTGACCAAGTGCAGCATTGCGCCCTTGCGTCACTTTGCCTCTGGCTAAACGTGGGACCTGGAGATTGGAACAGCTGGAGATTGGAACCAGTGTTCTGAGGGTTAGGAGGCAGGCGCCTTAACCCCTAAGCCATCTCTCCAGCCCAGAAGTTCCTTTTGCCTCATAAGCCTTATGAGCTGAAGAGTGGGCAGAAGGAATCGAGAACCTCAGACTTGGAAAGTGGACCTTGTGGCACGGAGCCCCCACAAGGAGGCCCTTGAGAACCTTCCTGACAAAACAGTGGATGCAGGTGTGATGAGGGACCACAACAAGGGCAAGGTATACAAAAATGGCCAATATGCATTTCTTCATTCAGTCACACTTGCCAAACATCGCAAAGGCTAAATAACAAAAAGAAAAAAGAAAGGAAGGAAGGTAGGAAGGAAGAAAAGAAAGGAAGGAAGAAAGACAGAAAGCAAACACGCAAGCAATCAAGCAACAGAGAAAGATAGAAAAACTAAACTACACAATGAATCAAATAAATTACGATTGAAACAGACTGAAGCTTTGACTTTACATAGCCTAAATGACGGGAATAGTTGTAAGCTGAGCGATTACATACAACACGTTTGGCAAACGTCTATTAGGTGCTGCTAAGGAGAGGACTCGATAATCTTTGAAAATGACAGAAAAACCCTATGTGCTCTATCTCTGCAGGAGATTATGCAGGCCTTTGTCATGATAGAGAAAATTCACAGTTGGTTTCAGAAACTTTCCAGATCTCCTGGGAAAGAAAATTCCACAAACACAAGGCCAGTGTCACCTGGTGTCACCACGTGAAAAGACGACATCATAGAAGCCTCCCTTCAACTGAGATCCAGAGAATGCTCGCTGGCACTTAGTATGTATGTTAGGACATGAGAAGGATTTAATTCTGAGATTGATACTTCTTAGAAGTTATTCTCACTTTTCCTGGAAACCAATGGTGAATAAGTACATGTTAGAAGAGTCTTGGCTGTGAGTTCAAGGCCAGGCTGAGAGACGCCACAGGGAATTGTGTGTCATCTGGGGCCGCAGCCGGTCCCTAAGTGGCACCCTCCCCCCGAAAATTGTATATATGTTTGTGTATGTATGTATTTATGGATATAAATTTACATATGGCCTTAAACCTAATCCTATTATGATATATATATATAAATTAATATATTTACATATAATTATATATAGCTGTATATGTATATATTATGTAGTATGAATAACGTATAATAATCTATAATGCATGTAATTATATTTTATACATGTCATATATGTAAATATATCACATATATATTTATATATTTGATATATGTATAAATTTTCATGTATATTTGTATATGAACTCACATATTTACATATAAGCTTATATATAAACTTAAATATATATTCATATATATTCTGAGTAATGTATTATATATAAAATAAAATAATACATATATATATATATATATATATATATATATATATATATATATATATATATGTGTGTGTGTGTGTGTGTGTGTGTGTGTGTGTGTGTGTATACATACGTATCTATCATCCTCGAAACACCTCCTCCTACTTTTGGCTGCATGACAATGTACTTAGGGTAGATGTTATTTTTTCTTTGGTTTTTGGGTGTTGTCTTGGTTTTCCTGGTAGGACTGGCTCTAGCCCAGGCTGAGGATGAATTCTCTATGTCGTCTCAGGAGGCCTCGAACTCACAGCCACGATGCTCCTCACTCTCTGCCTCCCTCCTAGTGCTGCTGAGATGAAAGGTGTGAGAGCCACCATAGATATATTTTATTATTATTATTATTACTTCATTTTATTATTTTTATTATTTATAGGAGACATAGAAGGTGTTAGACAGAGACAGACAGAGACAGAGAGAGGGAGAATGTGACTTCCAGGTCAGCCTGAGCTACAGTGAGACCCTACCTCTCAAAACCAAAACATAAATAAATAACATATAGAAGGGCTGGAGCGAAGGCTTAGTAGTTAAGGCATTTGCTTGCGAAGGCAAAAGAACCAGATTCGAATCCCCATGTCCCACCTTTGCCGGATGCACATGGTGGAGCATGCATCTCGAGTACATTTGTATTGCCCGAGGGCCCTGGGGCGTCCATTCTCTCTCCCTCTCCGTCTTCTTCTGTCTCTCAGAAATCAATCAATGAATCAAACAATCAGTCATTCAATAGAATCAACAAGTGATTCAGAAACACATTTGGCCAAGGTCTATTAGGTCCCGCTAAGCAATGGACTCGATATTCTTTGAAAATTAGAGAAAAACTCTATGAGATCTATCTCTGCAGGAGTGACCCAGAATGTTATGCAAGCACTTGTCATGATCAAGAAAACTCAGAGTTGGTTTCAGAAGCTTTCCAAGAGAGAGAAAAGGGGGACGGATGGTAGAGCAACCGCAACAGTGGCTCTCATATAAAAATCCCACTGCCATCTATGACATAGAAACATGATTTGCCAAAGCAGACTGCGGCTGATTGCACGTTTTGCTTTTCTTTTTTTTTTTTTTTTTTTACAGAGAGGCAACGAGAATTAAGGACAAATTCGACAAAATTCATGAAAAGATACCTGAAACTATAAAAAAAGAGAGGACGTGCGTGCCAGCTATAAGAGGACCCCAGACAGTGTACAGAGATCTTGAGGAGAAGAGCCACACGGCTGGTGGAGGGAAGACTTTGGAAATCTACACTGGTGAGATGGGAAGAATAAACAAAATGTATGAGGGAGGAGAGTTCTAGAGGCTGCTGGAGGAGACGACTAGATAACCTTTGAAAATTACAAAAAAACCTATGTGCTCTATCTTTGCAGGAGACACACAGATGGCTATGCAGGCCTTTGTCATGATAGAGGAAATTCAGTGCTGGTTTCAGAAACTTTCCAGCAGATCACCTGGGAAAGAAAATAACACAGACACAAGGCCAGAGTCACCTGGTGTCATCACATGAAAAGTCGGTATCACAGAAGCCTCCCTTAAACTGAGATCCAGAGAATGCTCGCTGGCACATACTATGTATGTTAGGACATTAGAAGGATTTAATTCTGAGATTGACACTTCTGAGAAACCAATTGTGAATAAGAACATGTTACAAGGGTTTGGCTGGAAGTTCAAGGCCAGACAGAGATGCCACGGTGAATTCTGTGTTAGCCCGGGCTACAGCCACTGCTATCCTGTACCCCCTCCAAAAATTATGTACGTATGTATTTATGTATGTATATATATATATATATATATATATATATATATATATATATATACATATGTATATATGTGTGTGTGTGTTTCCGTGTGTGTGTGTTTCTGTGTTGATGGATACACATTTACATACGGCCTAAAACCTAATCCTATTGAGATATATATAAAAATTTATATACATTCACATATAATTATATATGTTAGTATATGTATGTATTATGTATTATAAATAACGTATAAAAATCTATAATACATGTAATTAAATTTTATACATGTCATATATGTAAATATATAACATATATTTATATATCTAATAGATGTATAAATTTCCATGTATAGTCATATATGAACTCATATATTTACATATAAGTGTATATATGATTTAAATATATATTCATGTGTGTATATATTCAGGGTGAGCGGGCAGTAAAAGAACACTGTTCCTCGCACCTCACGGAGTTCTCACTCTCCTTCCAGGATCCTGCACGGACACCTGAGCTCACTTCAGAAAACCTGAGTCCCTCTCGTCATCAACGACAATGACAGGCGAGACAGTGGTCCAAGTAATTGGACTCAGAGCCCCGGGAAGATTTTTAAATCTCTCTACCTTACTATTTCAAGCAGGGCCTTGGTCTCTAGCGGCCGGCTTCTAACCCCTCGAGGCCCTTTCCCGTCAGCCCTCCACGATCTCCTTAGTTAGGCTGGGCCATTCCTAGGAAAACACAACCTCTGTGACCTGTTTGTTCATTTTTCACACATCCCCCTTCCGGTAGGCTCGTAACTAAGAGTGATGGCATGAAATGTAAGATATCGCTCCATTTCCAAAAAGACCCTTCCGCTCACCACCTGTCCCCTGGCTCAGCAGTCCAAACTCACGCGGCCATTTGGAGCGATTTTTTGGAACGAGCAGATTCTCTAACCTCGGGTGACCGCGACGCATTCACCCGAGGTTAGAGAATCTGGAGCCGGACGGGCCAGGAGAAGGCCTGGGTGTTCCAGGGACTCTCTGCGTGGGAGAAAATCGGGGCTCCCGACAAGCACCTGAGTCATCTGGTCACATCTGTTTGGGACCTCCAGAACTGACAGACGTTTGAAGATATTCAGTAGGAGTTTTGAGCGCCCTTTCTGCCTGAGGCTCACACTTCTGGTAACCCAGCAGACCTGGTGGAGTGTCAGAGATGGGCGTGCAGGCATTGTCTCAGCTGCTGTGCACGAAATGAAGATGTGCGCGCCCACTTGTGTCCAAGTGCGGCATTGAACCCTTGCGTAACTTTGCATCTGACTAAACGTGGCACCTGGAGACTGAAATCCCACTCAGGATTCGAACCAGTGTTCTTAGGGTTAGAAGCCAGGCGCCTTAACCCATAACTATTCTCTCCAGCCCAGAAACTCCTTTTTAATTCCTTATAAGCCTTATGAGCTGAAGAGTGGGCAGAAGGAATCGAGAACCTCAGACCTGGCACGGAATCGCCAGAAGGAGGCACTTGAGAACCTTCCTGACAACACGGTGGATGCAGGTGTGGTGATGGACCACAACAAGGGCGAGGAATGGAAAAATCGCCAGTATGTCATTTCTTTATTCAGTCACACTTGCAAAACATCGCAAAGCCAAAATAACAAAAAGAAAAAAGAAGGGAAGGAAGGAAGGAAGAAAAGAAAAAAAAGAAAGGAAGGAAGAAAGGAAAGGAAAGGAAGGAAGCAGGACAAACAGCAAAGACTCAAGCAAGCAAGCAACAGAGAAAGAAAGAAAAACTAAAATATACAATAAATGAAATGAATTACGATCGAAACAGACTGAAGCTTTGACTTTACATAGCCTAAATGCCGGGAATAGTTGTAAGTGAAGCGATGACACACAACCCATTTGGCAAACGTCTCTTAGGTCCTGCTAAGGAGACGACTCGATAAAATTTGAAAATTACAAAAAACCCTATGTGCTCTATCTTTGCAGGAGACACACAGATGGCTAGGCAGGCCTTTGTCATGATAGAGAAAATTCGGTGCTGGTTTCAGAAACTTTCCAGCAGATCACCTGGGAAAGAAAATAACACAGACACAAGGCCAGAGTCACCTGGTGTCATCACATGAAAAGTCGTTATCACAGAAGCGGCCCTTAAACTGAGATCCAGAGAATGCTCGCTGGCACTTACTATGTATATTAGGACATTAGAAGGATTTAATTCTGAGATTGACACTTCTTAGAAGTTATTCTAAATTTTCCAGGCAACCAATTGTGAATAAGAACATGCTACAAGGGTGTGGCTGGAAGTTCAAGGCCAGACAGAGATGCTACGGTGAATTCTGTGTTAGCCTGGGCTACAGCCACTCCTACCCTGTACCCCCTCCAAAAATTATGTATGTATGTAATTACATATATATATATATATATATATATATATATATATATATATATATATATATATATATATATATGTGTGTGTGTGTGTGTGTTTGCGTGTGTGTGTGTGTTTCTGTGTTGATGGATACATATTTACATACGGCCTAAAACGTAATCCTATTGAGATATATATAAAAATTTATATACATTCACATATAATTATATATGTTAGTATATGTATGTATTATGTATTATAAATAAGGTATAAAAATCTATAATACATGTAATTATATTTTATACATGTCATATATGTAAATATATTACATATATTTATATATCTAATAGATGTATAAATTTCCATGTATAGTCATATATGAACTCATATATTTACATATAAGTTTATATATGGTTTAAATATATATTCATATGTGTATATATTCAGGGTGAGTGGGCAGTAAAAGAACACTGTTCCTCGCACCTCACGGAGTTCTCACTCTCCTTCCAGGATCCTGCACCGACACAGGAACTCACTTCAGAAAACCTGAGTCCCTCTCGTCATCAACGACAATGACAGGCGAGACAGTGGTCCAAGTAATTGGACTCAGAGCCCCGGGAAGATTTTTAAATCTCTCTACCTTACTATTTCAAGCAGGGCCTTGGTCTCTAGCGGCCTGCCTCTAACCCCTCGAGGCCCTTTCCCGTCAGCCCTCCACGATCTCCTTAGTTAGGCTGGGCCATTCCTAGGAAAACACACCCTCTGTGACCTGTTTGTTCATTTTTCACACATCCCCCTTCCGGTAGGCTCGTAACTAAGAGTGATGGCATGAAATGTAAGATATCGCTCCATTTCCAAAAAGACCCTTCCGCTCACCGCCTGTCCCCTGGCTCAGCAGTCCAAACTCACGCGGCCATTTGGAGCGTTTTTTTGGAACGAACAGATTCTCTAACCTCAGGTGACCGCGACGCTTTCACCTGAGGTTAGAGAATCTGGAGCCGGACGGGCCAGGAGAAGGCCTGGGTGTTCCAGGGACTCTCTGCGTGGGAGAAAAACGGGGCTCCCGACAAGCACCTGAGTCATCTGAACACATCTGTCTGGGACCTCCAGAACTGACAGAGGTTTGAAGATATTCAGTAGGAGTTTTGAGCGCCCTTTCTGCCTGAGGCTCACACTTCTGGTAACCCAGCAGACCTGGTGGAGTGTCAGAGAAGGGCGGGCAGGCAGTGTCTCAGCTGCTGTGCACGAAATCAAGATGTGCGCTCCCCCTTGTGTCCAAGTGCGGCATTGCTCCCTTGCGTAACTTTGCATCTGACTAAACGTTGCACCTGGAGACTGAAATCCCACTCAGGATTCGAACCAGTGTTCTTAGGGTTAGAATCCAGGCGCCTTAACCCATAACTATTCTCTCCAGCCCAGAAACTCCTTTTAATTCCTTATAAGCCTTATGAGCTGAAGAGTGGGCAGAAGGAATCGAGAACCTCAGACTTGGAACGTGGACCTTGAGGCACGGAATCGCCAGAAGGAGGCGCTTGAGAACCTTCCTGACAACACGGTGGATGCAGGTGTGGTGATTTACCACAACAAGGGCGAGGTATGGAAAAATCGCCAGTATGTCATTTCTTTATTCAGTCACACTTGCAAAACATCGAAAAGCCAAAATAACAAAAAGAAAAAAGAAGGGAAGGAAGGAAGGAAAAAAAGAAAAAAAGGAAAGGAAGGAAAAAAGGAAAGGAAAGGTAGGAAGGAGGACAGACAGCAAAGACTCAAGCAAGCAAGCAACTGAGAAAGAAAGAAAAACTAAAATATACAATAAATGAAATGAATTACGATCGAAACAGACTGAAGCTTTGACTTTACATAGCTTAAAGGCCGGGAATAGTTGTAAGTGAAGCGATGACACACAACCCATTTAGAAAACGTCTATTAGGTCCTGCTAAGGAGACGACTCGATAAAATTTGAAAATTACAAA
>JAEOAD010001383.1:0-36736 GCA_036365145.1 Orientallactaga sibirica
CAGGAGGGAGTGAGGCCCCAGGAGGGAGTGAGGCCCCAGGAGGGAGTGAGGCCCCAGGAGGGAGTGAGGCCTCAGGAGGGAGTGAGGCCCCAGGAGTGAGGCCTCAGGAGGGAGTGAGGCCTCAGGAGGGAGTGAGGCCCCAGGAGGCTATGAGGCCTCAGGAGGGAGTGAGGCCTCAGGGAGGTGTGAGGCCACAGGAGGGAGTGAGGCCTCAGGATGGAGTGAGGCCCCAGGAGGCTATGAGGCCTCAGGAGGGAGTGAGGCCTCAGGTGGGTGTGAGGCAGCAGGAGGGAGTGAGGCCCCAGGATGGAGTGAGGCCCCAGGAGGGAGTGAGGCCCCAGGAGGCTGTGAGGCAGCAGGAGGGAGTGAGGTCTCAGGTGAGGCCCCAGGAGGAGGCAGGAGGCCTCAGGAGGCCTCAGCCTCAGGAGGAGTGAGGCTGCAGGAGGGAGTGAGGCCTCAGGAGGGTGTGAGGCAGCAGGAGGGAGTGAGGCCTCAGGAGGGTGTGAGGCCCCAGGAGGGAGTGAGGCCCCAGGAGGGAGTGAGGGCCCAGGAGGGAGCGAGGCCCCAGGAGGGTGCGATGCCTCAGGAGGGAGTGAGGCCCCAGGAGGGGGTGATAACCAGGCCTCTCAGGAGGGAGTGAGGCCCCAGGAGTTGCTTGAGGCCTCAGGATGGAGTGAGGCCTCAGGAGGGAGTGAGGCCCCAGGAGGGAGTGAGGCCTCCAGGAGTGAGCCTCAGTGAGGGGAGTGAGGCCTCAGATGGGAGGGGTTTGCCCCAGGAGGGAGTGAGGCCCCAGGAGGGGGAGTGAGGCCTCAGGAGGGGAGGCCTCAGAGGCCTCAGGAGGGAGTGAGGCATCTCAGTGAGGCCCAGGAGGGAGTGAGGCCCCAGGAGGGAGTGAGGCCCCAGGAGGGAGTGAGAGCCCCAGGAGGGAGTGAAGGAAATAGGAGGAGGGAGTGAGGCCCCAGGAGGTCTGTGAGCCCCAGGATTTGGAGTGAGTGAGGCCTCAGGAGGGGTGATGGTTTTGAGGCCTCAGGAGGAGTGAGGCCCAGGAGGAGTGAGGGCTCAGGGGGAGTGAGGCAGAGGAGGGAGTGAGGCTCAGGAGGGAGTGAGGCCTCAGGAGGGAGTGAGGCCTGCAGGAGGGAGTGAGGCCTCAGGAGGGGAGTGAGGCCCCAGGAGGGAGTGAGGCCTGAGGCCCCAGGGAGGAGTGGAGGCCTCAGGAGGGAGTGAGGCCCAGGAGGGAGTGAGGCCTCAGGAGGGAGTGAGGCCCCAGGAGGGGTGTGAGGCCACAGGAGGGCTGTGAGGCCCCAGGAGGGAGTGAGGCCCAGGAGGGAGTGAGGCCTCCAGGAGGGGGAGTGAGGTCCCAGGAGGGAGTGAGACCCCAGGAGGGAGTGAGGCCCCAGGAGGGAGTGAGGCCCCAGGAGGGAGTGAGGCCCCAGGAGGGAGTGAGGCCCCAGGAGGGAGTGAGGCCCCAGGAGGGAGTGTGAGGCCCCAGGAGGGGAGAGGGAGGAGGCCTCAGGAGGGGAGTGAGGCCCCAGGAGGGAGTGAGGCCCCAGGAGGGTGTGAGGCCCCAGGAGGGAGTGAGGCCCCAGGGGGGAGTGAGCCAGGAGGGAGTGAGGCCCAGGAGGGAGTGAGGCCTCAGGAGGGAGTGAGGCCCAGGAGGGTGAGACCCCAGGAGGGAGTGAGGCCCCAGGAGGGAGTGAGGCTCCAGGAGGGAGTGAGGCCCCAGGATGGAGTGAGGCCCCAGGAGGGAGTGAGGCCTCAGGAGGGAGTGAGGCCCCAGGAGGGAGTGAGGCCTCAGGAGGGAGTGAGGCAGCAGGAGGGAGTGAGGCCTCAGGAGGGTGTGAGGCTGCCAGGAGGGAGTGAGGCCTCAGGAGGGAGTGAGGCCTCAGGAGGGTGTGAGGCAGCAGGAGGGAGTGAGGCCCCAGGAGGGAGTGAGGCCCCAGGAGGGAGTGAGGCCACAGGAGGGTGTGAGGCCTCAGGAGGGAGTGAGGCCCCAGGAGGGTGCGAGGCCTCAGGAGGGAGTGAGGCCCTTGTAGGGAATGAGGCCTCAGGAGTGTGTGAGGCCCCAGGAGGGAGTGAGGCCCCAGGAGGTAGTGAGGCCCCAGGAGGGAATCAGGCACTAGTAGGGAATGAGGCCTCAGGAGCGAGTGATGCCCCAGCAGGGAGTGAGGCCCCAGTAGGGTGTGAGGCCCCAGGATGGAGTGAGGCCCCAGGAGGTAGTGAGGCCCAGGAGGGTGTGAGGCCCAGGTGGTGTGAGGCCCCAGGAGGGTGTGAGGCCCCAGGAGGGTGTGAGGCATCAGGAGGGAGTGAGGCCCCAGGAGGGAGTGAGGCCCCAGGAGGGAGTGAGGCCCCAGGAGGGAGTGAGGCCCCAGGAGGGTGTGAGGCCCCAGGAGGGAGTGAGGCCCCAGGAGGGAGTGAGGCCCCAGGAGGGTGTGAGCCCCAGGAGGGAGTGAGGCCCCAGGAGGGTGTGAGGCCCCAGGAGGGTGTGAGGCCACAGGAAGGTGTGAGGGTCCAGGAGGGTGTGAGGCCCCAGGAGGGAGTGAGGCCCCAGGAGGGTGTGAGGCCCCAGGAGGGAGTGAGGCCCCAGGAGGGAGTGAGGCCCCAGGAGGGTGTGAGGCCCAGGAGGGAGTGAGGCCCCAGGAGGGTGTGAGGCCTCAGGAGGGAGTGAGGCCCTAGCAAGGAATGAGGCCTCAGGAGGGTGTGAGGCCCCAGGAGGGAGTGAGGCCTCAGGAAGGTGTAAGGCCCCAGGAGGGTGTGAGGCCCCAGGAGGGAGTGAGGCCTCAGGAGGGAGTGAGGCCCCATGATGGAGTGAGGCCCCAGGAGGGAGTGAGGCCCCAGGAGGGAGTGAGGCCCCAGGAGGGTGTGAGGCCCCAGGAGGGAGTGAGGCCCCAGGAGGTTGTGAGGCCTCAGGAGGAGGGAGTGAGGCCCCAGGAGGGGTGTGAGGCCCAGGAGGGAGTGAGGCCCCAGGAGGGGAGGTGTGAGGCCTCAGGAGGGGAGTGAGGCCCCAGGAGGGTGTGAGGCCCCAGGAGGAGTGAGGCCCCAGGAGGGGGGAATGGGCCTCAGGAGGGTGTGAGGCCCAGGAGGAGGGCCCCAGGAGGCCCCAGGCCCCAGGAGGGAGTGAGGCCTCAGGAGGGAGTGAGGCCTCAGGAGGTGTGAGGCCTCAGGAGGGAGTGAGGCCTCAGGAGGGGTGAGGCCCCAGGAGGGTGTGAGGCCCCAGGGGGGGAGTGAGGCCCCAGGAGGGTGAGGAGGCCCCAGGAGGGTGTGAGGCCTCAGGAGGGAGTGAGGCCCCAGGAGGGAGTGAGGCCCCAGGAGGGAGTGAGGCCCCAGGAGGGGTGTGAGGCCTCAGGAGGGGTGAGGCCCCAGGAGGGAGTGAGGCCCAGGAGGGTGTGAGGCCTCAGGAGGGGAGGGAGGCCCCAGGAGGGGAGTGAGGCCCCAGGAGGGAGTGAGGCCTCAGGAGGGAGTGAGGCCCCAGGAGGGAGTGAGGCCCCAGGAGGGGAGTGAGGCCCCAGGAGGGAGTGAGGCCTCAGGAGGGAGTGAGGCCTCAGGAGGGAGTGAGGCCCCAGGAGGGGTGAGGCCCAGGAGGGAGTGAGGCCTCAGGGGTGAGGGCCAGAGGGAGTGAGGCCTCAGGAGGGGTGAGCCCTCAGGAGGGAGTGAGGCCCAGGAGGGAGTGAGGCCCCAGAGTGAGGCCCAGGAGGGGTGTGAGGCCTCAGGAGGGAGTGAGGCCTCAGGAGGGTGTGAGGCCCAGGAGGGAGTGAGGCCTCAGGAGGGTGTGAGGCCTCAGGAGGGAGTGAGGCCTCAGGAGGGGAATGAGGCCTCAGGGGGTGTGAGGCCTCAGGAGGGGTGTGAGGCCCCAGGAGTGAGGCCCAGGGTGAGGCCCCAGGAGGGAGTGAGGCCTCAGGAGGGAGTGAGGCGTCAGGAGGGAGTGAGGCCTCAGGAGGGAGTGAGGCCTCAGGAGGGAGTGAGGCCCCAGGAGGGAGGTCAGGAGGGAGTGAGGCCCCAGGAGGGAGTGAGGCCTCAGGAGGGAGTGAGGCCCCAGGAGGGAGTGAGGCCTCAGGAGGGAGTGAGGCCCCAGGAGGGAGTGAGGCCCCAGGAGGGGTGTGAGCCCCAGGAGGGAGTGAGGTCAGGAGGGAGGCCTCAGGAGGGTGTGAGGCCTCAGGAGGGAGTGAGGCCTCAGGAGGGAGTGAGGCCCCAGGAGGGAGTGAGGCCTCAGGAGGGAGTGAGGCCCCAGGAGGGAGTGAGGCCCCAGGAGGGAGTGAGGCCTCAGGAGGGTGTGAGGCCTCAGGAGGGAGTGAGGCCCTCAGGAGGGTGTGAGGCCCCAGGAGGGTGTGAGGCCCCAGGAGGGTGTGAGCCCCAGGAGGGAGTGAGGCCCCAGGAGGGAGTGAGGCCCCAGGAGGGAGTGAGGCCTCAGGAGGAGTGAGGCCCCAGGAGGGAGTGAGGCCCCAGGGAGTGGGTGAGGCCCCAGGAGGGAGTGAGGCCCCAGGAGGGAGTGAGGCCCCAGGAGGGAGTGAGCCCCAGGAGGGAGTGAGGCCCAGGAGGGAGTGAGGCCCCAGGAGGGGAGTGAGGCCCCAGGAGGAGTGAGGCCCCAGGAGGGAGTGAGGCCCCAGGGAGGGAGGAGGCCCCAGGAGGGAGTGAGGCCCCAGGAGGGAGTGAGGCCCCAGGAGGGGAGTGAGGCCCCAGGAGGGAGTGAGGCCCAGGAGGGAGTGAGGCCTCAGGAGGGAGTGAGGCCCAGGAGGGAGTGAGGCCTCAGGAGGGAGTGAGGCCCCAGGAGGGAGTGAGGCCCCAGGAGGGAGTGAGGCCTCAGGAGGGAGTGAGGCCCAGGAGGGAGTGAGGCCCCAGGAGGTAGTGAGGCCTCAGGAGGGAGTGAGGCCCCAGGAGGGAGTGAGGCCTCAGGAGGGGTGAGGCCCCAGGAGGGAGTGAGGCCCCCCAGGAGGCCCCAGGAGGAGTGAGGCCTCAGGAGGGAGTGAGGCCCCAGGAGGCCCCAGGAGGGAGTGAGGCCCCAGGAGGGAGTGAGGCCCAGGAGGGTGTGAGGCCCCAGGAGGGTGTGAGGAGGCCCAGGAGGGAGTGAGGCCCCAGGAGGGTGTGAGGCCCAGGAGGGTGTGAGGCCCCAGGAGGTGTGAGGCCCCAGGAGGGAGTGAGGCCCCAGGAGGGGTGAGGCCCCAGGAGGGAGTGAGGCCCCCAGGAGGGAGTGAGGCCCCAGGAGGGAGTGAGGCCTCAGGTGGGAGTGACACTCCAGGAGGGAATGAGGTCCCAGGAGGGTGTGAGGCAGCAGGAGGGTGTGAGGCGCGAGGTGGGTGAGGCCCCATGAGGGAGTGAGTTCTCAGGAGGGAGTGAGGCGGCAGGATGGAGTGAGGCCTTAGGAGGGTGTGAGGCTCAGCAGGGTGTGAGGCCCCAGGAGGAAGTGAGGCCTCAGGAGGGTGTGAGGCCCCAGGAGGGAGTAAGGCTCCAGGAGGGTGTGAGGCCCCAGGAGGGAGTGAGGCCTCAGGAGGGTGAGGCCCCAGGAGGGAGTGAGGCCTCAGGAGGGAGTGAGGCCTCAGGGAGGAGGAGTGAGGAGGCCAGAGGGGGGTGAGGCCTCAGGAGGGTGTGAGGCCCAGGAGGGAGTGAGGCCCCAGGAGGGGTCAGGCATCAGGGGGTGAGGCCCCAGGAGGAGTGAGGCCTCAGGAGGGGTGAGGCCTCAGGAGGAGTGAGGCCTCAGGAGGGGGTGAGGCCTCAGGGAGGGTGAGGCCTCAGGAGGGAGTGAGGCCCAGGAGGGAGTGAGGCCTCAGGAGGGGAGGGAGGGTGAGGCCCCAGGAGGTGTGAGGCCCCAGGAGGGTGTGAGGCCCAGGAGGGAGTGAGGCCCCAGGAGGGAGTGAGGCCTCAGGAGGAGTGAGGCCCAGGAGGGGTGAGGCCCCAGGAGGGGGAGGCCCCAGGAGGGAGTGAGGCCCCAGGAGGGTGTGAGGCCCCAGGAGGGAGTGAGGCCCCAGGAGGGAGTGAGGCCCCAGGAGGGAGTGAGCCCCAGGGGGGAGTGAGGCCTCAGAGGGGGAGGTGAGGCCCCAGGAGGCTGTTAGGCCCCAGGTTGGAGTTAGGCCACAGGAGCGAGTGAGGCCCCAGGTTTGAGGCCTCAGGAGGGAGTGAGGCCCCAGGAGGGAGTGAGGCCCCAGGAGGGTGTGAGGCCCCAGGAGGGTGTGAGGCCCCAGGAGGGAGTGAGGCCCCAGGAGGGTGTGAGGCCCCAGGAGGAGTGAGGCCCCAGGAGGGAGTGAGGCCTCAGGAGGGAGTGAGGCCCCAGGAGGGTGTGAGGCCCCAGGAGGGAGTGAGGCCCCAGGAGGGAGTGAGGCCCCAGGAGGGAGTGAGGCCTCAGGAGGGAGTGAGGCCTCAGGAGGGAGTGAGGCCTCAGGAGGGTGTGAGGCCTCAGGAGGGAGTGAGGCCTCAGGAGGGTGTGAGGCCCCAGGAGGGAGTGAGGCCTCAGGAGGGAGTGAGGCCCCAGGAGGGAGTGAGGCCTCAGGAGGGAGTGAGGCCCAGGGGGTGAGGAGGCCCCAGGAGGGAGTGAGGCCCCAGGAGGGGTGTGAGGCCTCAGGAGGGTGAGGCCCCAGGAGGGAGTGAGGCCCCAGGAGGGAGTGAGCCCCAGGAGGGAGTGAGGCCCCAGGAGGGAGTGAGGCCCCAGGAGGAGTGAGGCCTCAGGAGGGAGTGAGGCCCCAGGAGGGAGTGAGGCCCCAGGAGGGAGTGAGGCCCCAGGAGGTGAGGCCCCAGGAGGGAGTGAGGCCCCAGGAGGGTGTGAGGCCCCAGGAGGGAGTGAGGCTCAGGAGGGAGTGAGGCCCCAGGAGGGAGTGAGGCCTCAGGAGGGGTGTGAGGCCCCAGGAGGGTGTGAGGCCCCAGGAGGGAGTGAGGCCCCAGGAGGGGAGTGAGGCCCCAGGAGGGAGTGAGGCCTCAGGAGGGAGTGAGGCCTCAGGAGGGGGAGGAGGCAGGAGGAGAGTGAGGCCAGGAGGGAGTGAGGCCAGGAGCAGGAGGGAGAGGGAGTGAGGCGTCCCAGGAGGGTGTGAGGCCCCAGGAGGGGAGTGAGGAGGAGTCAGGAGGAGTGAGGCCTCAGGAGGGTGTGAGGCCCAGGTTGGAGTGAGGCCTCAGGAGGGAGTGAGGCCCCAGGAGGAGTGAGGCCTCAGGAGGGGTGAGGCCCCAGGAGGGAGGGAGTGAGGCCCAGGAGGGGGTGAGGCCCCAGGAGGAGTGAGGCCTCAGGAGGGAGTGAGGCCCCAGGAGGGAGTGAGGCCCAGGAGGGAGTGAGGCCCCAGGAGGGTGGGAGGCCCCAGGAGGGGAGTGAGGCCCCAGGAGGGGTGAGGCCCCAGGAGGAGTGAGGCCCCAGGAGGGAGTGAGGCCCCAGGAGGGAGTGAGGCCCCAGGAGGGAGTGAGGCCCCAGGGGAGTGAGGCCCCAGGGGAGTGAGGCCCCAGGGGAGTGAGGCCCCAGGAGGGAGTGAGGCCCCAGGAGGGGAGTGAGGCCCCAGGAGGGTGTGAGGCCCCAGGAGGGAGTGAGGCCCCAGGAGGGAGTGAGGAGTGAGGCTAGAGGGAGGGAGTGAGGCCCCAGGAGGGAGTGAGGCCTCAGGAGGGTGTGAGGCCTGGAGGAGGAGAGGCCCCAGGAGGGGTGGGCCCAGGAGGGAGTGAGGCCTCAGGAGGGAGTGAGGCCTCAGGAGGGAGTGAGGCCTCAGGAGGGAGTGAGGCCCCAGGAGGGAGTGAGGCCCCAGGAGGGAGTGAGGCCCCAGGAGGGAGTGAGGCCCCAGGAGGGAGTGAGGCCCCAGGAGGGAGTGAGGCCCAAGAGGCAGGGGAGGCCCCAGGAGGGAGTGAGGCCCCAGGAGGGAGGGAGGAGCAGGAGGGGAGAGGCCTCAGGAGGGTGTGAGGCCCCAGGAGGGAGTGAGGCCTCAGGAGGGTGTGAGGCCCCAGGAGGGAGTGAGGCCCCAGGAGGGAGTGAGGCCTCAGGAGGGTGTGAGGCCCCAGGAGGGAGTGAGGCCCCAGGAGGGAGTGAGGCCCCAGGAGGGAGTGAGGCCTCAGGAGGGAGTGAGGCCCCAGGAGGAGTGTGAGGCCCCAGGAGGGAGTGAGGCCCCAGGAGGGAGTGAGGCCTCAGGAGGGAGTGAGGCCTCAGGAGGGAGTGAGGCCTCAGGAGGGTGTGAGGCCCCAGGAGGAGTGAGGCCCCAGGAGGGAGTGAGGCCTCAGGATGGAGTGAGGCCCCAGGAGGGAGTGAGGCCCCAGGAGGGAGTGAGGCCTCAGGAGGAGGGAGGCCCCAGGAGGGGAGTGAGGCCCCAGGAGGGTGTGAGGCCCCAGGAGGGAGTGAGGCCTCAGGAGGGAGTGAGGCCTCAGGAGGGAGTGAGGCATCAGGAGGGAGTGAGGCCTCAGGAGGGGTGTGAGGCCCCAGGAAGGTGTGAGGCCCCAGGAGGGGTGAGGGCAGGAGGGAGAGAGGCCCCAGGAGGGAGTGAGGCCTCAGGAGGAGGGTGAGTGAGGCCCCAGGAGGGTGTGAGCCCCAGGAGGGTGTGAGGGCAGGAGGGAGGGAGGGCCTCAGGAGGAGTGAGGCCCCAGGAGGGAGTGAGGCCCCAGGAGGGAGTGAGGCCTCAGGAGGGGTGTGAGGGCCCCAGGCCCAGGGGAGTGAGGCCCCAGGAGGGTGTGAGGCCCCAGGAGGGAGTGAGGCCCAGGAGGGAGTGAGGCCTCAGGAGGGAGTGAGGCCCCAGGAGGGAGTGAGGCCCCAGGAGGGTGTGAGGCCCCAGGAGGGTGTGAGGCCTCAGGAGGGAGTGAGGCCCCAGGAGGGAGTGAGGCCTCAGGAGGGAGTGAGGCCCCAGGAGGGGAGTGAGGCCCCAGGAGGGGTGTGAGGCCCAGGAGGGTGTGAGGCCCCAGGAGGGAGTGAGGCCCCAGGAGGAGTGAGGCCCCAGGAGGGAGTGAGGCCCCAGGAGGGAGTGAGGCCCCAGGAGGGAGTGAGGCCCCAGGAGGGTGTGAGGCCTCAGGAGGGAGTGAGGCCCCAGGAGGGAGTGAGGCCCAGGAGGGAGTGAGGCCCCAGGAGGGTGTGAGGCCCCAGGAGGGTTGTGAGGCGCCAGGAGGGAGTGAGGCCCCAGGAGGGAGTGAGGCCTCAGGAGGGTGTGAGGAGGCAGGAGGGAGTGAGGCCCAGGAGGGGAGTGGCCCCAGGGGGGTGAGGCCCAGGAGGGTGTGAGGCCCCAGGAGGAGTGAGGCCTCAGGAGGGTGTGAGGCCCCAGGTGGGAGTGAGGCCTCAGGAGGGAGTGAGGCCTCAGGAGGGAGTGAGGCCCCAGGAGGGAGTGAGGCCCCAGGAGGGAGTGAGGCCCCAGGAGGGAGTGAGGCCCCAGGAGGGAGTGAGGCCCCAGGAGGGAGTGAGGCCTCAGGAGGGAGTGAGGCCTCAGGAGGGAGTGAGGCCCCAGGAGGGTGAGGCCCCAGGAGGGAGTGAGGCCCCAGGAGGGAGTGAGGCCCCAGGAGGGAGTGAGGCCCCAGGAGGAGGGTGTGAGGCCCAGGAGGGAGTGAGGCCCCAGGAGGGAGTGAGGCCCCAGGAGGGAGTGAGGCCCCAGGAGGGGAGTGAGGCCTCAGGAGGGAGTGAGGCCTCAGGAGGGGAGTGAGGCCCCAGGAGTGAGGCCCCAGGAGGGTGTGAGGCCCCAGGAGGGGAGTGAGGCCTCAGGAGGGAGTGAGGCCCAGGAGGGAGTGAGGCCTCAGGAGGAGTGAGGCCTCAGGAGGCAGGAGGAGGGAGTGAGGCCCCAGGAGGGTGTGAGGCCCCAGGAGGGAGTGAGGCCTCAGGAGGGAGTGAGGCCTCAGGAGGGAGTGAGGCCCCAGGGGGAGGAGGCCCCAGGAGTGAGGCCCCAGGAGGGAGTGAGGCCCCAGGAGGGAGTGAGGCCCCAGGAGGGAGTGAGGCCCCAGGAGGGAGTGAGGCCCCAGGAGGGAGTGAGGCCCCAGGAGGGAGTGAGGCCCCAGGAGGGGTGAGGCCCCAGGAGGGAGTGAGGCCCCAGGAGGGGTGTGAGGCCCCAGGAGGGAGTGAGGCCCCAGGGGGGAGTGAGGCCTCAGGAGGAGTGAGAGCCCCAGGAGGGAGTGAGGCCTCAGGAGGGAGTGAGGCCCCAGGAGGGAGTGAGGCCCCAGGAGGGAGGGCTCAGGAGGGAGTCAGGCCTCAGGGAGTGAGGCCCCAGGAGGGAGTGAGGCCCCAGGAGGGAGTGAGGCCCCAGGAGGGTGTGAGGCCCCAGGAGGGAGTGAGGCCTCAGGAGGGTGTGAGGCCCCAGGAGGGAGTGAGGCCTCAGGAGGGAGTGAGGCCCCAGGAGGGAGTGAGGCCCCAGGAGGGAGTGAGGCCTCAGGAGGGAGTGAGGCCCCAGGAGGGTGAGGCCCAGGGAGGGTGTGAGGCCCAGGAGGGCCCCAGGAGTGAGGCCCCAGGAGGGTGTGAGGCCCCAGGAGGGAGTGAGGGCCTCAGGAGGGAGTGAGGCCCAGGAGGGAGTGAGGCCTCAGGAGGGTGTGAGGCCCCAGGAGGGAGTGAGGCCCCAGGAGGGAGTGAGGCCCAGGAGGGAGTGAGGCCCAGGAGGGTGTGAGGCCCCAGGAGGGGTGAGGGCCCCAGGAGGGAGTGAGGCAGGAGGGAGTGAGGCCCCAGGAGGGAGTGAGGCCCCAGGAGGGAGTGAGGCCCCAGGAGGAGTGAGGCCCCAGGAGGGAGTGAGGAGGCCCCAGGAGGGAGTGAGGCCTCAGGGGGTGAGGCCCAGGAGGGAGTGAGGCCCCAGGAGGGAGTGAGGCCCCAGGAGGGAGTGAGGCCTCAGGAGGGGGTGTGAGGCCTCAGAGGGGTGAGGCCCAGGGGTGAGGCCCCAGGAGGGAGTGAGGCCTCAGGAGGGAGTGAGGCCTCAGGAGGGAGTGAGGCCCCAGGAGGGGTGTGAGGCCCCAGGAGGGTGAGTGAGGCCCAGGAGGAGTGAGGCCCAGGAGGGAGTGAGGCCCCAGGAGGGAGTGAGGCCCCAGGAGGGAGTGAGGCCCCAGGAGGGGTGAGGCCCCAGGAGGGAGGAGGCCCAGGGGGGAGTGAGGCCTCAGGAGGAGGCCCCAGGAGGGTGAGGCCCCAGGAGGAGTGAGGCCCCAGGAGGGGAGTGAGGCCTCAGGAGGGGAGTGAGGCCCCAGGAGGGAGTGAGGCCCCAGGAGGGAGTGAGGCCCAGGAGGGTGTGAGGCCCCAGGAGGGTGTGAGGCCCCAGGCCCCAGGCCCCAGGAGGGAGTGAGGCCCCAGGAGGGAGTGAGGCCCCAGGAGGGAGTGAGGCCCCAGGAGGGTGTGAGGCCCCAGGAGGGAGTGAGGCCCCAGGAGGGAGTGAGGCCCCAGGAGGCTGTGAGGCCCAGGAGGGAGTGAGGCCCAGGAGGGAGTGAGGCCCCAGGAGGGAGTGAGGCCCCAGGAGGAGTGAGGCCCCAGGAGGGTGTGAGGCCCCAGGAGGGAGTGAGGCCCCAGGAGGGAGTGAGGCCCCAGGAGGGGTGAGGCCCCAGGAGGAGCCTCAGGAGTGAGGCCCCAGGGGGTGTGAGGCCCCAGGAGGGAGTGAGGCCCCAGGAGGGTGTGAGGCCTCAGGAGGGGAGTGAGGCCCCAGGAGGGGTGAGGCCTCAGGAGGGAGTGAGGCCCCAGGAGGGAGTGAGGCCTCAGGAGGGGGGAGGTGAGGGCCTCAGGAGGGAGTGAGGCCCAGGAGGGAGTGAGGCCTCAGGAGGGAGGTGTGAGCCTCAGGAGGGTGTGAGGCCCCAGGAGGGGTGAGGCCCCAGGAGGGAGTGAGGCCCCAGGAGGGAGTGAGGCCCAGGAGGGAGTGAGGCCCAGGAGGGAGTGAGGCCTCAGGAGGGAGTGAGGCCCCAGGAGGGGAGTGAGGCCTCAGGAGGGTGAGGCCCCAGGAGGGGAGTGAGGCCCAGGAGGGAGTGAGGCCCCAGGAGGGTGGTGGAGGCCCCAGGAGGGAGTGAGGCCCCAGGAGGGTGTGAGGCCCCAGGGGTGTGAGGCCCAGGAGGGGGGAGTGAGGCCCCAGGAGGGAGTGAGGCCCCAGGAGGCCCCAGGAGGTGTGAGGCCCCAGGAGGGAGTGAGGCCCCAGGAGGGAGTGAGGCCCAGGAGGGAGTGAGGCCCCAGGAGGGAGTGAGGCCCCAGGAGGGGTGAGGCCTCAGGAGGGAGTGAGGCCCAGGAGGGAGTGAGGCCCCAGGAGGGAGTGAGGCCCCAGGAGGGAGTGAGGCCCAGGAGGGAGTGAGGCCCAGGAGGGAGTGAGGCCTCAGGAGGGAGTGAGGCCCCAGGAGGGTGTGAGGCCCCAGGAGGGAGTGAGGCCCCAGGAGGGAGTGAGGCCCAGGAGGGAGTGAGGCCCCAGGGGAGTGAGGCCCCAGAGGGAGTGAGGCCCCAGGAGGGAGTGGCCCCAGGAGGAGGCCCCAGGAGGGGAGTGAGGCCTCAGGAGGAGGGTGAGGCCTCAGGAGGGAGTGAGGCCTCAGGGGGGTGTGAGGCCCCAGGAGGAGTGAGGCCCCAGGAGGGAGTGAGGCCTCAGGAGGGGAGGCCCCAGGAGGAGTGAGGCCCCAGGAGGGAGTGAGGCCCCAGGAGGGTGTGAGGCCCCAGGAGGGAGTGAGGCCCCAGGAGGGGTGAGGCCTCAGGAGGGGTGAGGCCCCAGGAGGGGAGGGAGTGAGGCCTCAGGAGGGAGTGAGGCCTCAGGAGGGTGAGGTGAGGCCTCAGGAGGGTGTGAGGCCCCAGGAGGGAGTGAGGCCCAGGAGGGAGTGAGGCCCCAGGAGGGAGTGAGGCCCCAGGAGGGAGTGAGGCCCAGGAGGGAGTGAGGCCCCAGGAGGGAGTGAGGCCTCAGGAGGGTGAGGTGAGGGCCCAGGAGGAGTGAGGCCCCAGGGAGGGAGTGAGGCCCCAGGAGGGAGTGAGGGCCCCAGGAGGGAGGTGGGAGTGAGGCCCCAGGAGGAGTGAGGCCCCAGGAGGGAGTGAGGCCTCAGGAGGGAGTGAGGCCCCAGGAGGAGTGAGGCCCTCAGGAGGGGAGTGAGGCCCCCAGGAGGGGAGTGAGGCCCAGGAGGAGTGAGGCCCCAGGGAGTGAGGCCCCAGGAGGGGGAGGTGAGGGGAGGCCCCAGGGGAGTGAGGCCCAGGAGGGGGTGAGGCCCCAGAGGGGTGTGAGGCCCCAGGAGGGTGTGAGGCCTCAGGAGGAGTGGGCCCAGGAGGGTGTGAGGCCCCAGGAGGAGTGAGGCCTCAGGAGGGAGTGAGGCCCCAGGAGGAGTGAGGGCCCAGGAGGGGAGTGAGGCCCCAGGAGGGTGTGTGAGGCCCCAGGAGGGGAGTGAGGCCCCAGGAGGGGTGAGGCCCCAGGAGGAGTGAGGCCCCAGGAGGGAGTGAGGCCTCAGGAGGGGAGTGAGGCCCCAGGAGGGTGTGAGCCTCAGGAGGGGAGGGTGAGAGGCCCCAGGAGGGGAGTGAGGCCCCAGGAGGGAGTGAGGGCCCCAGGAGGGGTGAGGCCCCAGGAGGGAGTGAGGCCCAGGAGGGGAGTGAGGCCCCAGGAGGGTGTGAGGCCCCAGGAGGGTGTGAGGCCCCAGGAGGGTGTGAGGCCCCAGGAGTGGGTGTGAGGCCCCAGGAGGGGTGAGGCCCAGGAGGGGAGTGAGGCCCCAGGAGGTGTGAGGCCCCAGGAGGGAGTGAGGCCCCAGGAGGAGTGAGGCCTCAGGAGGGAGTGAGGCCCAGGAGGAGGTGAGGGGCCCAGGAGGGAGGAGGCCCAGGAGGTGTGAGGCCCCAGGAGGGAGTGAGGCCCCAGGAGGGAGTGAGGCCCCAGGAGGGAGTGAGGCCCCAGGAGGGAGTGAGGCCCCAGGAGGAGTGAGGCCCCAGGAGGGTGTGAGGCCCCAGGAGGGGTGAGGCCCCAGGAGGGAGTGAGGCCTCAGGAGGGAGTGAGGCCCCAGGAGGGAGTGAGGCCCCAGGAGGGAGTGAGGCCTCAGGAGGGAGGCCCAGGAGGAGTGGGCCTCAGGAGGGAGTGAGGCCTCAGGAGGGAGTGAGGCCCCAGGAGGTGTGTGGCCTCAGGAGGGGGAGTGAGGCCCCAGGAGAGGGGAGGGTGAGGCCCCAGGAGGGTGAGGCCCAGGAGGAGGAGTGAGGCCTCAGGAGGGAGTGAGGCATCAGGAGGGAGTGAGGCCCCAGGAGGGTGTGAGGCCCCAGGAGGGGTGAGGCCCAGGAGAGGGAGTGAGGCCCAGGAGGAGTGAGGCCCCAGGAGGGAGTGAGGCCCAGGAGGGAGTGAGGCCCCAGGAGGGAGTGAGGCCCAGGAGGAGTGAGGCCTCAGGAGGGAGTGAGGTGAGGCCCCAGGAGGGGAGTGAGGCCCAGGAGGGAGTGAGGCCCCAGGAGGAGTGAGGCCCCAGGAGGGAGTGAGGCCCCAGGAGGGAGTGAGGCCCCAGGGAGGGAGTGAGGCCCCAGGAGGGAGTGAGGCCCCAGGAGGGAGTGAGGCCCCAGGAGGGAGTGTGAGGCCCCAGGAGGGAGTGAGGCCCCAGGAGGGTGTGAGGCCCCAGGAGGGTGAGGCCCCAGGAGGGAGTGAGGCCCAGGAGGGAGTGAGGCCTCAGGAGGCCCCAGGAGGGAGGCCCCAGGAGGGGGGGTGAGTGAGCCCCAGGAGGGTGAGGCCCCAGGAGGGTGAGGAGGCCCCAGGAGGGGAGTGAGGCCTCAGGAGGGAGTGAGGCCCCAGGAGGGAGTGAGGCCCAGGAGGGGTGAGGCCCCAGGAGGGGTGTGAGGCCCCAGGAGGGAGTGAGGCCTCAGGAGGAGTGAGGCCCCAGGAGGGAGTGAGGCCTCAGGAGGGAGTGAGGCCCCAGGAGGAGTGAGGCCCCAGAGGGGGGAGTGAGGCCCCAGGAGGGTGTGAGGCCCCAGGAGGGAGTGAGGCCCAGGGGAGTGAGGCCTCAGGAGGGGAGTGAGGCCCCAGGAGGGAGTGAGGCCCCAGGAGGGGAGTGAGGCCCCAGGAGGGAGTGAGGCCCCAGGAGGGAGTGAGAGGCCTCAGGAGGGAGTGAGGCCCCAGGAGGGGTGTGAGGCCCCAGGAGGGGAGGGTGAGGCCCCAGGAGGGTGAGGCCCCAGGAGGGGAGTGAGGCCTCAGGAGGGTGAGGCCCCAGGGGGAGTGAGGCCCCAGGAGGGAGTGAGGCCCCAGGAGGAGTGAGGCCCAGCAGGAGGGAGTGAGGCCTCAGAGGGTGTGGCCCCAGGAGGGAGTGAGGCCCCAGGAGGGAGTGAGGCCCCAGGAGGGAGTGAGTGAGGCCCAGCCCCAGGGAGTGAGGCCCCAGGAGGGGGAGTGAGGCCTCAGGAGGGAGTGAGGCCCCAGGAGGGTGAGGCCCCAGGAGGGAGTGAGGCCCCAGGAGGGAGTGAGGCCTCAGGAGGGAGTGAGGCCCCAGGAGGGAGTGAGGCCCCAGGAGGGAGTGAGGCCCCAGGAGGTGTGAGGCCCCAGGAGGGAGTGAGGCCCCAGGAGGGAGTGAGGCCCAGGAGGGAGTGAGGGCCCCAGGAGGGAGTGAGGCCCCAGGAGGGAGTGAGGCCCTCAGGAGGGAGTGAGGCCCCAGGAGGGAGTGAGGCCTCAGGAGGGAGTGAGGCCCCAGGAGGGGTGAGAGGCCCAGGGGAGGCCCCAGGAGGGAGTGAGGCCTCAGGAGGGAGTGAGGCAGCCAGGAGGAGTGAGGCCTCAGGAGGGAGTGAGGCCCCAGGAGGGAGTGAGGCCCCAGGAGGGAGTGAGGCCTCAGGAGGGTGTGAGGCCTCAGGAGGGAGGAGGTCAGGAGGGAGGCCTCAGGAGGGTGTGAGGCCCCAGGAGGGTGAGGCCCAGGAGGAGGCCCCAGGAGGGAGGAGTGAGGCCTCAGGAGGTGTGAGGCCCCAGGAGGGAGTGAGGCCTCAGGAGGGAGTGAGGCCCCAGGAGGGAGTGAGGCCCCAGGAGGGAGTGAGGGCCAGGAGGAGTGAGGCCTCAGGAGGCCTCAGGAGGGAGTGAGGCCCCAGGAGGGAGTGAGGCCCCAGGAGGAGTGAGAGCCCCAGGAGGGAGTGAGGCCCCAGGAGGGAGGAGGCCCAGGAGGGGTGTGAGGCCTCAGGAGGGGTGAGGCCCCAGGAGGGAGTGAGGCCTCAGGAGGGTGTGAGGCCTCAGGAGGGGGTGAGGCCCCAGGAGGGGAGTGAGGCCCAGGAGGGAGTGAGGCCCCAGGAGGGAGTGAGGCCTCAGGAGGGTGTGAGGCCCCAGGAGGGAGTGAGGCCCCAGGAGGGGTGTGAGGCCCCAGGAGGGAGTGAGGCCCAGGAGGGAGTGAGGCCCCAGGGGAGTGAGGCCTCAGGAGGAGTGAGGCCCCAGGAGGGTGTGAGGCCCCAGGAGGGAGTGAGGCCCCAGGAGGGTGTGAGGCCCAGGAGGGAGTGAGGCCTCAGGAGGGAGTGAGGCCTCAGGAGGGGAGTGAGGCCCCAGGAGGGGGAGTGAGGCCTCAGGAGGGAGTGAGGCCCCAGGAGGGAGTGAGGCCCCAGGAGGGAGTGAGGCCCCAGGAGGGAGTGAGGCCCCAGGAGGAGTGAGGCCCAGGAGGGAGTGAGGGAGTGAGGCCCCAGGGAGTGAGGCCCCAGGAGGGAGTGAGGCCTCAGGAGGGGTGTGAGGCCCCAGGAGGGAGTGAGGCCCCAGGGGAGGGAGTGAGGCCCAGGAGGGGGTGAGGCCCCAGGAGGGAGTGAGGCCCCAGGAGGGGGTGTGAGGCCCCAGGAGGGAGTGAGGCCCCAGGAGGGAGTGAGGCCTCAGGAGGAGTGAGGCCCCAGGAGGGAGTGAGGCCTCAGGAGGGAGTGAGGCCTCAGGAGGGCCCCAGGAGGGAGTGAGGCCCAGGAGGGAGTGAGGCCCTCAGGAGGGAGTGAGGCCCCAGGAGGGAGTGAGGCCCAGGAGGGAGGTGAGGAGTGAGGCCCCAGGAGGGAGTGAGGCCCCAGGAGGGGTGAGGCCCCAGGAGAGGGAGTGAGGCCCCAGGAGGGTGTGAGGCCCCAGGAGGGAGTGAGGCCCCAGGAGGGAGTGAGGCCCCAGGAGGGGAGTGAGGCCCAGGAGGAGTGAGGCCCCAGGAGGGGGTGTGAGGCCCCAGGAGGGAGTGAGGCCTCAGGAGGGAGTGAGGCCCCAGGAGGGAGTGAGGCCCCAGGAGGAGTGAGGCCCCAGGAGGGAGTGAGGCCCCAGGGGGAGTGAGGGAGGAGAGGTGAGGCCCCAGGAGGGAGTGAGGCCTCAGGAGGAGTGAGGCCCCAGGAGGGAGTGAGGCCCCAGGAGGGTGTGAGGCCTCAGGAGGGTGTGAGGCCCAGGAGGGAGGGTGTGAGGCCTCAGGAGGGTGTGAGGCCTCAGGAGGAGTGAGGCCCCAGGAGGGGTGAGGCCTCAGGAGGGTGTGAGGCCCCCAGGAGTGAGGCCTCAGGAGGGGTGAGGCCTCAGGAGGGAGTGAGGCCCCAGGAGGGAGTGAGAGCCCCAGGAGGGAGTGAGGCCTCAGGAGGGGTGTGAGGCCTCAGGAGGAGTGAGGCCCAGGGGGTGTGAGGCCTCAGGAGGGAGTGAGGCCCCAGGAGGGAGTGAGGCCTCAGGAGGAGGGAGGCCCCAGGAGGGAGTGAGGCCTCAGGAGGGAGTGAGGCCCCAGGAGGGGTGTGAGGCCTCAGGAGGGAGTGAGGCCTCAGGAGGGTGAGGCCCCAGGAGGGAGTGAGGCCCCAGGAGGTGTGAGGCCCCAGGAGGGGGTGAGGCCCCAGGAGGGGTGTGAGGCCCAGGAGGAGGCCCCAGGAGGGAGTGAGGCCCCAGGAGGGAGTGAGGCCCCAGGAGGGGTGAGCCCTCAGAGGTGAGGTGAGACCCCAGGAGGGAGTGAGGCCCCAGGAGGGAGTGAGGCCCCAGGAGGGAGTGAGGCCCCAGGAGGGTGTGAGGCCCCAGGAGGGAGTGAGGCCCCAGGAGGGAGGGAGGCCCCAGGAGGGAGTGAGGCCTCAGGAGGGTGTGAGGCCCCAGGAGGGAGTGAGGCCCCAGGAGGGGAGTGAGGCCCCAGGAGGGGTGAGGCCCCAGGAGGGTGTGAGGCCCCAGGAGGGAGTGAGGCCCCAGGAGGGAGTGAGGCCCCAGGAGGGTGTGAGGCCCCAGGAGGGAGTGAGGCCTCAGGAGGGTGTGAGGCCCCAGGAGGGTGTGAGGCCCCAGGAGGGAGTGAGGCCCAGGAGGGAGGGAGTGAGGCCCCAGGAGGGGTGTGAGGCCCCAGGAGGGAGTGAGGCCCCAGGAGGGGGAGTGAGGCCCCAGGAGGAGTGAGGCCCCAGGAGGGAGTGAGGCCTCAGGAGGGAGTGAGGCCCCAGGAGTGAGGCCCCAGGAGGAGGCCTCAGGAGGGAGTGAGGCCCCAGGAGGGTGTGAGGCCTCAGGAGGGAGTGAGGCCCCAGGAGGGAGGGAGTGAGGCCCCAGGAGGGAGTGAGGCCTCAGGAGGGTGTGAGGCCCCAGGAGGGGGGTGAGGCCTGAGGCAGGAGGGAGTGAGGCCCCAGGAGGGAGTGAGGCCCCAGGAGGGAGGAGGCCCAGGAGGGAGTGAGGCCCCAGGAGGGAGTGAGGCTCAGGAGGGAGTGAGGCCCAGGAGGAGTGTGAGGCCCAGGAGGGGTGAGGGCCCAGGAGGGAGTGAGGCCCCAGGAGGGGGAGCCCAGGAGGGCCCCAGGAGGGTGTGAGGCCCCAGGAGGGAGGCCCCAGGAGGAGGCCCCAGGAGGGGAGTGAGGCCCCAGGAGGGAGTGAGGCCCTTAGGAGGGTGTGAGGCCTCAGGAGGGAGTGAGGCCCCAGGAGGGTGTGAGGCCCCAGGAGGGAGTGAGGCCCCAGGAGGGTGTGAGGCCCCAGGAGGGAGTGAGGCCCCAGGAGGGAGTGAGGCCCAGGAGGGGTGAGGCCCCAGGAGGGAGTGAGGCCCCAGGAGGGAGTGAGGCCCCAGGAGGGAGTGAGGCCCCAGGAGGGAGTGAGGCCCCAGGAGGGAGTGAGGCCCCAGGAGGGTGTGAGGCCCCAGGAGTGAGGCCCCAGGAGGGAGGAGGCCTCAGAGGGGTGAGGCCCCCCAGGAGGGAGTGAGGCCCCAGGAGGGAGTGAGGCCCCAGGAGGGTGTGAGGCCCCAGGAGGGTGCGAGGCCTCAGGAGGGTGCGAGGCCTCAGGAGGGGGAGTGAGGCCCAGGAGGGAGTGAGGCCCCAGGAGGGTGAGGCCCCAGGAGGGGAGTGAGGCCTCAGGAGGGGAGTGGAGGCCTCAGGAGGGAGTGAGGCCCAGGAGGGAGTGAGGCCTCAGGAGGCCCCAGGAGGCCCCAGGAGGCCTCAGAGTGAGGCCCCAGGAGGGAGTGAGGCCCCAGGAGGGAGTGAGGCCCAGGAGGGAGTGAGGCCCAGGAGGGGTGAGGCCCCAGGAGGGAGTGAGGCCCCAGGAGGGAGTGAGGCCCCAGGAGGGAGTGAGGCCCCAGGAGGGTGTGAGGCCCAGGAGGGAGTGAGGCCCCAGGAGGGGAGTGAGGCCTCAGGAGGGTGTGAGGCCCCAGGAGGGAGTGAGGCCCAGGAGGGAGTGAGGCCCCAGGAGGGAGTGAGGGCCCAGGAGGGAGTGAGGCCCCAGGAGGGAGTGAGGCCCAGGAGGATGTGAGGCCCAGGAGGGGAGGCCCCAGGAGGGAGTGAGGCCCCAGGAGGGAGTGAGGCCCAGGAGGGAGTGAGGCCCCAGGAGGGAGTGAGGCCCCAGGAGGTGAGGCCCCAGGAGGGAGGAGGCCCCAGGAGGTGTGGCCCCAGGAGGGAGTGAGGCCCCAGGAGGGAGTGAGGCCCCAGGAGGTGAGGCCCCAGGAGGGGTGTGAGGCCCCAGGAGGGAGTGAGGCCCCAGGAGGGAGTGAGGCCCCAGGAGGGCCCCAGGAGGGAGTGAGGCCCCAGGAGGGAGTGAGGCCCCAGGAGGGAGTGAGGCCCCAGAAGGGAGTGAGGCCTCAGGAGGGTGTGAGGCCCCAGGAGGGAGTGAGGCCCCAGGAGGTAGTGAGGCCCAGGAGGGTGTGAGGCCCAGGAGGGAGTGAGGCCCCAGGAGGGAGTGAGGCCCCAGGGGGGAGTGAGGCCCCAGGAGGGAGTGAGGCCCCAGGAGGGAGTGAGGCCCCAGGAGGAGTGAGGCCCCAGGAGGGAGTGAGGCCCCAGGAGGGGTGTGAGGCCTCAGGGGTGTGAGGCCCCAGGAGGGAGTGAGGCCCCAGGAGGGAGTGAGGCCCCAGGAGTGAGGCCCCAGGAGGGTGTGAGGCCCCAGGAGGGAGTGAGGCCCCAGGAGGGAGTGAGGCCCCAGGAGGGTGTGAGGCCTCAGGAGGGTGTGAGGCCCAGGAGGGTGTGAGGCCCCAGGAGGGAGTGAGGCCCCAGGAGGGGAGTGAGGCCCAGGAGGGTGTGAGGCCCCAGGAGGGTGTGAGGCCCCAGGAGGGAGTGAGGCCCCAGGAGGGGTGTGAGGCCCCAGGAGGGAGTGAGGCCCCCAGGAGGCCCAGGAGGGAGTGAGGCCCCAGGAGGGAGTGAGGCCTCAGGAGGGGAGTGAGGCCCCAGGAGGGAGTGAGGCCCTCAGGAGGGGAGGTGAGGCCCCAGGAGGGAGTGAGGCCCCAGGAGGGAGTGAGGCCCCAGGAGGGAGTGAGGCCCCAGGAGGGTGTGAGGCCCCAGGAGGGAGTGAGGCCCCAGGAGGGTGTGAGGCCTCAGGAGGGAGTGAGGCCCAGGAGGAGTGAGGCCCCAGGAGGGAGGGGAGGGTGAGGCCCCAGGAGGGAGTGAGGCCCAGGAGGGAGTGAGGCCCCAGGAGGGAGTGAGGCCCAGGAGGGAGTGAGGCCCCAGGAGGGAGTGAGGCCCCAGGAGGGAGTGAGGCCCCAGGAGGGTGTGAGGCCCCAGGAGGGAGTGAGGCCCCAGGAGGGGGTGAGGCCCCAGGAGGGAGTGAGGCCTCAGGAGGAGTGAGGCCCCAGGAGGGAGTGAGGCCCCAGGAGGGTGTGAGGCCCCAGGAGGGAGTGAGGCCCAGTAGGGTGTGAGGCCCCAGGAGGGAGTGAGGCCCAGGAGGGAGTGAGGCCCCAGGAGGGAGTGAGGCCCCAGAGGGTGTGTGAGGCCCAGGAGGGAGTGAGGCCTCAGGAGGGTGTGAGGCCCCAGGAGTGGGAGTGAGGCCCAGGAGGGAGTGAGGCCCCAGGAGGGAGTGAGGCCCCAGGAGGGAGTGAGGCCCCAGGAGGGTGTGAGGCCCCAGGAGGGAGTGAGGCCCCAGGAGGGAGTGAGGCCCCAGGATGGAGTGAGGCCCCAGGAGGGAGTGAGGCCTCAGGAGGGTGTGAGGCCCCAGGAGGGTGTGAGGCCCCAGGAGGGAGTGAGGCCCAGCAGGAGTGAGGCCTCAGGAGGGTGTGAGGCCTCAGGAGGGTGTGAGGCCCCAGGAGGGAGTGAGGCCCCAGGAGGGAGTGAGGCCCCAGGAGGGTGTGAGGCCCCAGGAGGGAGTGAGGCCCCAGGAGGGAGTGAGGCCCAGGAGGGAGTGAGGCCCCAGGAGGGAGTGAGGCCCCAGGAGGGAGTGAGGCCCCAGGAGGGAGTGAGGCCCCAGGAGGGAGTGAGGCCCCAGGAGGAGGGAGTGAGGCCCCAGGAGGGGAGGCCCAGGAGGTGTGAGGCCCAGGAGGGTGTGAGGCCCCTCAGGGGGTGAGGCCCCAGGAGGAGTGAGGCCCCAGGAGGGGGAGTGAGGCCCCAGGAGGTGTGTGAGGCCCCAGGAGGGAGTGAGGCCTCAGGAGGGTGAGGCCCCAGGAGGAGTGAGGCCCCAGGAGGGAGTGTGAGGCCCAGGAGGGAGTGAGGCCCAGGAGGCCCCAGGAGGGTGAGGCCCCAGGAGGGAGTGAGGCCCAGGAGGGAGTGAGGCCCCAGGAGGGAGTGAGGCCCCAGGAGGGGTGAGGCCCCAGGGCCTCAGGAGGGGAGTGAGGCCCCAGGAGGGTGTGAGGCCCAGGAGGGAGTGAGGCCCCAGGAGGGAGTGAGGCCCCAGGAGGGGAGTGAGGCCCCCAGGGAGTGAGGCCCCAGGAGGGAGTGAGGCCCCAGGAGGGGGTGTGAGGCCCCAGGAGGGAGTGAGGCCCCAGGAGGGTGTGAGGCCTCAGGAGGGAGTGAGGCAGCAGGAGGGAGTGAGGCCTCAGGAGGGGGTGAGGCCCCAGGAGGGGGAGTGAGGCCCCAGGGGGGGAGGCCCCAGGAGGGGGAGTGAGGCCCCAGGAGGGAGTGAGGCCCCAGGAGGGAGTGAGAGGCCCAGGAGGGAGTGAGGCCCCAGGAGGGAGTGAGGCCCCAGGAGGGAGTGAGGCCTCAGGAGGGAGTGAGGCCCAGGAGGGTGTGTGAGGCCCCAGGAGGGAGTGAGGCCCCAGGAGGAGTGAGGCCCCAGGAGGGTGTGAGGCCCCAGGAGGGAGTGAGGCCCCAGGCCTCAGGAGGCCCCAGGAGGGAGTGAGGCCCCAGGAGGGGAGTGAGGCCCCAGGAGGGAGTGAGGCCCCAGGAGGGAGTGAGGCCCCAGGAGGGAGTGAGCCCCCAGGAGGGTGTGAGGCCCCCAGGGGAGTGAGGGCCCAGGAGGGGGAGTGAGGCCCCAGGAGGGAGAGGGAGGCCCCAGGAGGGTGTGAGGCCCCAGGAGGGAGTGAGGCCCCAGGAGGGAGTGAGGCCCCAGGAGGGAGTGAGGCCCCAGGAGGGAGGGTGAGGCCCCAGGAGGGAGTGAGGCCCCAGGAGGAGTGAGGCCCCAGGAGGGAGTGAGGCCCCAGGAGGGAGTGGCCCCAGGAGGGGTGAGGAGGGAGTGGGCCCAGGAGGGGGTGTGGGCCCCAGGAGGGAGTGAGGCCAGCAGGAGGAGTGAGGCCCCAGGAGGGTGTGAGGCCCCAGGAGGGAGTGAGGCCCCAGGAGGGAGTGAGGCCTCAGGAGGGAGTGAGGCCTCAGGAGGGAGTGAGGCCTCAGGAGGGAGTGAGGCCCAGGAGGGAGTGAGGCCCCAGGAGGGAGTGAGGCCCCAGGAGGGAGGCCCCAGGGGGAGTGAGGCCCCAGGAGGGTGTGAGGCCCCAGGAGGGAGTGAGGCCCCAGGAGGGAGTGAGGCCCCAGGAGGGAGTGAGGCCCCAGGAGGGTGTGAGGCCCCAGGAGGAGTGAGGCCTCAGGAGGGTGTGAGGCCTCAGGAGGGAGTGAGGCCTCAGGAGGGAGTGAGGCCCCAGGAGGGAGTGAGGCCCCAGGGGGAGTGAGGCCCCAGGAGGGCCCCAGGAGGGTGAGGCCCCAGGAGGAGTGAGGCCCCAGGAGGTAGTGAGGCCCCAGGAGGGTGTGAGGGGGCAGGAGGGAGTGAGGCCTCAGGAGGGTGTGAGGCGGCAGGAGGGAGTGAGGCCTCAGGAGGGTGTGAGGCCCCAGGAGGGAGTGAGGCCCCAGGAGGAGTGAGGCCCCAGGAGGGAGGGAGGCCCCAGGAGGGAGTGAGGCCCAGGAGGGGAGTGAGGCCCCAGGAGGGTGTGAGCCCCAGGAGGGAGTGAGGCCCCAGGAGGGTGTGAGGCCCCAGGAGGGAGTGAGGCCTCAGGAGGGAGTGAGGCCCCAGGAGGGAGTGAGGCCCCAGGAGGGTGTGAGGCCTCAGGAGGGTGTGAGGCCTCAGGAGGGAGTGAGGCCCCAGGAGGGTGTGAGGCCCCAGGAGGGTGTGATGCCCAGGAGGGAGTGAGGCCCCAGGAGGGTGTGAGGCCCCAGGAGGGAGTGAGGCCCCAGGAGGGTGTGAGGCCCCAGGAGGGAGTGAGGCCCCAGGAGGGTGTGAGGCCCCAGGAGGGAGTGAGGCCCCAGGAGGGAGTGAGGCCCCAGGAGGGAGTGAGGCCCCAGGAGGGAGTGAGGCCCCAGGAGGGTGTGAGGCCCCAGGAGGGAGTGAGGCCCCAGGAGGGAGTGAGGCCCCAGGAGGGAGTGAGGCCCCCAGGGGGAGGCCTCAGGGTGTGAGGCCTCAGGAGGGAGTGAGGCCTCAGGAGGGTGTGAGGCCCCAGGAGGGTGTGAGGCCTCAGGAGGGAGTGAGGCCCCAGGAGGGAGTGAGGCCCCAGGAGGGAGTGAGGCCCCAGGAGGGAGTGAGGCCCCAGGAGGGTGTGAGGGCCCCAGGAGGGAGTGAGGCCCCAGGAGGGTGTGAGGCCCCAGGAGGGTGTGAGGCCCAGGAGGGTGTGAGGCCCCAGGAGGGTGTGAGGCCCCAGGAGGGAGTGAGGCCCCAGGAGGGAGTGAGGCCTCAGGAGGGTGTGAGGCCCCAGGAGGGAGTGAGGCCCCAGGAGGGTGTGAGGCCCCAGGAGGGTGTGAGGCCTCAGGAGGGTGTGAGGCCCCAGGAGGGGGAGTGAGGGAGTGAGGCAGGAGGGGTGAGGCCCCAGGAGGGAGTGAGGGCCCAGGAGGGAGTGAGGCCTCAGGAGGGAGTGAGGCCTCAGGAGGGAGGAGGAGGGGTGAGGCCCCAGGGAGAGTGAGGCGGCAGGAGGGTGTGAGGCCCCAGGAGGGAGGAGCCCCAGGAGGAGGGTGTGAGTGAGGCAGGAGGGTGTGAGGCCCCAGGAGGGTGTGAGGCCTCAGGAGGGTGTGAGGCCCCAGGAGGGAGTGAGGCATCAGGAGGGGTGAGGCCTCAGGAGGCCCCAGGAGGGTGAGGCCTCAGGAGGGTGAGGCCCCAGGAGGGGGGTGAGGCCCCAGGAGGGAGTGAGGCCCCAGGAGGAGGAGTGAGGCCCCAGGAGGGAGGTGAGGCCTCAGGCCCCAGGAGTGAGGCCCCAGGAGGGAGTGAGGCCCCAGGAGGGGTGAGGCCCCAGGAGGTGTGAGGCCCCAGGAGGGAGTGAGGCCCCAGGAGGGGAGTGAGGCCCAGGAGGGTGTGAGGCCCCAGGAGGGTGAGGCCCCAGGAGGGGTGTGAGCCTCAGGAGGGAGTGAGGCCCCAGGAGGGAGTGAGGCCCCAGGAGGGTGAGGCCCCAGGAGGGTGAGGCCCCAGGAGGGAGTGAGGCCCCAGGAGGGAGTGAGGCCCCAGGGAGGGAGTGAGGCCCCAGGAGGGAGTGAGGCCCCAGGAGGGTGTGAGGCCCAGGAGGGAGTGAGGCCACAGGAGGGTGTGAGGCCCAGGAGGGAGTGAGGCCCCAGGAGGGTGTGAGGCCTCAGGAGGGAGTGAGGCCTCAGGAGGGGGGTGTGAGCCCCCAGAGGGAGTGAGGCCCCAGGAGGGGTGTGAGGCCCCAGGAGGGAGTGAGGCCCCAGGGAGGGAGTGAGGCCCCAGGAGGGAGTGAGGCCCAGGAGGGAGTGAGGCCTCAGGAGGTGTGAGGCCCCAGGAGGGGGTGAGGCCCCAGGAGGGAGTGAGGCCCCAGGAGGCGGTGAGGCCCCAGGAGGGAGTGAGGCCCCAGGAGGGAGTGAGGCCCCAGGAGGGAGTGAGGCCCCAGGAGGAATGAGACCCCAGGAGGGAGTGAGGCCCCAGGAGGGTGTGGGCCCAGGAGGGGCCTCAGGTGGAGTGGCCCAGGAGGGTGTGAGGCCTCAGGAGGGAGAGAGGCCCAGGAGGGAGTGAGGCCCAGGAGGGAGTGAGGCCCCAGGAGGGAGTGAGGCCTCAGGAGGGAGTGAGGCCCCAGGAGGGAGTGAGGCCCAGGAGGGCCCCAGGAGGGAGTGAGGCCCCAGGAGGGAGTGAGGCCTCAGGAGGGAGTGAGGCCCAGGAGGGAGTGAGGCCCCAGGAGGGGGAGTGAGGCCTCAGGAGGGGGAGTGAGGCCTCAGGAGGGAGTGAGGCCCCAGGAGGGTGTGAGGCCTCAGGAGGGAGTGAGCCCCAGGAGGTGAGTGAGGCCTCAGGAGGGAGTGAGGCCCCAGGAGGGAGTGAGGCCCCAGGAGGGAGTGAGGCCCCAGGAGGGTGTGGAGGCCCCAGGAGGGAGGCCCCAGGAGGCCTCAGGAGGGTGAGGCCCCAGGAGGGAGTGAGGGCCCAGGAGGGAGTGAGGCCAGGAGGGAGTGAGGCCCCAGGAGGGAGTGAGGCCCCAGGAGGAGGAGTGAGGCCCAGGAGGGTGTGAGGCCCCAGGAGGGTGTGAGGCCCCAGGAGGGAGTGAGGCCCCAGGAGGGTGAGGCCCCAGGAGGGAGTGAGGCCCCAGGAGGGGTGAGGCCCCAGGAGGGAGTGAGGCCCCAGGAGGGAGTGAGGCCCCAGGAGGGTGTGAGGCCCCAGGAGGGGGGTGAGGCCCCAGGAGGGAGTGTGAGGCCCCAGGAGGGGAGTGAGGCCCCAGGAGGGGAGTGAGGCCCCAGGAGGGAGTGAGGCCCCAGGAGGGAGTGAGGCCCCAGGAGGGTGAGGCCCCAGGAGGAGTGAGGCCCCAGGGGGGTGTGAGGCCCCAGGGAGGGTGTGAGGCCCCAGGAGGGGAGTGAGGCCCCAGGAGGGTGTGAGGCCCCAGGAGGGAGTGAGGCCTCAGGAGGGAGTGAGGCCCCAGGAGGGAGTGAGGCCCCAGGAGGGAGTGAGGCCTCAGGAGGAGTGAGGCCCAGGAGGGGAGTGAGGCCTCAGGAGGGAGTGAGGCCCCAGGAGGGAGTGAGGCCCAGGCCCCAGGAGGGAGTGAGGCCTCAGGAGGGTGTGAGGCCCAGGAGGGAGTGAGGCCTCAGGAGGAGTGAGGCCAGGAGGAGGGTGTGGGCCCAGGGGAGTGAGGCCTCAGGAGGGGGGTCAGGAGGGAGTGAGGCCCAGGAGGGAGTGAGGCCTCAGGAGGGGAGTGAGGCCCCAGGAGGGAGTGAGGCCCCAGGAGGGAGTGAGGCCCCAGGAGGGTGTGAGGCCCCAGGAGGGGTGAGGTGAGGAGGAGGAGGGTGTGAGGCCCCAGGAGGGTGTGAGGGCAGGGAGGGAGTGAGGCCTCAGGAGGGTGTGAGGCAGCAGGAGGGAGTGAGGCAGCAGGAGGGAGTGAGGCCCCAGGAGGGAGTGAGGCCTCAGGAGGGTGTGAGGCCCCAGGAGGGTGTGAGGCCCCAGGAGGGAGTGAGGCCCCAGGAGGGAGTGAGGCCCCAGGAGGGAGTGAGGCCCCAGGAGGGTGTGAGGCCCCAGGAGGGTGTGAGGCCCCAGGAGGGAGTGAGGCCCCAGGAGGGTGTGAGGCCCCAGGAGGGAGTGAGGCCCCAGGAGGGAGTGAGGCCTCAGGAGGTGTGAGGCCCAGGAGGGTGTGAGGCCCCAGGAGGGAGTGAGGCCCCAGGAGGGGGAGGCCCTCAGGAGGGTGTGCCTCAGGGGGTGTGAGGCCCCAGGAGGGTGTGAGGCCTCAGGAGGGAGTGAGGCCCCAGGAGGGTGTGAGGCCCCAGGAGGGGTGAGGCCCCAGGAGGGAGTGAGGCCCCAGGAGGGAGTGAGGCCCCAGGAGGGAGTGAGGCCCCAGGAGGGATGTGAGGCAGCAGGAGGGTGTGAGGGCAGGAGGGAGTGAGGCCTCAGGAGGGTGTGAGGAGGCAGGAGGGAGTGAGGCCCCAGGAGGGAGTGAGGCCCCAGGAGGGTGTGAGGCCCCAGGAGGGTGTGAGGCCTCAGGAGGGAGTGAGGCCCCAGGAGGGTGTGAGGCCCCAGAAGGGTGTGAGGCCCCAGGAAGGAGTGAGGTCGCAGGAGTGTGTGAGGCCCTGGGAGGGAGTGAGGCCCCAGGAGGGAGTGAGGCCCCAGGAGGGAGTGCAGCACCAGGAGGCTATGAGACCTCAGGAGGGAGAGAGGCCTCAGGTGGGTGTGAGGTGGCAGGTGGGAGTGTGGCCTCAGTAGGGAGTGAGGCCCCAGGAGGCCAAGCTGAGACTACATAGTTAGTTCCAGGTCAGCCTTAGCTAGTGAAGCACCCTACCTCAGAAAACAATCCTTTTTGTTGAAGAGATGTCTCAGAGGTTCACGTGTTTGTATGCAAAGCCTATGGACCCAGGGTTGATTCCATAGTACCCACGCAAAGCTGGAAGCACAGGTGGCTCATGCATCTGGAGTTCATTGGCAGTGGCTAGAGTCCTTTGCCACACCCGTTCTCTCTCTCTCTCTCTTTTACTGTTCCTCTCTATATATTTGCTTGCAAGTAAATATATAAAATATTTTAAAAAGGAAAGAAGGAATGGAGGGAGGGAGGGAGGAAGGAAGGAAGGAAGGAAGGAAGGAAGGAAGGAAGGAAAGAAGAAAGGAAGGAAGGAAGAAAGATACCGCTCAAGAATGGGGGCTGGTAGAGCACTTGCCTAGCATGTGTGTTTTGAGGTAACAAAAAAGGAAGGAATGAAGAAATAAGCAAGTTTCAACTCAAAGGACAAAGGGAAGGCCAAAGCAATGGGCTCTGGAACCTGTGTAGACTTTCTCTTTAGTCATATGTGTCTGCTTCCACTTATTTTGTGTATATTTTGTGGTATAGGATTCCGTCCTTTTTTGTGTGGAAGGGTCTCGCGCTATGCCAGCCTAACTTAGGACTCACTCTGTAGTCCCAGGCTGGTCTCAAAGGCACAGTGATGCTCCTACATCCACCTCCCATGTGCTGGGATTAAAGGCTTGTGTCACCCAGCTCCAATTTCTCTTCCGTACTTTTTTTTGTTTTTTTAAAAACACTTTTATTTAATTGTTTTATTTCAGAGAGAGAGAGAGAGAGAATTGGAGCACCAGGGCCTCGGCCGCTAAAATCCAAGTCCAGAGGCTTGTGCCACCTAGTGGGCATATGGAACCTTGCACTTGATTCACTTTTGTGTGTCTGGCTTATGTAGGATCTGGAGAGTCTAACATGGGTCCTTAGGCTTGCAGGCAGGCGCCTTAACCACTAAGCCATCTGTCCAGCCACCTTTTTTTTTTCTGTTTTTGCCCAGAATTATTACGTATTCATGAGAGTCAATGGTCCAAAAGCCTCAACTTCAAGCATCTGGTGTCATGGGCATGCACCACATCCAGCCATGCAGACTCACCTCCTTCCTTCTCCCCCTTCTTCCATTTCATTGTCTGTTTTAACATCACTGTGTGGAGCATTATAGCTAGAATGAGAATTGACCCTTCAGGAGCTGGATATAGTGGCTCAATGCTTGCAAGCCCACAGTTTGTGAGACAGAGACAGGAGGATTGCTGTGAGTTTGGGGACCAGCTGGGCTATGTGGTGAAATGATTTTTCTATAGGAGTCAGTCAGAGGTAGATGATTGCCTTTGCCTGCAAAGCCAAAGGACCCAGGTTTGTTCCCCAGGACCCACATTAGCCAGATGCATAAGGGGGTACTTGCATCTGGAGTTCATTTGCAGTGGCTGGAGGCCCTGGTGCGCCCATTCTCCCCCTCACCTCACCACCCCCGTGTGTCTTCCTCTCTCCCTCTTTCTCTCTGTCAAACAAATAAACAATAATAAAAATATTAAAAACGTGGCAGGCAGAGGTAGGACATATGCTGAGAGATCAAGGCCAGCCTGGGAGAACAGAGTGAGTTCAAGGTCAGGCTGGCCTAGACTGAGAACTTACCTCTAAAAAAAGTGGGTGGAATGGCCAGATGTCACAGAAGTTAAAGGCACTTGCTTGCACAGCCTGAGGGCCTGAGTCTGATTCCCAAGTTCCCACATGAAGCCAGATTTACAAAGTGGGGCAGGTGTCTGAAGTTCATTTACAGAGGCAAGAAACCCTGGTGCACCCATTCTTTCCCTCTCATTGTGTGTCTCTATTAAATAAAGAAAATAAAAAGAAGAGGAAGAGGCAGAAAGACATAGTAGGACGAGGAAGAGTAGGAAGAGCGGGAGAAAATTGATCTTTGGGAGATGCAAGGCAACACGTAGCCTTACTGTATCGCTGTCAACCCTGCATCCTGTTCACAGGACTGGAACTCCTTGGCTTTCTGGGACCAAGATACCCTACTCGGGCACCACAAGCAGAGCTATACCCATGGGCTTCTCCAGCCCCGGGGCTCTGCAGTGATTGCCTTATGGCCCTCGCCTGTTCTGGGCTACCTTAAATTAGTACTCAAAACCACAAACAACCCAAACACTTCCTAGAGGACATCCCATTAAGAGGAGTCCCCATTATAAGCCTCGAAGTTAACTCTGCATCTCTCTCCAGAGTCATGTCCCCAAGGAGGAAGCTGGGGTTCCACCAGGAGAGGGCCCAGCCATCACAGGAGACACCCCACCACCCACTTCCTGCTCTGGTCATTGTCAGAGAAAGACCCAGGCCTCAGCAGTGCAGGAAGAGTCCCTAGAAGATGGGGGACCCTCCCGTGACAGGTCAGCAGGGATGAAGGTTGAGAACATGGAGGGTGAGATGGGAGGGGGGAGGACATGGAGGGACAGCAGGTATCCCAGAATTTGTCCTTTCTCTGAATTGCTCCCCCAGCAAGGACACCCCAGAAACCCTCCCCAAAGGTGCCAAGAAGAAGGGCCTGAAATCTTACCTAAGCAAACTCTTTGGAAAGAAAAAGAAGGGCAGGATGGGACCTCCAGGCCAGGGCAGCTCTTCTTTGGGTGAGAAATCCCTCCTCCTCCTGCCCTCCTCCTTCCCTCCATCTCTCTCCCTCCCTCCCTCCTCCCTCCCCTCCCTCCTCCTCCATACACTCACACCAGGCCTGGGCATGTTACTACATGGCAGAGCTCCTGCCTAGAATCCAGTGTGGGCTAGGGGCATGGCTCAGTGGTAGAATGCTTGTTTGCCACTACTGAGAGTAAAAATAAAATCAAAGACAATAATTAAAAATTCCTTGCCAGGTGTGTTGGCGCACACCTTTAATCCTAGCACTTGAAAGGCAGAGGTAGAAGGATCGCTGAGAGTTTGAGGCCAGCCTCAGAGTACATAGTGAATTCCAGTCCAGCCTGGGCTCGAGTGAGACCCTAAAAAAAAAAAAAAAAAAAAAAAAAAAAAAAAAAGAAAGAAAGAAAGAAAGAAAGAAAAAAGAAAGAAAAAGAAAGAAGAAAGAAAAAGCCTGGGAAGGGCTGGAGAGATGGCTCAGCCGGTAAGGCACTTGCCTTGAAAGCCTAAGGACTTGGGTTCAATTCCCTAGTACCCTTGTAAAGTGAGATGTACAAGATGGCACATGTGTCAAATGTCTATTAATGATATTTCTTGTGGTTAAACACCCTGTTTTTATAAACTTTTTTATCAGGCTGGGAAATATTACAATCTTTGTCTCAGTAAACTCCCTTAAAGCCTTAGGCTGTCAGCCAAGTATTTTGTACACAAGGCAAGGTCAAGAAATAACCAAGACTGTACCCGGCTCTCTCTATAGTTTTTTTTTATGTTTTTTAAAGAATGTTTTTATGACAGACATTACAGGTAGGAGAGTAGTGATTTGGCCCCTTTAAATGAATGTTCTTGGTATCTTTTGTAGAGGAGAGGAAGGGCAACAGAAAATGATTTTGGTACTAACCTCTGTGTAGACCAAGTATACCTCTTAGGGGTTTTAGGATAAGTTATTTTTTTGTAGTGTTTTGTCTGACATCTACTAAATGACTATGTCATGAAATCTTGGAATCTAGTTGGACGTTTATCATGAGCCAAATTTAAGATAAAGTCTGTGGGAGCCATGGGCGGGTGTGAAGATGGATACCATGAACTTTGTTTTGAATCTGTAGTATATGCTGTAACAAAAAACGCATGAGACACAGTAAAAGGCAGAGTAACAATAAGATACTTATTTTTAAGATAATTATGTATTTGATCTAAGCTGTAAAGGATCCCCAATCAGGAAGTATAGAGTGTAGAGTAGTTAAAAAATCACTTGTGGCTTGGGTAGCATCAAAAGACAAATGACTATAAGAATTAACAGATATTTTTTTTTGTAAACCTTGTAAATCTATGTTAAGATTATTATGGTTTTAAATACCCTAAATATGATTTTTAACTTTTTATTATTTAGTAGTAGTCCCATTGTAGGATAAAGGAGTAATACATATGAATTGAGAATTTACATGACAGAACAATTGTATTTGAACCGCCAGATTGGCAACATGTCTTTTTAAATACATAACAGCATCCTCTAGAGTATCTAATTTGATTGATAGTTTTTTTTTTAATATCTATTTGTGATAAAAAAAAGTTTGAGAAAAATTTTAATCAGTTTATTAACATGATCAGTTGTTTTTATCGATTGTTTTAGGGATACTGATGTCGTGGTGTAAGAGGCAATGATGGTTGTAGCAAGGATTTTTATAAGCAGTCATTTTACGGAATTTTTTTTTTTGTGTCAGCATTTTGTTGAGCTGTTGGAACACTTGAGCTCCGGAAGTTGGAGTACCAGGACTCAGTTATTTTGATTGGTATAATTAAGTAAGGAGAACACATGACAATAAAGACTACATTGGAGGAGTAATCTGTAGTTGTGTTTTTTTTAGAATTAATATAATTGGTGATAATATACCAGGTACAACTAAGAGTAAATTTTATTTGGTGATTGACCCATCTGGGCCCAAGTACAAAAGGATAAGGGAGGGGCAGACATATACAAAACTTAAAATAAATTTTTTTTAGGGTATTTTTTATAATTTTGTTTGAGGCCACCTTTGGGACTCAAGATGGGCTGTATCTTTGATTGTTTTTTTTTTTGGGGACCCAATTGTAATTGTAAATTTAAATATAATTAAATATAATATAAATATAATATAATTAAATATAAATATAATTTAATTTTTGTTATACATTGAAGAACCAAAAAAAAGAAATCAATTAACATGTTACATTTAGTCTTTGTAACATTGTTTGTTCGGTTGACTTAGGCATAGCCACTTTTGTATGTTGAAATAAGTTGTAATTGTATTGTTGAAATAAGTCTCCTGGAAATTTTTGAGTTTATTAGTTTTTTTAATTATTGTTGTAAACCAAGTTAAAGTTTTTTTTTTTTTACTTAGAAGACATTATTTAATAGCCAGACGACAGTACTGTCATTATAGAACAGACAGTTATTAAGCCCAGGCCTGACTCAGATAAGGAACTAGTTAATGAATGTGTTGACCTTTAACTTTGTAATTTATGTTTGTTTGTTTGGCAGTAAATTTTTCTTTATTTATCTTTTGGGGAGTTTTTACATCTGTAGGACCTTTTAGAAATATTTAGGTATTTTTTTGTAACAGACAAATTTTGTAAACCATCTATTGACTTGAGATGTAACCCCCATTTTCAATTTTTTGTCCCCATACAAGAATTGGGACCAAAGCTTTAGTGGTGGGCTTGATGTTTTTTTTGGCTGTGGCCGCCAGCACCTGTGAAAAAGGGAGTGAAAGAGGGGGAGGGGAGGAAGACTCTTATCTAAGGGAGAGGTTTTTAAATTAAATTTTTTTAGGTTACGATGTATGGGATCTGGTTTGGATGTTCATATCTAGGATAGAAAACATTTTTTTTAACCTTTAATATAATATTTGAATGAAGGGTGTCCTCTGATAGCCATTTAGAGGAACAGAAAGTGATTTATTTGTTTTTGATAATAGATACTCCATTTTTTTGAGTGATGTTTTTGATTTTTGTCTTAAAGAGGGGGAAGGGAACTGTCTCATGTTATTAAGTCAGGGGAGAAGCGTCCGTCCATAGGGAAACAATTAACATACAGACATATAAATATGACAGAAACATAGGGCCCAATAACACTTAAGACACATGAGTATGACAGAAACAGAGGGCCCAATAATATTTAGACATATGAGTATGACAGAAACAGAGGGCCCAAGAAGGCTATGTGTGTTTTAGAACTAAACTTAAAAAGGAGAAAGAGAGAGAGAGAGAGTACTCAGATACTCATCAGACCGGTCTGAGTGTTGGGGACCCCCAGGGTTGGATGTTTTTTGTAAAATTTTTTGTAATGTCTTTTTTGAGTAGGTTATACTCGAGTTGAAATTCTTTTAACATTTTTTAGTTATTTTTGGATAGCAGCCTTATAGGTAGTGTTAGTATTTTTAAAAGCTAATTGTTTTATAAAGTCTATATCAGTATTAGTATCTCCAAATATTTTGTTTGTAGTTTTTAATAAGCGGTCTACAAACTCAGCATAGGGCTCATTAGGTCCTTGAATAATTTTTGTTAAATTTTTTTTTATTGTTTTTTCTTTGGAAGGAAGAGTTGTTTATGTTTTTTGAGCTGTAGTGGCAATTTGTTGATAAATTGTAGCAGGATAAATTATTTGATTATTATTTTTAGTATAATTTTTTTTTTTGTTAACATATTTGTATTTTATGTTGTGTTTTTTGTTTGTTGATTTATAAGAGTAGTTTTTTTTTTTACAAAGATCATAAAATTTTATTTTTTACAACAAATAATCTTTTTGATAGGCATGTCTTATTTAATGTTTTTTAATTATCAGGGGTAAGGATTTTTTGTGACAAAGTTTTTACAATAGACATGGTAAAAGGAGTAGTAGGACCATACTGATTAGCAGCTAGCTTTAATTTTTTGATTTTTTTAAAGTTAAACTGAACATGTTGTCTCATAGTCTGGCCATTATTGTTTGTAAATTTAGTGACAGGGCATGTTAAAGAAAAATTTTGAGTGTCCTTTTTTTTTTGATTTTATTGTCTTTTTAATAACATTTTTTAAAGGAGAACAATTGAGAATGGGACTAGCAGGATTAAGGGATGAAACATGTATAATGGATGGATTAAATTTTTTTTTTAACTTGTTTTAATTTTTTTTTTAATTTTTGTTTTTTTTTTTTAATTGTAGTTGTTTTTGAAGGTTATTTTTTTTTTTAATTTTGTCACGAAAACCTGGTTAGGCAGCAAAGGAGGGGGAGCAGCAGGAGGAGCAGGCTCCCAGTCAGAATGATACTTAGCAGCTTTTTTTTTTAACTCTTTAGCTTTTTTTTTATTTAAATCATTATCATCATCAGCTATATTTAATGATTGTAATTTTTTATTAAGTTGTTGATAGGCTGTTGGTTTTTTAGAGGCATGACTTTTTATGTTATCTATAATTTTTTTAGTATGATCTAACATTTGTTTTATTAGGCTATCTTTGGTTTTAGAGTTTAGAGTATCTTTAATTAAAGACCATAAAGAAAAAGCTATTACAGGTATCTTTTGTGGTCCCTGTACATGAAGAAAAGCATTTAAATCTTTACCAACTTTATTTTATGTTTTTGAATCAATTTTTTTTTGTTTTATAAACCAGGGACTAGTTTTATTTACAAAATTAAAAAATTTACTCAAAGACTTAGGTTTTATCCCAATTTTTTGTGTTTTAAGAAGATCTCGAGTTACAGAGATGAGAGCCTTTTTACTTTTTGTTTGTCTCATATTGTCAACTTACTTGGTTTGGAGTTGAGAGTGG
The DNA here is from genome assembly GCA_036365145.1 of Orientallactaga sibirica. Lineage (NCBI taxonomy): Eukaryota > Metazoa > Chordata > Mammalia > Rodentia > Dipodidae > Orientallactaga > Orientallactaga sibirica. The sequence goes on from JAEOAD010001383.1 coordinate 34,867, forward strand.
GCAGCCTCTATGAATCCTACAAATTTTTGTTTGTGCGTTTTTATTGGTTGGCGTTTTTTGTTGAAGACCTTTGTGTTTAGGTCCCTGTTCGGGCGCCAAGTTGTGCCGACCCGCGGCACAACTTCGAAAGGACCCTGAGAGAGGGGGCTGGAATGATCCTAGGACAAGGACACAAAGAATGGAGCCAAGACAAATGCTGATCAAGGCTTAAAGTTTATTGCAAAAGTCTTAGCTTATATATTAGTAAGCAAAACAAAGAAGCTCCTGAGAGCAGAGACCTTGTTCTAGTTACATAGTTGTACAGAGAGGGAACCTTAGATAAAATGTCTATTAATGATATTTCTTGTGGTTAAACACCCTGTTTTTTATAAACTTTTTTATCAGGCTGGGAAATATTACAATCTTTGTCTCAGTAAACTCCCTTAAAGCCTTAGGCTGTCAGCCAAGTATTTTGTACACAAGGCAAGGTCAAGAAATAACCAAGACTGTACCCGGCTCTCCACAATAAGTAAATGTTTTAAAAAAGTTCTTAGGTAAGCCGGGCGTGGTGGAGCACACCTTTAATCCCAGCACTCGGGAGGCAGAGGTAGGAGGATTGCTGAGAGTTCAAGGCCACCCTGAGACTACATAGTTAATTCTAGGTCAGCCTGGACCAGAGTGAGACCCTACCTCGCAAAAACAAACAACAAAAAAAAGTTCTTAGGTAAATACAAATATAAAAAATATTTTAGGGGTCTGGAGAGATGGCTTAGCAGTTAAACGCTTGCCTGTGAAGCCTAAGGACCCTGGTTCGATACTTGATTCCCCAGTGCCTATGTAAGCCAGACGCACAAGGTGGCTCACATATCTGAAGTTCGTTTGCAGTGGCTGGATGTCCTGGTGCACCTGTTCTCTGTCTGTTGCTCTCAAATAAATAAATAAATGAAAATTAAACTTAAAAATATTTTAATAAAATTGCTGAAGACATGGCTCAGTGGTTAAGGCACTTGCCTGCAAAGCCTAATGACCCAAGTTTGTATTATTCCCCAGTACCACAGAAAGACAAATGCCCAGTGTTGCATGCATCTGGAGTTTGCAGCTGCTGCAAGCTTTAGCTCGCACACGCGCACACACACATACACACACTGCTTGAAAGAAAGAAAGAAAGAAAGAAAGAAAGAAAGGGGAGGAAGGAGAAAGAAAGAAAGAAAGAAAGAAAGAAAGAGGAGAGAAGAGAAAAAGAAAAATTCCTAAGGATTCCCCGCAGGCAGCATGACACGTGCCTCTAATTCTCAAATCCCAGCACTTGGAGGCAGAAGTAAAAGACCGCTGTGAGGTCAACTCCAGCCTGGAACTAGAGTGAAATCCAGGTCAGCCTGGGCCACGCTGAGACACCTACCACCCAAAACAAAACAAACTAAAAGAAAACACACATTCCTAGGGAAATCACAGGGTGGGTTCCAGGCTGACCATCCGCTGCTCTCCTTCCAGGCGAGACTTCAGGCAGTTCCCGAGCTGATGGTGCATCAGTCGGGACCTGCGACTTCTAATGTGGACGTTCAAGTGAGGACTGTGCGGGAGACCCTGGGGACGTGGGGAGTGGGGGTGGCGCACTGGATCGTCCGACTCCATGACCTGCTCGACCTCGGTGCAGGTGACCTCACGGGATGGAAGACCTTCCCGGGCTGGCCAGATTCTCCATCCTGCCGAGCATCATCTGCAGGGACCAGAGTCCGGAGATCCCGTGAGCGCTGAACCATCTGCACCCAGCGGGGAGGGGCGTCCCCGCCTCCCACGTGGACGGGGCCTGGACCCGTCACCAGAGCTGGACTCCAGGGGACGAGGCGGGAGGAAACACCGCCCCAAACTTCCGCCTCCCTTTATCTACATT
>JAEOAD010002534.1:0-44294 GCA_036365145.1 Orientallactaga sibirica
AGGAACGTTGGAACTTTGCTGCTCTCAACCTTCTTTGTAGGAAAGCATCTGATTCCTAGAACCGAATGATCTTATTTCACACAGTACAATGTTAAACAATGAAGATGTTTGTTTTCTCAACAAAGTACTAGGCAAATGAGGCGAATCTTCTAATTTTGCCATCTTTTTAGATTACATGAACAAGAGGAAAGTTCGAACTTGCTGCACTCAACCTTCTTCGTAGAAATTACTCTGATTTCTAGAAGTGAATTGCTTATTTCACACAGTACAGTGTTCGGTACTGAAGATGTTTCTTTTCTAAAGAAACTACTTTAGAAAATGAGGCCAATCTACTACCTTGTGCATCTTTTCAGATTACATTAACAAGGAAAGTTTGAACTTGCTGCACTCAACCTTCTTTGTAGGAAAGCAACTGATTCCTAGAACTGAATGAGCTTATTTCACAGTACAATGTTGGCAATGAAGATGTTTGTTTTTCTCAACAAACTACTTTACAAATGAGGCGAATGTTCTAACTTGGCCATCTTTTGAGATTACATTAACAAGGAATGTTTGAACTTGCTGCACTCAAACTTCTTTGTAGGAAAACAACTGATTCCTAGAACCGAATGAGCTTATTTCACACAGTACAACGTTCGGCAATGAAGATGTTTGTTTTCTCAACAAACTACTTTACAAATGAGTCAATCTACTAACTTGGCCATCTTTTTGGATTACATTAACAAGGAAAGTTTGAACTTGCTGCACTCAACCTTCTTTGTAGGAAAGCACCTGATTTCTAGAACCGAATTAACTTACTTCACACAGTACAGTGTTCGGCACTGAAGATGTTTGTTTTCTAAAGAAACTAATTTAGAAATGATGCGAATCTACTAACTTGTACATCTTGTTAGTTTACACAAACGAGAAAAGTTTGAACTTCCTGCACTCAACCATCTTTGCAGAAAATAAACTGACTCCTAGAAGCGAATCAACTCATTTCACACACTACAGTGTTGGTACTGAAGATGTTTCTTTTCCAAAACTACTTTAGAAATGAGGCCAATCTACTAAGTCGTGCATCTTTTTAGGTTTCATTAACAAGGAAAGTTTGAACTGGCTACATTCCACCTTCTTTGTAGGAAAGCAACTGATTTCTAGATCTAAATTAGCTTTGTTCATACAGTACAATGTTTGGCAATGAAGATGTTTGTTTTCTCAACAAACTACTTTACCAAAGAGGCAAATCTACTAACTTGGACATCATTTCAGACCACATTAACAAGGAAAGTTTGAACTTGCTAAACTCAACCATCTTTGTAGAAAGTAAACTGATTCCTAGAACTCAATTAGCTCATTTCACAAAGTACAAAGTTTGGCAATTTAGGTTTGTTTTATAAAGAAACTACTTTACAAATGAGGCAAATCTACTAACTGGGCCATCTTTTTAGATTACATTAACAAGGAAAGTTTGAACTTGCTGCACTCTACCTTCTTTGTAGGAAAGCAACTGATTCCTAGAAGTGAATTAACTTATTTCACACAGTACAGTGTTCAGTACTGAAGATGTTTCTTTTCTAAAGAAACTACTTTAGAAATGAGGCGAATCACTAACTCGTACATCTTCTTAGATTACACAAACTAGGAAAGTTTGAACTTGCTGCACTCAACCTTCTTCGTAGGAAAGCAAGTGATTTCTAGAAGTGAATTAGCTCATTTCACATAGTACAGTGTTGGTAATGAAGATGTTTGTTTTCTAAACAAACTACTTTAGAAATGAGGCCAATCTATTAAGTTGTGCATCTTTTCAGATTACATTAACAAGGAAAGTTTGAATTTGCTGCAATCAACCTTCTTTGTAGGAAAGCAACTGATTCCTAGAACCGAATGAGCTTATTTCACACAGTACAATGTTGGAAATGAAGATGTTTGTTTTCTCAACAAACTACTTTACAAATGAGGCGAATGTTATAACTTGGCCATCTTTTGAGATTACATTAACAAGGAATGTTTGAACTTGCTGCACTCAAACTTCTTTGTAGGAAAGCAACTGATTCCTAGAACCGAGATGAGCTTATTTCACACAGTACAACGTTCAGCAATGAAGATGTTTGTTTTCTCAACAAACTACTTTACAAATGAGTCGAATCTACTAACTTGGCCATCTTTTTGGATTACATTAACAAGGAAAGTTTGAACTTGCTGCACTCAACCTTCTTTGTAGAAAGCACCTGATTTCTAGAACCGAATTAACTTACTTCACACAGTACAGTGTTGGCACTGAAGATGTTTGTTTTCTAAAGAAATTAATTTAGAAATGATGCGAATCCACTAACTTGTACATCTTGTTAGTTTACACAAACGAGGAAAGTTTGAACTTCCTGCACTCAACCATCTTTGCAGAAAATAAACTGACTCTAGAAGCCGAATTAACTCATTTCACACACTACAGTGTTGGTACTGAAGATGTTTCTTTTTCAAAAAAACTACTTTAGAAATGAGGCCAATCTACTAAGTCGTGCATCTCTTTAGGTTTCATTAACAAGGAAAGTTTGAACTGGCTACATTCAACCTTCTTTTTAGGAAAGCAACTGAATTCTAGAACTAAATTAGCTTTGTTCACACAGTACAATGTTTGGCAATGAAGATGTTTGTTTTCTCAACAAACTACTTTACCAATGAGGCAAATCTACTAACTTGGACATCTTTTCAGACCACATTAACAAGGAAAGTTTGAACTTGCTAAACTCAACCATCTTCGTAGAAAGTAAACTGATTCCTAGAACTCAATTAGCTCATTTCACAAAGTACAAAGTTTGGCAATTTAGGTTTGTTTTCTAAAGAAACTACTTTACAAATGAGGCGAATCTACTAACTTGGCCATCTTTTTAGATTACATTAACAAGGAAAGTTTGAACTTGCTGCACTCAACCTTCTTCGTAGAAATTAAACTGATTCCTAGAAGCGAATTAACTTATTTCACACAGTACAGTGTTCGGTACTGAAGATGTTTCTTTTCTAAAGAAACTACTTTAGAAATTGAATCCACTAACTTGTATATCTTGTTAGATTACACAAGTAGGAAAGTTTGAACTTGCTGCACTCAACCTTCTTTGTAGGAAAGCAACTGATTCCTAGAACCGAATGAGCTTATTTCACACAGTACAATGTTTGGCAATGAAAATGTTTGTTTTCTCAACAAACTACTTTACAAATGAGTAGAATCTACTAACCTGGCCATCTTTTTAGATTACATTAACAAGGAAAGTTTGAACTTGCTGCACTCAACCTTCTTTGTAGGAAAGAAACTGATTCCTAGAACCGTGCAGGCAGCTTCAGGGTTATTTGAGATGAACTTCCAGACCAGGCACAGTTATGGAGGAAGGGATATTATTTATTGAAGCTTACAGATCAGGGGAAGTTCCATAAAGGCAGAGAAGCGGCCTGCTCTCCACAGGGGCCAAGCAGCAGAGAGAGCAAAAAAGCCAACCAGCCACCACAGCACACAGAGCAAAAAAACAGCCAAAAGGTCACACAGCACACTTCAGGAACTCCTGCTAGGCACATTTGCATATCTTTACAATGGAATCTCAAACCATCACCACACCTTAAGACCGGCCCCAGTGACCTTGCCTCTAGCAAGGTGATTGCAGATGCAAACTATAACTAAGAAAACACTGAATATATTGGGGACATATATTCAAACTACCACATTCTGCCCCTATTTAATATATTTAGCTCTATTTAATAGATTTATAACTATCACACATTGTAAATTGTACTCAGTCCAATTTCAAAGGTTCTCACAGTCTTGATCAACTTAAGATAGTGAGTCCTGTAAAATCAAACAAGTTAAAAACTTTCAACATGTAAAGGCACAGAGTAAACATTTTTAACTGGTATAAGGAATAGCAAGGAGAGACTAAAACAATGCAAACTCAATCATCATCAGCCGTCATCAAACTTCTGCAGTTCAAGTTCAATATAACCATAGACTGACAGTCTCAGGTTTTCCAATTCCGCCCCTCCAGCTGGGCAGAGTCGCCAGGAAAACTTTCATCCCATTCCAACACTGCACTCCATGGTAGCCCTTTTGCACAGTCCTGGTATATCCAAAACATCTTCAGGTCTCCATGCAAACCATGGTCCATCTTCCAAAGGCTCTTCCAGCCTATTCCTGAGGGTCTTCATGCCCTGCCTCATGCCGCATCTCAGCAGCGGCTCCTGGAACCGTGTGCAACTCATGACCACTCCATGCATTTTCATATTTCCAAAACTAATACCAGGTTTGCAGGACACAGCCATATTCTAAATCCAGGGACAAAATAAACCATAGCCTTGAAAAGCAGGTTCCTTCTCCAGTCAACTCTTTCCAAAGAGTTTGCATTTCTAACAGTCTTTCCTCAGGCATCCTCTCCATTGTTTTAATGTAAATCAAGTCAGGCCACCTTCCTTCCACCTTCCTTAAGATTGCTAATGCGTTGACAATAGCAGCTCCAGTAACCTAAAACCAGTCTCATTGCCTCTAATTTTAACTTGCTTGAGGTTTTCCAACTTAAAATCTTAAAAATCTCAGTCCGATATCTTTAGCCAAGCACATGAGTCCATTACAAATTTAACCTTCATCAAACTTTCTGTCCCTGGATAGCAGAACGTAGCCATCCATTATGCCAGTAACCCAGTTCCAACAAAGTCCTCTGCAGTCTTTCCATCCCCTTAGAAGCTCATAAGCCAAGCCTCGAAGTTCAATACAGTCTGCACTTAGCATTCTCAAACTCTCATCAGAATAGTCCATAAAACTTGGCACAACTCCAGAAGGCACCTTCAGTTGCAGAACCAAGTCCATGCCCATTCCTCCAAAACAAAGGTTCCAAAGACGAATATCCACGCGGTCAGGTTCATCTCACCCCACACTCCTCGGTACCACTTTACTGTTGCAGACAGCTTCAGGTTCGCTGAGATGAACTTCCAGACCAGGCACAGTTATGGAGGAAGGGATATTATTTATTGAAGCTTACAGATCAGGGAAGTTCCATAAAGGCAAGAGAAGCGGCCTGCTCTCCAAAGGGCCAAGCAGAGAGAGAAAAAGCCAACCAGCCACCACAGCACACAGAGCAAAAAAAAACAGCCAAAAGGTCACACAGCACACTTCAGGAACTCCTGCTAGGCATATTTGCATATCTTTACAATGGAATCTCAAACCATCACCACACCTTAAGACCGGCCCCCAGTGACCTTGTCTCTAGCAAGGTGATTGCAGATGCAAACCATAACTAGTAAAACACTGAATATATTGGGGGACATATATTCAAACTACCACAGCAAGTGATTCCTAGAATCGAACTAGCTCATTTCACATAGTACAGTGTTCGGTATTGAAGATGTTTGTTTTCTAAACAAACTACTTTAGAAATGAGGCCAATCTACTAAGTTGTGCATCTTTTCAGATTACATTAACAAGGAAAGGTTGAACTTGCTGCACTCAACCTTCTTTGTAGAAATTAAACTGATTCCTAGAAGCGAATTAACTTATCTCACACAGTACAGTGTTCGATACTGAAGATGTTTCTTTTCTAAAGAAACTACTTTAGAAATGAGGCGAATCCACTAAATTGTACATCTTGTTAGATTACACAAAGTAGGAAAGTTTGAACTTGCAGCACTCAACCTTCTTCGTTGGAAAGCAAGTGATTCCTAGAATCGAACTAGCTCATTTCACATAGTACAGTGTTCGGTAATGAAGATGTTTGTTTTCTAAACAAACTACTTTAGAAATGAGGCCAATCTACTACGTTGTGCATCTTTTCAGATTACATTAACAAGGAAAGATTGAACTTGCTGCACTCAACCTTCTTTGTTGGAAAGCAACTGATTCCTAGGCCCGAATGAGCTTATTTCACACAGTACAATGTTCAGCAATGAAGATGTTTGTTTTCTCAACAAAGTACTTTACAAATGAGGCGAATCTACTAACTCGGACATCTTTTAAGGTAACATTAACAAGGAAAGTTTGAACTTGCTGCACTCAACCTTCTTCGTAGAAATTAAACTGATTCCTAGAAGCGAATTAACTTATTTCACACAGTACAGTGTTCGGTACTGAAGATGTTTCTTTTCTAAAGAAACTACTTTAGAAATGAGTAGAATCCACTAACTTGTACATCTTGTTAGATTACACATAGTAGGAAAGTTTGAACTTGCTGCACTCAACCTTCTTCGTAGGAAAGCAAGTGATTCCCAGAATCGAACAAGCTCATTTCACATAGTACAGTGTTCGGTAATGAAGATGTTTGTTTTCTAAACAAACAACTTTAGAAATGAGGCCAATCTGCTATGTTGTGCTTCTTTTCAGATTACATTAACAAGGAATGTTTGAACTTGAGGCACTCAACCTTCTTTGTAGGAAAGCAACTGATTCCTAGAACTGAATGAGCTTATTTCACACAGTAGAATGTTCGGCAATGAAGATGTTTGTTTTCTCAACAAACTACTTTACAAATGAGGCGAATCTACTAACTTGGCCATCTTTTTAGATACCATTAACAAGGACAGTTTGAACTTGCTGCTCTCAACCTTCTTTGTAGGAAAGCAACTGTTTCCTAGAACCGAATTAGCTTATTTCACACAGTACAATGTTTGGCAATTAAGATGTTTGTTTTCTCAACAAAGTACTTTACAAATGAGGCGAATCTTCTAACTTGGCCATCTTTTTAGATTACATTAACAAGGAAAGTTTGAACTTGCTGCACTCATCCTTCTTCGTAGAAATTAAACTGATTCCTAGAAGCGAATTAACTTATTTCATACAGTACAGTGTTCCGTACTGAAGATGTTTCTTTTCTAAAGAAACTACTTTAGAAATGAGGCAAATCCACTAACTTGTACATCTTGTTAGATTACACAAAGTAGGAAAGTTTGAACTTGCTGCACTCAACCTTCTTTAGGAAAGCAAGTGATTCCTAGAATCGAACTAGCTCATTTCATAGTACAGTGTTGTAATGAAGATGTTTGTTTTCTAAACAAACTACTTTGGAAATGAGCCCAATCTACTAAGTTGTGCATCTTTTCAGATTACATTAACAAGGAAAGTTTGAACTTGCTGCACTCAACCTTCTTTGTGGAAAGCATCTGATTCCTAGAACCGAATGAGCTTATTTCACACAGTACAATGTTCGGCAATGAAGATGTTTGTTTTCTCAACAAACTACTTTACAAATGAGGCGAATCTACTAACTTGGCCATCTTTTTAGATTACATTAACAAGGAACGTTGGAACTTGCTGCTCTCAACCTTCTTTGTAGGAAAGCATCTGATTCCTAGAACCGAATGATCTTATTTCACACAGTACAATGTTCGGCAATGAAGATGTTTGTTTTCTCAACAAAGTACTAGGCAAATGAGGCGAATCTTCTAATTTTGCCATCTTTTTAGATTACATGAACAAGGAAAGTTCGAACTTGCTGCACTCAACCTTCTTCGTAGAAATTACTCTGATTTCTAGAAGTGAATTAACTTATTTCACACAGTACAGTGTTGGTACTGAAGATGTTTCTTTTCTAAAGAAACTACTTTAGAAATGAGGCCAATCTACTACCTTGTGCATCTTTTCAGATTACATTAACAAGGAAAGTTTGAACTTGCTGCACTCAACCTTCTTTGTAGGAAAGCAACTGATTCCTAGAACCGAATGAGCTTATTTCACACAGTACAATGTTCGGCAATGAAGATGTTTGTTTTCTCAACAAACTACTTTACAAATGAGGCGAATGTTCTAACTTGGCCATCTTTTGAGATTACATTAACAAGGAATGTTTGAACTTGCTGCACTCAAACTTCTTTGTAGGAAAACAACTGATTCCTAGAACCGAATGAGCTTATTTCACACAGTACAACGTTCGGCAATGAAGATGTTTGTTTTCTCAACAAACTACTTTACAAATGAGTCGAATCTACTAACTTGGCCATCTTTTTGGATTACATTAACAAGGAAAGTTTGAACTTGCTGCACTCAACCTTCTTTGTAGGAAAGCACCTGATTTCTAGAACCAGATTAACTTACTTCACACAGTACAGTGTTGGCACTGAAGATGTTTGTTTTCTAAAGAAACTAATTTAGAAATGATGCGAATCTACTAACTTGTACATCTTGTTAGTTTACACAAACGAGAAAAGTTTGAACTTCCTGCACTCAACCATCTTTGCAGAAAATAAACTGACTCCTAGAAGCGAATTAACTCATTTCACACACTACAGTGTTCGGTACTGAAGATGTTTCTTTTCCAAAAAAACTACTTTAGAAATGAGGCCAATCTACTAAGTCGTGCATCTTTTTAGGTTTCATTAACAAGGAAAGTTTGAACTGGCTACATTCCACCTTCTTTGTAGGAAAGCAACTGAATTCTAGATCTAAATTAGCTTTGTTCATACAGTACAATGTTTGGCAATGAAGATGTTTGTTTTCTCAACAAACTACTTTACCAAAAAGAGGCAAATCTACTAACTTGGACATCATTTCAGACCACATTAACAAGGAAAGTTTGAACTTGCTAAACTCAACCATCTTCGTAGAAAGTAAACTGATTCCTAGAACTCAATTAGCTCATTTCACAAAGTACAAAGTTTGGCAATTTAGGTTTGTTTTATAAAGAAACTACTTTACAAATGAGGCAAATCTACTAACTTGGCCATCTTTTTAGATTACATTAACAAGGAAAGTTTGAACTTGCTGCACTCTACCTTCTTTGTAGGAAAGCAACTGATTCCTAGAAGTGAATTAACTTATTTCACACAGTACAGTGTTCAGTACTGAAGATGTTTCTTTTCTAAAGAAACTACTTTAGAAATGAGGCGAATCCACTAACTCGTACATCTTCTTAGATTACACAAACTAAGAAAGTTTGAACTTGCTGCACTCAACCTTCTTCGTAGGAAAGCAAGTGATTCCTAGAATCGAACTAGCTCATTACACATAGTACAGTGTTGGTAATGAAGATGTTTGTTTTCTAAACAAACTACTTTAGAAATGAGGCCAATCTATTGAGTTGTGCATCTTTTCAGATTACATTAACAAGGAAAGTTTGAATTTGCTGCAATCAACCTTCTTTGTAGGAAAGCAACTGATTCCTAGAACTGAATGAGCTTATTTCACACAGTACAATGTTCGGAAATGAAGATGTTTGTTTTCTCAACAAACTACTTTACAAATGAGGCGAATGTTATAACTTGGCCATCTTTTGAGATTACATTAACAAGGAATGTTTGAACTTGCTGCACTCAAACTTCTTTGTAGGAAAGCAACTGATTCCTAGAACCGAATGAGCTTATTTCACACAGTACAACGTTCAGCAATGAAGATGTTTGTTTTCTCAACAAACTACTTTACAAATGAGTCGAATCTACTAACTTGGCCATCTTTTTGGATTACATTAACAAGGAAAGTTTGAACTTGCTGCACTCTACCTTCTTTGTAGGAAAGCACCTGATTTCTAGAACCGAATTAACTTACTTCACACAGTACAGTGTTCGGCACTGAAGATGTTTGTTTTCTAAAGAAATTAATTTAGAAATGATGCGAATCCACTAACTTGTACATCTTGATAGTTTACACAAACGAGGAAAGTTTGAACTTCCTGCACTCAACCATCTTTGCAGAAAATGAACTGACTCTAGAAGCGAATTAACTCATTTCACACACTACAGTGTTGGTACTGAAGATGTTTCTTTTCTTAAGAAACTACTTTAGAAATGAGGCCAATCTACTAAGTCGTGCATCTCTTTAGGTTTTCATTAACAAGGAAAGTTTGAACTGGCTACATTCAACCTTCTTTGTAGGAAAGCAACTGAATTCTAGATCTAAATTAGCTTTGTTCACACAGAACAATGTTCGGCAATGAAGATGTTTGTTTTCTCAACAAACTACTTTACCAAAGAGGCAAATCTACTAACTTGGACATCTTTTCAGACCACATTAACAAGGAAAGTTTGAACTTGCTAAACTCAACCATCTTCGTAGAAAGTAAACTGATTCCTAGAACTCAATTAGCTCATTTCACAAAGTACAAAGTTTGGCAATTTAGGTTTGTTTTCTAAAGAAACTACTTTACAAATGAGGCGAATCTCCTAACTTGGCCATCTTTTTAGATTACATTAACAAGGAAAGTTTGAACTTGCTGCACTCTACCTTCTTTGTAGGAAAGCAACTGATTCCTAGAAGTGAATTAACTTATTTCACACAGTACAGTGTTCAGTACTGAACATGTTTCTTTTCTAAAGAAACTACTTTAGAAATGAGGCGAATCCACTAACTCGTACATCTTCTTAGATTACACAAACTAGGAAAGTTTGAACTTGCTGCACTCAACCTTCTTCGTAGGAAAGCAAGTGATTCCTAGAATCGAACTAGCTCATTTCACATAGTACAGTGTTCGGTAATGAAGATGTTTGTTTTCTAAACAAACTACTTTAGAAATGAGGCCAATCTATTAAGTTGTGCATCTTTTCAGATTACATTAACAAGGAAAGTTTGAATTTGCTGCAATCAACCTTCTTTGTAGGAAAGCAACTGATTCCTAGAACCGAATGAGCTTATTTCACACAGTACAATGTTCGGCAATGAAGATGTTTGTTTTCTCAACAAAATACTTTACAATAAGTCGAATCTACTAACTTGGCCATCTTTTTAGATTACATTAACAAGGAAAGTTTGAACTTGCTGCACTCAACCTTCTTTGTAGGAAAGCAACTGATTCCTAGAACCAGATGAGCTTATTTCACACAGTACAATGTACAATCAATGAAGATGTTTGTTTTCCCAACAATCTAGTTTACAAATGAGTCGAATCTACTAACTTGGCCACCTTTTAAGTTACATTAACAAGGAAAGTTTGACCTTGCTGCACTCAACCTTCTTTGTAAGAAAGCACCTGATTCCTAGAACCGAATTAACTTATTTCACACAGTACAGTGTTCTGTACTGAATATGTTTGTTTTCTAAAGAAACTAATTTAGAAATGATGCGAATCCACTAACTTGTACATCTTGTTAGATTACACAAACTAGGAAAGTTTGAACTTCCTACACTCAACCATCTTCGTAGTAATTAAACTGACTCCTAGAAGCGAATTAACTCATTACACACACTACAGTGTTCGGTACTGAAGATGTTTCTTTTCTAAAGAAACTACTTTAGAAATGAGGCCAATCTACTACCTTGTGCATCTTTTCAGATTACATTAACAAGGAAAGTTTGAACTGGCTACATTCAACCTTCTTTGTAGGAAACCAAGTGAATTCTAGAACTAAATTAGCTTTGTTCACACAGAACAATGTTCGGCAATGAAGATGTTTGTTTTCTCAACAAACTACTTTACCAAAGAGGCAAATCTACTAACGTGGACATCTTTTCAGACCACATTAACAAGGAAAGTTTGAACTTGCTAAACTCAACCATCTTCGTAGAAAGTAAACTGATTCCTAGAACTCAATTAGCTCATTTCACAAAGTACAAAGTTTGGCAATTTAGGTTTGTTTTCTAAAGAAACTACTTTACAAATGAGGCGAATCTACTAACTTGGCCATCTTTTTAGATTACATTAACAAGGAAAGTTTGAACTTGCTGCACTCAAACTTCTTTATAGGAAAGCAAGTGATTCCCAAAACCGAATTAGCTTATTTCACAAGTACAGTGTTCAGTACTGAAGATGTTTCTTTTCTAAAGAAACTACTTTAGAAATGAGGCGAATCCACTAACTTGTACATCTTGTTAGATTTCACAAACTAGGAAAGTTTGAACTTGCTGCACTCAACCTTCTTCGTAGGAAAGCAAGTGATTCCTAGAATCGAACTAGCTCATTTCACATAGTACAGTGTTTGGTAATGAAGATGTTTGTTTTCTAAACAAACTACTTTAGAAATGAGGCCAATCTACTAAGTTGTGCATCTTTTCAGATTACATTAACAAGGAAAGTTTGAAATTGCTGCACTCAACCTTCTTTGTAGGAAAGCAACTGATTCCTAGAACCGAATGAGCTTATTTCACACAGTACAATGTTCGGCAATGAAGATGTTTGTTTTCTCAACAAACTACTTTAGAATTGAGTCGAATCTACTAACTTGGCCATCTTTTTAGATTACCTTAACAAAGAAAGTTTGAACTTGCTGCACTCAACATTCTTTGTAGGAAAGCAACTGATTCCTAGAACCGAATGAGCTTATTTCACACAGTACAATGTTCGGCAATGAAGATGTTTGTTTTCTGAACAAACTACTTTACCAATGAGGCAAATCTACTAACTTGGACATCTTTTCAGACCACATTAACAAGGAAAGTTTGAACTTGCTAAACTCAACCATCTTCGTAGAAAGTAAACTGATTCCTAGAACTCAATTAGCTCATTTCACAAAGTACAAAGTTTGGCAATTTAGGTTTGTTTTCTAAAGAAACTACTTTACAAATATGGCGAATCTACTAACTTGGCCATCTTTTTAGATTACATTAACAAGGAAAGTTTGAACTTGCTGCACTCTACCTTCTTTGTAGGAAAGCAACTGATTCCTAGAAGCGAATTAACTTATTTCACAAGTACAGTGTTCAGTACTGAAGATGTTTCTTTTCTAAAGAAACTACTTTAGAAATGAGGCGAATCCACTAACTTGTACATCTTGTTAGATTACACAAACTAGGAAAGTTTGAACTTGCTGCACTCAACCTTCTTCGTAGGAAAGCAAGTGATTCCTAGAATCGAACTAGCTCATTTCACATAGTACAGTGTTTGGTAATGAAGATGTTTGCTTTCTAAACAAACTACTTTAGAAATGAGGCCAATCTACTAAGTTGTGCATCTTTTCAGATTACATTAACAAGGAAAGTTTGAAATTGCTGCACTCAACCTTCTTTGTAGGAAAGCAACTGATTCCTAGAACCGAATGAGCTTATTTCACACAGTACAATGTTCGGCAATGAAGATGTTTTTTTTTCTCAACAAACTACTTTAGAAATTGAGTCGAATCTACTAACTTGGCCATCTTTTTAGATTACCTTAACAAAGAAAGTTTGAACTTGCTGCACTCAACATTCTTTGTAGGAAAGCAACTGATTCCTAGAACCGAATGAGCTTATTTCACACAGTACAATGTTCGGCAATGAAGATGTTTGTTTTCTGAACAAACTACTTTACCAATGAGGCAAATCTACTAACTTGGACATCTTTTCAGACCACATTAACAAGGAAAGTTTGAACTTGCTAAACTCAACCATCTTCGTAGAAAGTAAACTGATTCCTAGAACTCAATTAGCTCATTTCACAAAATACAAAGTTTGGCAATTTGGTTTGTTTTCTAAAGAAACTACTTTACAAATGAGGCGAATCTACTAACTTGGCCATCTTTTTAGATTACATTAACAAGGAAAGTTTGAACTTGCTGCACTCTACCTTCTTTGTAGGAAAGCAACTGATTCCTAGAAGCGAATTAACTTATTTCACAAGTACAGTGTTCAGTACTGAAGATGTTTCTTTTCTAAAGAAACTACTTTAGAAATGAGGCGAATCCACTAACTTGTACATCTTGTTAGATTACACAAACTAGGAAAGTTTGAACTTGCTGCACTCAACCTTCTTCGTAGGAAAGCAAGTGATTCCTAGAATCGAACTAGCTCATTTCACATAGTACAGTGTTTGGTAATGAAGATGTTTGTTTTCTAAACAAACTACTTTAGAAATGAGACCAATCTACTAAGTTGTGCATCTTTTCAGATTACATTAACAAGGAAAGTTTGAAATTGCTGCACTCAACCTTCTTTGTAGGAAACCAACTGATTCCTAGAACCGAATGAGCTTATTTCACACAGTACAATGTTCGGCAATGAAGATGTTTGTTTTCTCAACAAACTACTTTAGAATTGAGTCGAATCTACTAACTTGGCCATCTTTTTAGATTACCTTAACAAAGAAAGTTTGAACTTGCTGCACTCAACATTCTTTGTAGGAAAGCAACTGTTTCCTAGAACCGAATGAGCTTATTTCACACAGCACAATGTTCGGCAATGAAGATGTTTGTTTTCTGAACAAACTACTTTACCAATGAGGCAAATCTACTAACTTGGACATCTTTTCAGACCACATTAACAAGGAAAGTTTGAACTTGCTAAACTCAACCATCTTCCTAGAAAGTAAATTGATTCCTAGAACTGAATTAGCTCATTTCACAAAGTACAAAGTTTGGCAATTTAGGTTTGTTTTCTAAAGAAACTACTTTACAAATGAGGCGAATCTACTAACTTGGCCATCTTTTTAGATTACATTAACAAGGAAAGTTTGAACTTGCTGCACTCTACCTTCTTTGTAGGAAAGCAACTGATTCCTAGAAGCGAATTAACTTATTTCACACAGTACAGTGTTCGGTACTGAAGATGTTTCTTTTCTAAACAAACTACTTTAGAAATTTGGCCAATCTACTAAGTTGTGCATCTTTTCAGATTACATTAACAAGGAAAGTTTGAACTTGTTGCACTCAACTTTCTTTGTAGGAAAGCAACTGATTCCTAGAACCGAATGAGCTTATTTCACACAGTACAATGTTTGGCAATGAAGATGTTTGTTTTCTCAACAAAGTACTTTACAAATGAGGCAAATCTTCTAAATTGGCCATCTTTTTAAATTACATTAACAAGGAAAGTTTGAACTTGCTGCACTCAACCTTCTTCGTAGAAATTAAACTGATTCCTAGAAGCGAATTAACTTATTTCACACAGTACAGTGTTCGGTACTGAAGATGTTTCTTTTCTAAAGAAACTACTTTAGAAATGAGGCGAATCCAATAACTTGTACATCTTGTTAGATTACACAAAGTAGGAAAGGTTGAACTTGCTGCACTCAACCTTCTTCGTAGGAAAGCAAGTGATTCCCAGAATCGAACTAGCTCATTTCACATAGTACAGTGTTCGCTAATGAAGATGTTTGTTTTCTAAACAAACTACTTTAGAAATGAGGCCAATCTACTATGTTGTGCATCTTTTCAGATTAAATTAACAAGGAAAGTTTGAACTTGCTGCACTCAACCTTCTTTGTAGGAAAGCAACTGATTCCTAGAACCAAATGAGCTTATTTCACATAGTACAATGTTCGGCAATGAAGATGTTTGTTTCCTCAACAAACTACTTTACAAATGAGGCGAATCTACTAACTTGGCCATCTTTTTAGATGACATTAACAAGGAAAGTTTGAACTTGCTGCTCTCCATCTTCTTTGTAGGAAAGCAACTGATTCCTAGAACCGAATGAGCTTATTTCACACAGTACAATGTTCGGCAATGAAGATGTTTGTTTTCTCAACAAAGTACTATACAAATGAGGCGAATCTTCTAACTTGGCCATCTTTTTACATTACATTAACAAGGAAAGTTTGAACTTGCTGCACTCACCCTTCTTCGTAGAAATTAAACTGATTCCTAGAAGCGAATTAACTTATTTCACACAGTACAGTGTTCGGTACTGAAGATGTTTCTTTTCTAAAGAAACTACTTTAGAAATGAGGCCAATCTACTACGTTGTGCATCTTTTCAGATTACATTAACAAGGACAGTTTGAACTTGCTGCACTCAACCTTCTTTGTAGGAAAGCAACTGATTCCTAGAAGCGAATTAACTTATTTCACACAGTACAGTGTGTTGGTACTGAAGATGTTTCTTTTTCTAAACAAACTACTTTAGAAATGAGGACAATCTACTGAGTTGTGCATCTTTTCAGATTACATTAACAAGGAAAGTTTGAACTTGCAGTACTCAACCTTCTTTGTGGAAAGCAACTGATTCCTAGAACCGAATGAGGTTATTTCACACAGTACAATGTTTGGCAATGAAGATGTTTGTTTTCTCAACAAACTACTTTACAAATGAGGCGAATCTACTAACTTGGCCATCTTTTTAGATAACATTAACAAGGAAAGTTTGAACTTGCTGCTCTCAACCTTCTTTGTAGGAAAGCAACTGATTCCTAGAACCGAATGAGCTTATTTCACACAGTACAATGTTCGGCAATGAAGATGTTTGTTTTCTCAACAAAGTACTATACAAATGAGGCGAATCTTCTAACTTGGCCATCTTTGTAGATTACATTAAGAAGGAAAGTTTGAACTTGCTGCACTCAACCTTCTTCCTGGAAATTAAACTGATTCCTAGAAGCGAATTAAGTTATTTCACACAGTACAGTGTTCGGTACTGAAGGTGTTTCTTTTCTAAAGAAACTACTTTAGAAATGAGGCCAATCTACTACGTGGTGCATCTTTTCAGATTACATTAACAAGGAAAGTTTGAACTTGCTGCACTCAACCTTCTTTGTAGGAAAGCAACTGATTGCTAGAACCGAATGAGCTTATTTCACACACAGTACAATGTTCGGCAATGAAGATGTTTGTTTTCTCAACAAACTACTTTACAAATGAGTCAATCTACTAACTTGGCCATCTTTTTAGATTACATTAACAAGGAAAGTTTGAACTTGCTGCACTCTCCTTCTTTGTAGGAAAGCACCTGATTCCTAGATCCGAATTAACTTATTTCACACAGTACAGTGTTGGTACTGAAGATGTTTGTTTTCTAAAGAAACTACTTTAGAAATGATGCGAATCCACTAACTTGTACATCTTGTTAGATTACATAAACTAGGAAAGTTTGAACTTCCTGCACTCAACCATCTTCGTAGAAATTAAACTGACTCCTAGAAAGCGAATTAACCCATTTCACACAGTACAGTGTTGGTACTGAAGATGTTTCTTTTCTAAAGAAACTACTTTAGAAATGAGGCCAATCTACTAAGTCGTGCATCTTTTTAGGTTACATTAACAAGATAAGTTTGAACTGGCTACATTCAACCTTCTTTGTATTAAAGAGCAACTGAATTCTAGAACTAAATTAGCTTTGTTCACACAGTACAATGTTCGGCAATGAAGGTGTTTGTTGTCTCAACAAACTTCTTTACCAATGATGCAAACCTACTAACTTGGACATCTTTTCAGACCACATTAACAAGGAAAGTTTGAACTTGCTAAACTCAACCATCTTCGTAGAAAGTAAACTGATTCCTAAAACTGAATTAGCTCATTTCACAAAGTACAAAGTTTGGCAATTTAGGTTTGTTTTCTAAAGAAACTACTTTACAAAAGAGGCGAATCTACTAACTTGGCCATGTTTTTAGATTACATGAACAAGGAAAGTTTGAACTTGCTGCACTCAACCTTCTTTGTAGGAAAACAACTGATTCCTAGAAGCGAATTAACTTATTTCACACAGTACAGTGTTCGGTACTGAAGATGATTCTTTTCTAAAAAACTACTTTAGAAATGAGGCGAATCCACTACCTTGTACATCTTGTTAGATTACAGAAACTAGGAAAGTTTGAACTTGCTGCACTCAACCTTGTTCGTAGGAAAGCAAGTGATTCCTAGAATCGAACTAGCTCATTTCACACACTACAGTGTTCGGTAATGAAGATGTTTGTTTTCTAAACAAACTACTTTAGAAATGAGGCCAATCTACTAAGTTGTGCATCTTTTCAGATTACATTAACAAGGAAAGTTTGAACTTGCTGCACTCAACCTTCTTCGTAGAAATTAAACTGATTCCTAGAAGCGAATTAACTTATTTCACACAGTACAGTGTTCGGTACTGAAGATGTTTCTTTTCTAAAGAAACTACTTTAGAAATGAGGCGAATCCACTAACTTGTACATCTTGTTAGATTACACAAAGTAGGAAAGTTTGAACTTGCTGCACTCAAACTTCTTTGTAGAAAAGCAAGTGATTCCTAGAATCGAGCTAGCTCATATCACATAGTACAGTGTCCGGTAATGAAGATGTTTGTTTTCTAAACAAACTACTTTAGAAATGAGGCCAACATACTAAGTTGTGCATCTTTTCAGATTACATTAACAAGGAAAGTTTGAACTTGCTGCACTCAACCTTCTTTGTAGGAAAGCAACTGATTCCTAGAACCGAATGAGCTTATTTCACACAGTACAATGTTCGGAAATGAAGATGTTTGTCTTCGCAACAAAGTACTTTACAAATGAGGCGAATCTTCTAACTTGGCCATCTTTTTAGATTACATTAACAAGGAACGTTTGAACTTGCTGCACTCAACCTTCTTCGTAGAAATTAAACTGATTCCTAGAAGCGAATTAACTTATTTCACACAGTACAGTGTTCGGTACTGAAGATATATCTTTTCTAAAGAAACTACTTTAGAAATGAGGCGAATCCAGTAACTTGTACATCTTGTTAGATTACACAAAGTAAGAAAGTTTGAACTTGCTGCACTCAACCTTTTTCGTAGGAAAGCAAGTGATTCCTAGAATCGAACTAGCTCATTTCACATAGTACAGTGTTCAGTAATAAAGATGTTTTTTTTCTAAACAAACTACTTTAGAAATGAGGCCATTCTACTAAGTTGTGCATCTTTTCAGATTACATTAACACGGAGAGTTGGAACTTGCTGCACTCAACCTTCTTTGTAGGAAAGCAACTGATTCCTAGAACCGAATGAGCTTATTTCACACAGTACAATGTTCGGCAATGAAGATGTTGGTTTTCTCAACAAACTACTTTACAAATGAGTTGAATCTACTAACTAGGCCATCTTTTTAGATTACATTAACAAGGAAAGTTTGAACTTGCTGCACTCAACCTTCTTCGTAGAAATTAAACTGATTCCCAGAAGCGAATTAACTTATTTCACACAGTACAGTGTTCGGTACTGAAGATGTTTCTTTTCTAAAGAAACTACTTTAGAAATGAGGCCAATCTACTACGTTGTGCATCTTTTCAGATTACATTAACAAGGAAAGTTTGAACTTGCTGCACTCAACCTTCTTTGTAGGAAAGCAACTTATTCCTAGAACTGAATGAGCTTATTTCACACATTACGTTCGGCAATGAAGATGTTTGTTTTCTCAACAAAGTACTTTACAAATGAGGCGAATCTTCTAACTTGGCCATCTTTTTAGATTACATTAACAAGGAAAGTTTGAACTTGCTGCACTCAACCTTCTTCGTAGAAATCAAACTGATTCCTAGAAGCGAATTAACTTATTTCACACAGGCCAGTGTTCGGTACTGAAGATGTTTCTTTTCTAAAGAAACTACTGTAGAAATGAGGCCAATCTACTATGTTGTGCATCTTTTCAGATTACATAAAGTGGGAAAGTGTGAACTTGCTGCACTCAACCTTCTTTGTAGGAAAGCAACTGAGTCCTAGAAGCGAATTAACTTATTTCACACAGTACAGTGTTCGGTACTGAAGATGTTTCTTTTCTAAACAAACTACTTTAGAAATGAGGACAATCTACTGAGTTGTGCATCTTTTCAGATTACATTAACAAGGAAAGTTTGAACTTGCAGTACTCAACCTTCTTTGTGGAAAGCAACTGATTCCTAGAACCGAATGAGGTTATTTCCCACAGTACAATGATTGGCAATGAAGATGTTTGTTTTCTCAACAAACTACTTTACAAATGAGGCGAATCTACTAACTTGGCCATCTTTTTAGATAACATTAACAAGGAAAGTTTGAACTTGCTGCTCTCAACCTTCTTTGTAGGAAAGCAACTGATTCCTTGAACCGAATGAGCTTATTTCACACAGTACAATGTTCGGCAATGAAGATGTTTGTTTTCTCAACAAAGTACTATACAAATGAGGCGAATCTTCTAACTTGGCCATCTTTGTTAGATTACATTAACAAGGAAAGTTTGAACTTGCTGCACTCAACCTTCTTCCTGGAAATTAAACTGATTCCTAGAAGCGAATTAAGTTATTTCACACAGTACAGTGTTCGGTACTGAAGGTGTTTCTTTTCTAAAGAAACTACTTTAGAAATGAGGCCAATCTACTACGTGGTGCATCTTTTCAGATTACATTAACAAGGAAAGTTTGAACTTGCTGCACTCAACCTTCTTTGTAGGAAAGCAACTGATTGCTAGAACCGAATGAGCTTATTTCACACAGTACAATGTTCGGCAATGAAGATGTTTGTTTTCTCAACAAACTACTTTACAAATGAGTCCAATCTACTAACTTGGCCATCTTTTTAGATTACATTAACAAGGAAAGTTTGAACTTGCTGCACTCAACCTTCTTTGTAGGAAAGCACCTGATTCCTAGATCCGAATTAACTTATTTCACACAGTACAGTGTTCGGTACTGAAGATGTTTGTTTTCTAAAGAAACTAATTTAGGAATGATGCGAATCCACTAACTTGTACATCTTGTTAGATTACATAAACTAGGAAAGTTTAAACTTCCTGCACTCAACCATCTTCGTAGAAATTAAACTGACTCCTAGAAGCGAATTAACCCATTTCACACAGTACAGTGTTTGGTACTGAAGATGTTTCTTTTCTAAAGAAACTACTTTAGAAATGAGGCCAATCTACTAAGTCGTGCATCTTTTAGGTTACATTAACAAGATAAGTTTGAACTGGCTACATTCAACCTTCTTTGTATTAAAGCAACTGAATTCTAGAACTAAATTAGCTTTGTTCACACAGTACAATGTTCGGGCAATGAAGGTGTTTGTTGTCTCAACAAACTTCTTTACCAATGATGCAAACCTACTAACTTGGACATCTTTTCAGACCACATTAACAAGGAAAGTTTGAACTTGCTAAACTCAACCATCTTTGTAGAAAGTAAACTGATTCCTAAAACTGAATTAGCTCATTTCACAAAGTACAAAGTTTGGCAATTTAGGTTTGTTTTCTAAAGAAACTACTTTACAAAAGAGGCGAATCTACTAACTTGGCCATGTTTTTAGATTACATGAACAAGGAAAGTTTGAACTTGCTGCACTCAACCTTCTTTGTAGGAAAGCAACTGATTCCTAGAAGCGAATTAACTTATTTCACACAGTACAGTGTTCGGTACTGAAGATGATTCTTTTCTAAAAAACTACTTTAGAAATGAGGCGAATCCACTACCTTGTACATCTTGTTAGATTACAGAAACTAGGAAAGTTTGAACTTGCTGCACTCAACCTTGTTCGTAGGAAAGCAAGTGATTCCTAGAATCGAACTAGCTCATTTCACACACTACAGTGTTCGGTAATGAAGATGTATGTTTTCTAAACAAACTACTTTAGAAATGAGGCCAATCTACTAAGTTGTGCATCTTTTCAGATTACATTAACAAGGAAAGTTTGAACTTGCTGCACTCAACCTTCTTCGTAGAAATTAAACTGATTCCTAGAAGCGAATTAACTTATCTCACACAGTACAGTGTTCGGTACTGAAGATGTTTCTTTTCTAAAGAAACTACTTTAGTAATGAGGCGAATCCACTAAATTGTACATCTTGTTAGATTACACAAGGTAGGAAAGTTTGAACTTGCTGCACTCAACCTTCTTCGTAGGAAAGCAAGTGATTCGTAGAATCGAACTAGCTCATTTCACATAGTACAGTGTTCGGTAATGAAGATGTTTGTTTTCTAAACAAACTACTTTAGAAATGAGGCCAATCTACTACGTTGTGCATCTTTTCAGATTACATTAACAAGGAAAGTTTGAACTTGCTGCACTCAACCTTCTTTGTAGGAAAGCAACTGATTCCTAGAACCGAATGAGCTTATTTCACACAGTACAATGTTTGACAATGAAGATGTTTGTTTTCTCAACAAAGTACTTTACAAATGAGGCGTATCTTCTAACTTGGCCATCTTTTTAGATTACATTAACAAGGAATGTTTGAACTTGCTGCACTCAACCTTCTTCGTAGAAATTAAACTGATTCCTAGAAGCGAATTAACTTATTTCACACAATACAGTGTTCGGTACTGAAGATGTTTCTTTTCTAAAGAAACTACTTTAGAAATGAGGCGAATCCACTAACTTGTACATCTTGTTAGATTACACAAAGTAGGAAAGTTTGAACTTGCTGCACTCAAACTTCTTTGTAGAAAAGCAAGTGATTCCTAGAATCGAGCTAGCTCATATCACATAGTACAGTGTCCGGTAATGAAGATGTTTGTTTTCTAAACAAACTACTTTAGAAATGAGGCCAACATACTAAGTTGTGCATCTTTTCAGATTACATTAACAAGGAAAGTTTGAACTTGCTGCACTCAACCTTCTTTGTAGGAAAGCAACTGATTCCTAGAACCGAATGAGCTTATTTCACACAGTACAATGTTCGGAAATGAAGATGTTTGTCTTCGCAACAAAGTACTTTACAAATGAGGCGAATCTTCTAACTTGGCCATCTTTTTAGATTACATTAACAAGGAACGTTTGAACTTGCTGCACTCAACCTTCTTCGTAGAAATTAAACTGATTCCTAGAAGCGAATTAACTTATTTCACACAGTACAGTGTTCGGTACTGAAGATATATCTTTTCTAAAGAAACTACTTTAGAAATGAGGCGAATCCAGTAACTTGTACATCTTGTTAGATTACACAAAGTAAGAAAGTTTGAACTTGCTGCACTCAACCTTTTTCGTAGGAAAGCAAGTGATTCCTAGAATCGAACTAGCTCATTTCACATAGTACAGTGTTCGGTAATAAAGATGTTTGTTTTCTAAACAAACTACTTTAGAAATGAGGCCAATCTACTAAGTTGTGCATCTTTTCAGATTACATTAACACGGAGAGTTGGAACTTGCTGCACTCAACCTTCTTTGTAGGAAAGCAACTCATTCCTAGAACCGAATGAGCTTATTTCACACAGTACAATGTTCGGCAATGAAGATGTTGGTTTTCTCAACAAACTACTTTACAAATGAGTTGAATCTACTAACTAGGCCATCTTTTTAGATTACATTAACAAGGAAAGTTTGAACTTGCTGCACTCAACCTTCTTCGTAGAAATTAAACTGATTCCCAGAAGCGAATTAACTTATTTCACACAGTACAGTGTTCGGTACTGAAGATGTTTCTTTTCTAAAGAAACTACTTTAGAAATGAGGCCAATCTACTACGTTGTGCATCTTTTCAGATTACATTAACAAGGAAAGTTTGAACTTGCTGCACTCAACCTTCTTTGTAGGAAAGCAACTGATTCCTAGAACCCAATGAGCTTATTTCACACAGTACAATGTTCGGCAATGAAGATGTTTGTTTTCTCAACAAAGTACTTTACAAATGAGGCGAACCTTCTAACTTGGCCATCTTTTTAGATTACATTAACAAGGAAAGTTTGAACTTGCTGCACTCAACCTTCTTCGTAGAAATTAAACTGATTCCTAGAAGCGAATTTACTTATTTCACACAGTACAGTTTTCGGTACTGAAGATGTTTCTTTTCTAAATAAACTACATTAGAAATGAGGCGAATCCACTAACTTGTACATCTTGTTAGATTACACAAAGTAGGAAAGTTTGAACTTGCTGCATTCAACCTTCTTCGTAGGAAAGCAACTGATTCCTAGAAGCGAATTAACTTATTTCACACAGTACAGTGTTCGGTACTGAAGATGTTTCTTTTCTAAACAAACTACTTTAGAAATGAGGACAATCTACTGAGTTGTGCATCTTTTCAGATTACATTAACAAGGAAAGTTTGAACTTGCAGTACTCAACCTTCTTTGTGGAAAGCAACTGATTCCTAGAACCGAATGAGCTTATTTCACACAGTACAATGATTGGCAATGAAGATGTTTGTTTTCTCAACAAACTACTTTACAAATGAGGCGAATCTACTAACTTGGCCATCTTTTTAGATAACATTAACAAGGAAAGTTTGAACTTGCTGCTCTCAACCTTCTTTGTAGGAAAGCAACTGATTCCTAGAACCGAATGAGCTTATTTCACACAGTACAATGTTCGGCAATGAAGATGTTTGTTTTCTCAACAAAGTACTATACAAATGAGGCGAATCTTCTAACTTGGCCATCTTTGTAGATTACATTAACAAGGAAAGTTTGAACTTGCTGCACTCAACCTTCTTCCTGGAAATTAAATGATTCCTAGAACCGAATTAGCTTATTTCACACAGTACAGTGTTCGGTACTGAAGGTGTTTGTTTTCTAAAGAAACTACTTTAGAAATGAGGCCAATCTACTACGTGGTGCATCTTTTCAGATTACACTAACAAGGAAAGTTTGATCTTGCTGCACTCAACCTTCTTTGTAGGAAAGCAACTGATTGCTAGAACCGAATGAGCTTATTTCACACAGTACAATGTTCGGCAATGAAGATGTTTGTTTTCTCAACAAACTACTTTACAAATGAGTCCAATCTACTAACTTGGCCATCTTTTTAGATTACATTAACAAGGAAAGTTTGAACTTGCTGCACTCAACCTTCTTTGTAGGAAAGCACCTGATTCCTAGATCCGAATTAACTTATTTCACACAGTACAGTGTTCGGTACTGAAGATGTTTGTTTTCTAAAGAAACTAATTTAGGAATGATGCAAATCCACTAACTTGTACATCTTGTTAGATTACATAAACTAGGAAAGTTTGAACTTCCTGCACTCAACCTTCTTTCGTAGAAATTAAACTGACTCTAGAAGCGAATTAACCCATTTCACACAGTACAGTGTTCGGTACTGAAGATGTTTCTTTTCTAAAGAAACTACTTTAGAAATGAGGCCAATCTACTAAGTTGTGCATCTTTTTTAGGTTACATTAACAAGGAAAGTTTGAACTGGCTACATTCAACCTTCTTTGTATTAAAGCAACTGATTTCTAGAACTAAATTAGCTTTGTTCACACAGTACAATGTTCGGCAATGAAGATGTTTGTTTTCTCAACAAACTTCTTTACCAATGATGCAAACCTACTAACTTGGACATCTTTTTCAGATTACATTAACAAGGAAAGTTTGAACTTGCTAAACTCAACCATCTTTGTAGAAAGTAAACTGATTCCTAAAACTGAATTAGCTCATTTCACAAGTACAAAGTTTGGCAATTTAGGTTTGTTTTCTAAAGAAACTACTTTACAAACAGAGGCGAATCTACTAACTTGGCCATCTTTTTTAGATTATATGAACAAGGAAAGTTTGAACTTGCTGCACTCAACCTTCTTTGTAGGAAAGCAACTGATTCTAGAAGCGAATTAACTTATTTCACACAGTACAGTTTTCGGTACTGAAGATGATTCTTTTCTAAAAAACTACTTTAGAAATGAGGCGAATCCACTACCTTGTACATCTTGTTAGATTACAGAAACTAGGAAAGTTTGAACTTGCTGCACTCAACCTTCTTTGTAGGAAAGCAAGTGATTCCTAGAATCGAACTAGCTCATTTCACACAGTACAGTGTTGGTAATGAAGATGTTTGTTTTCTAAACAAACTACTTTAGAAATGAGGCCAATCTACTAAGTTGTGCATCTTTTTCAGATTACATTAACAAGGAAAGTTTGAACTTGCTGCACTCAACCTTCTTGTAGAAATTAAACTGATTCCTAGAAGCGAATTAACTTATCTCACACAGTACAGTGTTCAATACTGAAGATGTTTCTTTTCTCAAAAAACTACTTTAGTAATGAGGCGAATCCACTAAATTGTACATCTTGTTAGATTACACAAGTTAGGAAAGTTTGAACTTGCTGCACTCAACCTTCTTCGTAGGAAAGCAAGTGATTCTAGAATCGAATTAGCTCATTTCACATAGTACAGTGTTGGTAATGAAGATGTTTGTTTTCTAAACAAACTACTTTAGAAATGAGGCCAATCTACTATGTTGTGCATCTTTTCAGATTACATTAACAAGGAAAGTTTGAACTTGCTGCACTCAACCTTCTTTGTAGGAAAGCAACTGATTCCTAGAACCGAATGAGCTTATTTCACACAGTACAATGTTCGGCAATGAAGATGTTTGTTTTCTCAACAAAGTATTTTACAAATGAGGCGAATCTACTAAGTTGGCCATCTTGTAAGATAACATTAACAAGGACAGTTTGAACTTGCTGCTCTCAACCTTCTTTGTAAGAAAGCAACTGATTCCTAGAACCGAATGACCTTATTTCACACAGTACAATGTTTGACAATGAAGATGTTTGTTTTCTCAACAAAGTACTTTACAAATGAGGCGTATCTTCTAACTTGGCCATCTTTTTAGATTACATTAACAAGGAATGTTTGAACTTGCTGCACTCAACCTTCTTCGTAGAAATTAAACTGATTCCTAGAAGCGAATTAACTTATTTCACACAGTACAGTGTTCGGTACTGAAGATGTTTCTTTTCTAAAGAAACTACTTTAGAAATGAGGCGAATCCACTAACTTGTACATCTTGTTAGATTACACAAAGTAGGAAAGTTTGAACTTGCTGAACTCAAACTTCTTCGTAGAAAAGCAAGTGATTCCTAGAATCGAGCTAGCTCATATCACATAGTACAGTGTCCGGTAATGAAGATGTTTGTTTTCTAAACAAACTACTTTAGAAATGAGGCCAACATACTAAGTTGTGCATCTTTTCAGATTACATTAACAAGGAAAGTTTGAACTTGCTGCACTCAACCTTCTTTGTAGGAAAGCAACTGATTCCTAGAACCGAATGGGCTTATTTCACACAGTACAATGTTCGGAAATGAAGATGTTTGTCTTCGCAACAAAGTACTTTACAAATGAGGCGAATCTTCTAACTTGGCCATCTTTTTAGATTACATTAACAAGGAATGTTTGAACTTGCTGCACTCAACCTTCTTCATAGAAATTAAACTGATTCCTAGAAGCGAATTAACTTATTTCACACAGTACAGTGTTCGGTACTGAAGATGTATCTTTTCTAAAGAAACTACTTTAGAAATGAGGCGAATCCAGTAACTTGTACATCTTGTTAGATTACACAAAGTAAGAAAGTTTGAACTTGCTGCACTCAACCTTTTTCGTAGGAAAGCAAGTGATTCCTAGAATCGAACTAGCTCATTTCACATAGTACAGTGTTCGGTAATAAAGATGTTTGTTTTCTAAACAAACTACTTTAGAAATGAGGCCAATCTACTAAGATGTGCATCTTTTCAGATTACATTAACACGGAGAGTTGGAACTTGCTGCACTCAACCTTCTTTGTAGGAAAGCAACTGATTCCTAGAACCGAATGAGCTTATTTCACACAGTACAATGTTCGGCAATGAAGATGTTTGTTTTCTCAACAAACTACTTTACAAATGAGTTGAATCTACTAACTAGGCCATCTTTTTAGATTACATTAACAAGGAAAGTTTGAACTTGCTGCACTCAACCTTCTTCGTAGAAATTAAACTGATTCACAGAAGCGAATTAACTTATTTCACACAGTACAGTGTTCGGTACTGAAGATGTTTCTTTTCTAAAGAAACTACTTTAGAAATGAGGCCAACCTACTACGTTGTGCATCTTTTCAGATTACATTAACAAGGAAAGTTTGAACTTGCTGCACTCAACCTTCTTTGTAGGAAAGCAACTGATTCCTAGAACCGAATGAGCTTATTTCACACATTACGTTCGGCAATGAAGATGTTTGTTTTCTCAACAAAGTACTTTACAAATGAGGCGAATCTTCTAACTTGGCCATCTTTTTAGATTACATTAACAAGGCAAGTTTGAACTTGCTGCACTCAACCTTCTTCGTAGAAATCAAACTGATTCCTAGAAGCGAATTAACTTATTTCACACAGTCCAGTGTTCGGTACTGAAGATGTTTCTTTTCTAAAGAAACTACTGTAGAAATGAGGCGAATCCACTAACTTGTACATCTTGTTAGATTACATAAAGTGGGAAAGTGTGAACTTGCTGCACTCAACCTTCTTCGTAGGAAAACAAGTGATTCCTAGAATCGAACTAGCTCATTTCACATAGTACAGTGTTCGGTAATGAAGATGTTTGTTTTCTAAACAAACAACTTTAGAAATGAGGCCAATCTACTAAGTTGTGCATCTTTTCAGATTACATTAACAAGGAAAGTTTGAACTTGCTGCACTCAACCTTCTTTGTAGGAAAGCAACAGATTCCTAGAACCGAATGAGCTTATTTCACACAGTACAATGTTCGGCAATGAAGATGTTTGTTTTCTCAACAAAGTACTTTACAAATGAGGCGAACCTTCTAACTTGGCCATCTTTTTAGATTACATTAACAAGGAAAGTTTGAACTTGCTGCACTCAACCTTCTTCGTAGAAATTAAACTGATTCCTAGAAGCGAATTTACTTATTTCACACAGTACAGTTTTCGGTACTGAAGATGTTTCTTTTCTAAATAAACTACTTTAGAAATGAGGCGAATCCACTAACTTGTACATCTTGTTAGATTACACAAAGTACGAAAGTTTGAACTTGCTGCATTCAACCTTCTTCGTAGGAAAGCAAGTGATTCCTAGAATCGTACTAGCTCATTTCACATAGAACAGTGTTCGGTAATGAAGATGTTTGTTTTCTAAACAAACAACTTTAGAAATGAGGCCAATCTACTAAGTTGTGCATCTTTTCAGATAACATTAACAAGGAAAGTTTGAACTTGCTTCACTCAACCTTCTTTGTTGGAAAGCAACTGATTCCTGGAACCGAATGACCTTATTTCACACAGTACAATGTTCGACAATGAAGAGGTTTGTTTTCTCAACAAAGGACTTTAGAAATGAGGCGAATCTACTAACTTCGCCATCTTTTTAGATTACATTAACAAGGAAAGTTTGAACTTGCTGCACTCAACCTTCTTTGTAGGAAAGCAACTGATTCCTAGAACCGAATGAGCTTATTTCACACAGTCCAATGTTCGGCAATGAAGATGTTTCTTTTCTCAACAAACTACTTTACAAATGAGTCGAATCTACTAACTTGGCCATCTTTTTCGATTACATTAACAAGGAAAGTTTGAACTTGCTGCTCTCAACCTTCTTTGTTGGAAAGCAACTGATACCTAGAACTGAATGAGCTTATTTCACCCAGTACAATGTTCGGCAATGAAGATGTTTGTTTTCTCAACAAGCTACTTTACAAATGAGTCGAATCTACTAACTTGGCCATCTTTTTAGATTACATTAACATGGAAAGTTTGAACTTGCTGCACTCAAACCTCTTTGTAGAAATTAAACTGATTCCTAGAAGCGAATTAAATTATTTCACACAGTACAGTTTTCGGTACTGAAGATGTTTCTTTTCTAAAGAAACTACTTTAGAAATGAGGCCAATCTACTACGTGGTGCATCTTTTCAGATTACATTAACAAGGAAAGTTTGAACTTGCTGCACTCAACCTTCTTTGTAGGAAAGCAACTGATTGCTAGAACCGAATGAGCTTATTTCACACAGTACAATGTTCGGCAATGAAGATGTTTGTTTTCTCAACAAACTACTTTACAAATGAGTCAATCTACTAACTTGGCCATCTTTTAGATTACATTAACAAGGAAAGTTTGAACTTGCTGCACTCAACCTTCTTTGTAGGAAAGCACCTGATTCCTAGATCCGAATTAACTTATTTCACACAGTACAGTGTTCGGTACTGAAGATGTTTGTTTTCTAAAGAAACTAATTTAGGAATGATGCGAATCCACTAACTTGTACATCTTGTTAGATTACACAAACTAGGAAAGTTTGTACTTGCTGCACTCAACCTTCTTCGTAGGAAAGCAAGTGATTCCTAGAATCGAACTAGCTCATTTCACACAGTACAATGTTCGGCAATGAAAATGTTTGTTTTCTCATCAAACTACTTTACAATGTGTCGAATCTACTAACTTGGCCATCTTTTTAGATTACATTAACAAGGAAAGTTTGAACTTGCTGCACTCAACCTTCTTTGTTGGAAAGAAACTGATTCCTAGAACCGAATGAGCTTATTTCACACAGTACAATGTTCGGCAATGAAGATGTTTGTTTTCTCAACAAAGTACTTTACAAATGAGGCGAATCTTCTAACTTGGACATCTTTTTAGATTACATTAACAAGGACAGTTTGAACTTGCTGCACTCAGCCTTCTTCGTAGGAAAGGAAGTGTTGCAGACACATTTAGGGTCGCTGAGATTAACTTCCAGACCAGGCACAGTTATGGAGGAAGGGATATTATTTATTGAAGCTTATAGATCCAGGGGAAGTTCCATAAAGGCAAGAGAAGCGGCCTGCTCTCCACAGGGCCAAGCAGAGACAGAAAAAGCCAACCAGCCACCACAGCACACAGAGCAAAAAAAAAACAGCCAAAAGGTCACACAGCACACTTCAGGAACTCCTGCTAGGCATATTTGCATATCTTTACAATGGAATCTCAAACCATCACCACACCTTAAGACCGGCCTCCAGTGACCTTGCCTCTAGCAAGGTAATTGCAGATGCAAACTATAACTAGTAAAACACTGAATATATTGGGGGACATATATTCAAACTACCACATTCCGCCCCTGGCCCCAATATATTTAGCTCCTGGCCCCCAATAGATTTGTAACTATCACACATTGTAAATTGTACTCAGTCCAATTTCAAAGGTTCTCACAGTCTTGATCAACTTAAGATAGTGAGTCCTGTAAAATCAAACAAGTTAAAAACTTTCAACATGTAAAGGCACAGAGTAAACATTTTTAACTGGTATAAGGAATAGCAAGGAGAGACTAAGACAATGCAAACTCAATCATCATCAGCCGTCATCAAACTTCTGCAGTTCAAGTTCAATATAACCATAGACTGACAGTCTCCAGGTTTTCCAATTCTGCCCCTCCAGCTGGGCAGAGTCGCCAGGAAAACTTTCATCCCATTCCAACACTGCACTCCATGGTAGCCCTTTTGCACAGTACTGGTATATCAAAACATCTACAGGTCTCCATGCAAACCACGGTCCATCTTCCAAAGGCTCTTCCAGCCTATTCCTGAGGTCTTCATGCCCTGCCTCATGCCGCATCTCAGCAGCGGCTCCTGGAACCGTGTGCAACTCATGACCACTCCATGCATTTTCATATTTCCAAAACTAATACCAGGTGTGCAGGACACAGCCATATTCTAAATCCAGGGACAAAATAAACCATAGCCTTGAAAAGCAGGTTCCTTCTCCAGTCAACTCTTTCCAAAGAGTTTGCATTTCTAACAGTCTTTCCTCAGGCATCCTCTCCATTGTTTTAATGTAAATCAAGTCAGGCCACCTTCCTTCCACCTTCCTTAAGATTGCTAATGCGTTGACAATAGCAGCTCCAGTAACCTAAAACCAGTCTCATTGCCTCTAATTTTAACTTGCTTGAGGTTTTCCAACTTAAAAATTAAAAATCTCAGTCCGATATCTTTAGCCAAGCACATGAGTCCATTACAAATTTAACCTTCATCAAACTTTCTGTCCCTGGATAGCAGAACGTAGCCATCCCTTATGCCAGTAACCCAGATCCAACAAAGTCCTCTGCAGTCTTTCCATCCCCTTAGAAAGCTCATAAGCCAAGCCTCGAAGTTCAATACAGTCTGCACTTAGCATTCTCAAACTCTCATCAGAATAGTCCATAAAACTTGGCTTACAACTCCAGAAGGTACCTTCAGTTGCAAGAACCAAGTCCATGCCCATTCCTCCAAAACAAAGGTTCCAAAAGACGAATATCCACGCGGTCAGGTTCATCTCACCCCACACTCCTCGGTACCACTTTACTGTTGCAGACAGCTTCAGGTTCGCTGAGATGAACTTCCAGACCAGGCACAGTTATGGAGGAAGGGATATTATTTATTGAAGCTTACAGATCCAGGGGAAGTTCCATAAAGGCAAGAGAAGTGGCCTGCTCTCCAAAGGGCCAAGCAGAGAGAGAAAAAGCCAACCAGCCACCACAGCACACAGAGCAAAAAAAACAGCCAAAAGGTCACACAGCACACTTCAGGAACTCCTGCTAGGCATATTTGCATATCTTTACAATGGAATCTCAAACCATCACCACACCTTAAGACCGGCCCCCAGTGACCTTGCCTCTACCAAGGTGATTGCAGATGCAAACCATAACTAGTAAAACACTGAATATATTGGGGGACATATATTCAAACTACCACAGCAAGTGATTCCTAGAAGCGAACTAGCTCATTTCACATAGTACAGTGTTCGGTATTGAAGATGTTTGTTTTCTAAACAAACCACTTTAGAAATGAGGCCAATTACTAAGTTGTGCATCTTTTCAGATTACATTAACAAGGAAAGTTTGAACTTGCTGCACTCAACCTTCTTTGTAGAAATTAAACTGATTCCTAGAAGCGAATTAACTTATCTCACACAGTACAGTGTTCGATACTGAAGATGTTTCTTTTCTAAAGAAACTACTTTAGAAATGAGGCGAATCCACTAAATTGTACATCTTGTTAGATTACACAAAGTAGGAAAGTTTGAACTTGCTGCACTCAACCTTCTTCGTAGGAAAGCAAGTGATTCCTAGAATCGAACTAGCTCATTTCACATAGTACAGTGTTCGGCAATGAAGATGTTTGTTTTCTAAACAAACTACTTTAGAAATGAGGCCAATCTACTACGTTGTGCATCTTTTCAGATTACATTAACAAGGACAGTTTGAACTTCCTGCACTCAACCTTCTTTGTAGGAAAGCAACTGATTCCTAGAACCGAATGAGCTTATTTCACACAGTACAATGTTCGGCAATGAAGATGTTTGTTTTCTCAACAAAGTACTTTACAAATGAGGCGAATCTACTAACTTGGCCATCGTTTTAGATAACATTAACAAGGACATTTTGAACTTGCTGCTCTCAACCTTCTTTGTAGGAAAGCAACTGATTCCTAGAACCGAATGAGCTTATTTCACACAGTACAATGTTTGGCAATGAAGATGTTTGTTTTCTCAACAAACTACTTTACAAATGAGGAGTATCTTCTAACTTGGGCATCTTTTTAGATTACATTAACAAGGAAAGTTTGAACTTGCTGCACTCAACCTTCTTCGTAGAAATTAAACTGATTCCTAGAAGCGAATTAACTTATTTCACACAGTACAGTTTTCGGTACTGAAGATGTTTCTTTTCTAAAGAAACTACTTTAGAAATGAGGCCAATCTACTACGTTGTGCATCTTTTCAGATTACATTAACAAGGACAGTTTGAACTTCCTGCACTCAACCTTCTTTGTAGGAAAGCAACTGATTCCTAGAACCGAATGAGCTTATTTCACACAGTAAAATGTTCGTCAATGAAGATGTTTGTTTTCTCAACAAACTACTTTACAAATGAGGCGAATCTACTAACTTGGCCATCTTTTTAGATTACATTAACAAGGAAAGTTTGAACTTGCTGCACTGAACCTTCTTTGTTGGAAAGCAACTGATTCCTAGAACCGAATGAGCTTATTTCACACAGTACAATGTTCGGCAATGAAGATGTTTGTTTCTCAACAAAGTACTTTACAAATGAGGTGAATCTTCTAACTTGGCCATCTTTTGAGATTACATTAACAAGGAAAGTTTAATCTTGCTGCACTCAACCTTCTTAGTAGAAATTAAACTGATTCCTAGAAGCGAATTAACTTATTTCACACAGTACAGTGTTCGGTACTGAAGATGTTTCTTTTCTAAAGAAACTACTTTTGAAATGAGGCGAATCCACTAACTTGTACATCTTGTTAGATTACACAAAGTAGGAAAGTTTGAACTTGCTGCACTCAACCTTCTTTCTAGGAAAGCAACTGATTCCTAGAACCGAATGAGCTTATTTCACACAGTACAATGTTCGGAAATGAAGATGTTTGTCTTCGCAACAAAGTACTTTACAAATGAGGCGAATCTTCTAACTTGGCCATCTTTTTAGATTACATTAACAAGGAAAGTTTGAACTTGCTGCACTCAACCTTCTTCGTAGAAATTAAACTGATTCCTAGAAGCGAATTAACTTATTTCACACAGTACAGTGTTCGGTACTGAAGATGTATCTTTTCTAAAGAAACTACTTTAGAAATGAGGCGAATCCACTAACTTGTACATCTTGTTAGATTACACAAAGTAAGAAAGTTTGAACTTGCTGCACTCAACCTTTTTCGTAGGAAAGCAAGTGATTCCTAGAATCGAACTAGCTCATTTCACATAGTACAGTGTTCGGTAATAAAGATGTTTGTTTTCTAAACAAACTACTTTAGAAATGAGGCCAATCTACTAAGTTGTGCATCTTTTCAGATTACATTAACACGTAGAGTTTGAACTTGCTGCACTCAACCATCTTTGTAGGAAAGCAACTGATTTCTAGAACCGAATGAGCTTATTTCACACAGTACAATGTTCGGCAATGAAGATGTTTCTTTTCTCAACAAACTACTTTACAAATGAGTCGAATCTACTAAGTAGGCCATCTTTTTAGATTACATTAACAAGGAAAGTTTGAACTTGCTGCACTCAACCTTCTTCGTAGAAATTAAACTGATTCCCAGAAGCGAATTAACTTATTTCACACAGTACAGTGTTCGGTACTGAAGATGATTCTTTTCTAAAGAAACTACTTTAGAAATGAGGCCAATCTACTACGTTTTGCATCTTTTTAGATTACATTAACAAGGAAAGTTTGAACTTGCTGCACTCAACCTTCTTTGTAGGAAAGCAAGTGATTCCTACAACCGAATGAGCTTATTTCACACAGTACAATGTTCGGCAATGAAGATGTGTGTTTTCTCAACAAAGTACTTTAGAAATGAGGCGAATCTACTAACTTCGCTATCTTTTTAGATTACATTAACAAGGAAATTTTGAACTTGCTGCACTCAACCTTCTTTGTAGGAAAGCAAGTGATTCCTACAACCGAATGAGCTTATTTCACAGAGTACAATGTTCGGCAATGAAGATGTTTGTTTTCTCAACAAACTACTTTAGAAATGAGGCGAATCTTGTAACTTGGCCATCCTTTTAGATTACATTAACAAGGAAAGTTTGAACTTGCTGCACTCAACCTTCTTCGTAGAAATTAAACTGATTCCTAGAGTCTTGAATTAACTTATTTCACACAGTACAGTGTTCGGTAATGAAGATGTTTGTTTTCTAAACAAACTACTTTAGAAATGAGGCCAATCTACTAAGTTGTGCACCTTTTCAGATTACATTAACAAGGAAAGTTTGAACTTACTGCACTCAACCTTCTTTGTAGGAAAGCAACTGATTCCTAGAACCGAATGAGCTTATTTCACACAGTACAATGTTCGGCAATGAATATGTTTGTTTTCTCAACAAAGTACTTTACAAATGAGGCAAATCTTCTAACTTGGCCATCTTTTTAGATTACATTAACAAGGAAAGTTTGAACTTGCTGCACTCAACCTTCTTTGTAGAAATTAAACTGATTCCTAGAAGTTTAATTAACTTATTTCACACAGTACAGTGTTCGGCACTGAAGATGTTTCTTTTTCTAAAGAAACTACTTAAGAAATGAGGCGAATCCTGTAACTTGTATATCTTGTTAGTTTACACAAAGTACGAAAGTTTGAACTTGCTGCACTCAACCATCTTCGTAGGAAAGCAAGTGATTGCTAGAATCGAACTAGCTCATTTCACATAGCACAGTGTTCGGTAATGAAGATGTTTGTTTTCTAAACAAACTACTTTAGAAATGAGGCCAATCAACTAAGTTGTGCATCTTTTTCAGATTACATTAACAAGGAAAGTTTGAACTTGCTGCACTCAACCTTCTTTGTAGGAAATCAACTGATTCCTAGAACCGAATGAGCTTATTTCACACAGTACAATGTTCGGCAATGAAGATGTTTGTTTTCTCAACAAAGTACTTTACAAATGAGGCGAAACTTCTAACTTGGCCATCATTTTAGATTACATTAACAAGGAAAGTTTGAACTTCCTGCACTCAACCTTCTTCGTAGAAATTAAACTGATTCCTAGAAGCGAATTAACTTATTTCATACAGTACAGTGTTCGGTACTGAAGATGTTTCTTTTCTAAAGAAACTACTTTAGAAATGAGGCGAATCTACTAACTTGGCTATCTTTTTAGATTACATTAACAAGGAAAGTTTGAAGTTGCTGCACTCAACCTTCTTTATAGGAAAGCAACTGATTCCTAGAACCGAATGAGCTTATTTCACACAGTACAATGTTCGGCAATGAAGATGTTTGTTTTCTCAACAAACTACTTTACAAATGAGTCGAATCTACTAACTTGGCTATCTTTTTAGATTACATTAACAAGGAAAGTTTGAAGTTGCTGCACTCAACCTTCTTTGTAGGAAAGCAACTGATTCCTAGAACCGAATGAGTTTATTTCACACAGTACAATGTTCGGCAATGAAGATGTTTGTTTTCTAAACAAAGTACTTTACAAATGAGGGGAATGTTCTAACTTTGCCATCTTTTGAGATTACATTAACAAGGAAAGTTTGAACTTGCTGCACTCAACCTTCTTCGTAGAAATTAAAGTGATTCCTAGAAGCGAATTAACTTATTTCACACAGTACAGTGTTCGGTACTGAAGATGTTTCTTTTCTAAAGAAACTACTTTAGAAATGAGGCCAATCTACTACCTTGTGCATCTTTTCAGATTACATTAACAAGGAAAGTTTGAACTTGCTGCATTCAACCTTCTTTGTAGGAAAGCAACTGATTCCTAGAACCGAATGGGCTTATTTCACACAGTACAATTTTCGCCAATGAAGATGTTTGTTTTCTCAACAAACGACTTTACAAATGAGTCGAATCTACTAACTTGGCCCTCGTTTTAGATTACATTAACAAGGAAAGTTTGAAGTTGCTGCACTTCTTTGTAGGAAAGCAACTGATTTCTAGAACCGAATGTGCTTATTTCACACAGTACAATGTTCGGCAATGAAGATGTTTGTTTTCTCAACAAAGTACTTTACAAATGAGGGGAATGTTCTAACTTGGCCATCTTTTGAGATTACATTAACAAGGAAAGTTTGAACTTGCTGCACTCAACCTTCTTCGTAGAAATTAAACTGATTCCTAGAAGCGAATTAACTTATTTCACACAGTACAGTGTTCGGTACTGAAGATGTTTCTTTTCTAAAGAAACTACTTTAGAAATGCGGCGAATCCACTAACTTGTACATCTTGTTCGATTACACAAAGTAGGAAAGTTTGAACTTGCTGCACTCAACCTTCTTCGGAGGAAAGCAAGTGATTCCTAGAATCGAACTAGCTCATTTCACACATAGCACAGTGTTCGGTAATGAAGATGTTTGTTTTCTAAACAAACTACTTTAGAAATGAGGCCAATCTACTAAGTTTTGCATCTTTTCAGATTACATTTACAAGGAAATTTTGAACTTGCTGTACTCAACCTTCTTTGTAGGAAAGCAACTGATTCCTAGAACCGAATGAGCGTATTTCACACAGTACAATGTTCGGCAATGAAGATGTTTCTTTTCTCAACAAAGTACTTTACAAATGAGGCGAATCTTCTAACTTGGCCATCTTTTTAGATTACATTAACAAGGAAAGTTTGAACTTGCTGCACTCAACCTCCCTCGTAGAAATTACACTGATTCCTAGAAGCGAATTAAATTATTTCGCACAGTACAGTGTTCGGCACTGAAGATGTTTCTTTTCTAAAGAAACTACTTTAGAAATGAGGCCAATCTACTACGTTGTGCATCTTTTCAGATTACATTAACAAGGAAAGTTTGAACTTGCTGCACTCAACCTTCTTCGTAGAAATTAAACTGATTCCTAGAAGCGAATTAACTTATTTCACACAGTACAGTGTTCGGTACTGAATATGTTTCTTTTCTAAAGAAACTACTTTAGAAATGAAGCAAATCCACTAACTTGTACATCTTGTTAGTTTACACAAAGTAGGAAAGTTTGAACTTGCTGCACTCAACCTTCTTCGTAGGAAAGCAAGTGATTCCTAGAATCTAACTAGCTCATTTCACATAGTACAGTGTTCGGTAATGAAGATGTTTGTTTTCTAAACAAACTACATTAGAAATGAGGCCAATCTACTAAGTTGTGCATCTTTTCAGATTACATTAACAAGGAAAGTTTGAACTTGCTGCACTCAACCTTCTTTGTAGGAAAGCAACTGATTCCTAGAACCGAATGAGCTTATTTCACACAGTACAATGTTCAGCAATGAAGATGTTTGTTTTCACAACAAAGTACTTTAAAAATGAGGCGAATCTGCTAACTTGGCCATCTGTTGAGATTACATTAACAAGGAAAGTTTGAACTTGCTGCACTCAATATTCTTTGTAGAAATTAAACTGATTCCTAGCAACCGAATCACTTATTTCACACAGTACAGTGTCGGCACTGAAGATGTTTCTTTTATAAAGAAACTACTTTAGAAATGGCCAATCTACTACGTTGTGCATCTTCTTCAGATTACATTAACAAGGAAAGTTTGAACTTGCTGCACTCAACCTTCTTTGTAGGAAAGCAACTGATTCCTAGAACCGAATGAGCTTATTTCACACAGTACAATGTTCGGCAATGAAGATGTTTGTTTTCTCAACAACCTACTTTACAAATGAGTCGACTCTACTAACTTCGCCATCTTTTGAGATTACATTAACAAGGAAAGTTTGAACTTGATGCACTCAACCTTCTTTGTAGGAAAGCAACTGATTCCTAGAACCGAATGGGCTTATTTCACACAGTACAATGTTCCAAGAATGAAGATGTTTGTTTTATCAACAAACTACTTTACAAATGAGTGAAATATACTAACTTGGCCATCTTATTAGATTACATTAACAAGGAAAGTTTGAACTTGCACTCAACCTTCTTTGTAGGAAAGCAACTGATTCCTAGAACCGAATGAGCTTATTTCACACAGTACAATGTTCGCAATGAAGATGTTTGTTTTTTCAACAAAGTATTTTACAAATGACGCGAATCTTCTAACTTGGCCATCTTTTGAGATTACATTAACAAGGAAAGTTTGAACTTGCTGCACTGAACCTTCTTCTTAGAAATTAAACTGAATTCTAGAAGTTTAATTAACTTATTTCACACAGTACAGTGTTCGGTACTGAAGATGTTTCTTTTCTAAAGAAACTACTTTAGAAATGAAGCGAATCCACTAACTTGTACATCTTGTTAGTTTACACAAAGTAGGAAAGTTTGAACTTGCTGCACTCAACCTTCTTCATAGGAAAGCAAGTGATTCCTAGAATCGAACTAGCTCATTTCACATAGTACATTGTTCGGTAATGAAGATGTTTGTTTTCTAAACAAACTACTTTAGAAATGAGGCCAATATACTAAGTTGTGCATCTTTTCAGAATACATTAACAAGGAAAGTTAGAACTTGCTGCACTCAACCTTCTTTGTAGGAAAGCAACTGTTTCCTAGAACCGAATGAGCTTATTTGACACAGTAAAATGTTCGGCAATGAAGATGTTTGTTTTCTCAACAAAGTACTTTACAACTGAGGCGAATCTTCTAACTTGGCCATCTTTTTAGATTACATTAACAAGGAAAGTTTGAACTTGCTGCACTCAACCTTCTTCGTAGAAATTAAACTGATTCCTAGAAGCTTAATTAACTTCTTTCACACAGTACAGTGTTGGGTACTGAAGATGTTTTTTAAAGAAACTACTTCAGAAATGAGGCCAATCTACTACGTTGTGCATCTTTTCAGATTACATTAACAAGGGAAAGTTTGAACTTGCTGCACTCAACCTTCTTTGTAGGAAAGCAACTGATTCCTAGAACCCAATGAGCTTATTTCACACAGTACAATGTAAGGCAATGAAGATGTTTGTTTTCCCAACAAACTATTTTTTACAAATGAGTCGAATCTACTAACTTTGCCATCTTTTTAGATTACATTAACAAGGAAAGTTTGAACTTGCTGCACTCAACCTTCTTTGTAGGAAAGCAACTGATTGCTAGAACCGAATGAGCTTATTTCACACACTACAATGTTCGGCAATGAAGATGTTTGTTTTCTCAACAAAGTACTTTACAAATGAGGCGAATCTTCTAACTTGGCCATCTTTTTAGATTACATTAACAAGGAAAGTTTGAACTTGCTGCACTCAACCTTCTTTGTAGGAAAGCAACTGATTCCTGGAACCGAATGGGCTTATTTCACACAGTACAATGTTCGGCAATGAAGATGTTTGTTTTCTCAAAAAACTACTTTACAAATGAGTCGACTCTACTAACGTGGCCATCTTTTTAGATTACATTAACATGGAAAGTTTGAACTTGCTGCACTCAACCTTCTTTGTAGGAAAGCAACTGATTCCTAGAACCGAATGAGCTTATTTCACACACTACAATGTTCGGCAATGAAGATGTTTGTTTTCTCAACAAAGTACTTTAAAAATGAGGCGAATCTGCTAACTTGGCCATCTTTTGAGATTACATTAACAAGGAAAGTTTGAACTTGCTGCACATAACATTCTTCGTAGAAATTAAACTGATTCCTAGCAGCGAATCAACTTATTTCACACAGTACAGTGTTCGGTACTGAAGATGTTTCTTTTATAAAGAAACTACTTTAGAAATGCGGCCAATCTACTACGTTGTGCATCTTTTCAGATTACATTAACAAGGAAAGTTTGAACTTGCTGCACTCAACCTTCTTTGTAGGAAAGCAACTGATTCCTAGAACCGAATGAGCTTTATTTCACACAGTACAATGTTCGCAATGAAGATGTTTGTTTTCTCAACAACGTACTTTACAAATGAGTCGACTCTACTAACTTCGCCATCTTTTGAGATTACATTAACAAGGAAAGTTTGAACTTGATGCACTCAACCTTCTTTGTAGGAAAGCAACTGATTCCTAGAACCGAATGGGCTTATTTCACACAGTACAATGTTCCGCAAGAATGAAGATGTTTGTTTTATCAACAAACTACTTTACAAATGAGTCAAATATACTAACTTGGCCATCTTATTAGATTACATTAACAAGGAAAGTTTGAACTTGCTGCACTCAACCTTCTTTGTAGGAAAGCAACTGATTCCTAGAACCGAATGAGCTTATTTCACACAGTACAATGTTCGCAATGAAGATGTTTTTTTCTAAACAAAGTATTTTACAAATGACGTAATCTTCTAACTTGGCCATCTTTTGAGATTACATTAACAAGGAAAGTTTGAACTTGCTGCACTCAACCTTCTTCTTAGAAATTAAACTGAATTCTAGAAGTTTAATTAACTTATTTCACACAGTACAGTGTTCGGTACTGAAGATGTTTCTTTTCTAAAGAAACTACTTTAGAAATGAAGCGAATCCACTAACTTGTACATCTTGTTAGTTTACACAAAGTAGGAAAGTTTGAACTTGCTGCACTCAACCTTCTTCATAGGAAAGCAAGTGATTCCTAGAATCGAACTAGCTCATTTCACATAGTACATTGTTCGGTAATGAAGATGTTAGTTTTCTAAACAAACAACTTTAGAAATGAGGCCAATATACTAAGTTGTGCATCTTTTCAGAATACATTAACAAGGAAAGTTCGAACTTGCTGCACTCAACCTTCTTTGTAGGAAAGCAACTGATTCCTAGAACCGAATGAGCTTATTTGACACAGTAAAATGTCTGCAATGAAGATGTTTGTTTTCTCAACAAAGTACTTTACAACTGAGGCGAATCTTCTAACTTGGCCATCTTTTTAGATTACATTAACAAGGAAAGTTTGAACTTGCTGCACTCAACCTTCTTCGTAGAAATTAAACTGATTCCTAGAAGCGAATTAACTTCTTTCACACAGTACAGTGTTGGGTACTGAAGATGTTTCTTTTCTAAAGAAACTACTTCAGAAATGAGGCCAATCTACTACGTTGTGCATCTTTTCAGATTACATTAACAAGGAAAGTTTGAACTTGCTGCACTCAACCTTCTTTGTAGGAAAGCAACTGATTCCTAGAACCCAATGAGCTTATTTCACACAGTACAATGTAAGGCAATGAAGATGTTTGTTTTCCCAATAAACTACTTTACAAATGAGTCGAATCTACTAACTTCGCCATCTTTTTAGATTACATTAACAAGGAAAGTTTGAACTTGCTGCACTCAACCTTCTTTGTAGGAAAGCAACTGATTGCTAGAACCGAATGAGCTTATTTCACACACTACAATGTTCGGCAATGAAGATGTTTGTTTTCTCAACAAAGTACTTTACAAATGAGGCGAATCTTCTAACTTGGCCATCTTTTTAGATTACATTAACAAGGAAAGTTTGAACTTGCTGCACTCAACCTTCTTCAGAGAAATTAAACTGATTCCTGAAGTTTAATTCACTTATTTCACACAGTACAGTGTTCGGTACTGAAGATGTTTCTTTTCTAAAGAAACTACTTTAGAAATGAGTCGAATCCACTAACTTGTATATCTTGTTAGTTTACACAAAGTAGGAAAGTTTGAACTTGCTGCACTCAACCTTCTTCGTAGGGAAAGCAAGTGATTCCTAGAATCGAACTAGCTCATTTCACATAGTACAGTGGTCGGTAATGAAGATGTTTGTTTTCTAAACAAACTACTTTAGAAATGAGGCCAATCTACTAAGTTGTGCATCTTTTCAGATTACATTAACAAGGAAAGTTTTGAACTTGCTGCACTCAACCTTCTTTGTAGGAAAGCAACTGATTCCTAGAACCCAATGAGCTTATTTCACACAGTACAATGTTCGCAATGAAGATGTTT
This sequence comes from Orientallactaga sibirica, assembly GCA_036365145.1. Taxonomy (NCBI): domain Eukaryota; kingdom Metazoa; phylum Chordata; class Mammalia; order Rodentia; family Dipodidae; genus Orientallactaga; species Orientallactaga sibirica. Next base: position 42,449 of record JAEOAD010002534.1, read on the forward strand.
GTTTTCTCAACAAAGTACTTTACAAATGAGGCTAATCTTATAACTTGGCCGTCTTTTTAGATTACATTAACAAGGAAAGTTTGAACTTGCTGCACTCAACCTTCTTCGTAGAAATTAAACTGATTCCTAGAAGCGAATTAACGTATTTCACACAGTACAGTGTTCGGTACTGAAGATGTTTCTTTTCTAAAGAAACTACTTTAGAAATGAGGCCAATCTATACTTTTGTGCATCTTTTCAGATTACATTAACAAGGAAAGTTTGAACTTGCTGCACTCAACCTTTTTCGTAGAAATTAAACTGATTCCTAGAAGCGAATTAACTTATTTCACACAGTACAGTGTTCGGTACTGAAGATGGTTCTTTTCTAAAGAAACTACATTAGAAATGAGGCCAATCTACTACGTTGTGCATCTTTTTAGATTACATTAATAAGGAAAGTTTGAACTTGCTGCAGTCAACCTTCTTTATAGGAAAGCAACTGATTCCTAGACCCGAATGAGCTTATTTCACACAGTACAATGTTCGGCAATGAAGATGTTTGTTTTCTCAACAAACTACTTTACAAATGATTCGAATCTACTAACTTCGCCATCTTTTTAGATTACATTATCAAGGAAAGTTTGAACTTGCTGCACTCAACCTTCTTTGTAGGAAAGCAACTGATTCCTAGAACCGAATGGGCTTATTTCACACAGTACAATGTTCGGCAATGAATATGTTTGTTTTCTCAACAAACTACTTTACAAATGAGTCGAATCTACTAACTCGCCATCTTTTTAGATTACATTAACAAGGAAAGTTTGAAGTTGCTGCACTCAACCTTCTTTGTAGGAAAGCAACTGATTCCTAGAACCGAATGAGCTTATTTCACACAGTACAATGTTCGACAATGAAGATGTTTGTTTTCTCAACAAAGTACTTTAAATGAGGCGAATGTTCTAACTTGACCATCTTTTGAGATTACATTAACAAGGAATGTTTGAACTTCCTGCACTCAACCTTCTACGTTGAAATTAAACTGATTCCTAGAAGGGAATTAACTTATTTCACACAGTACAGTGTTCGGTACTGAAGATGTTTCTTTTTTAAAGAAACTACTTTAGAAATGAGGCGTATCCACTAACTTGTACATCCTGTTAGATTACACAATGTAAGAAAGTTTGAACTTGCTGCACTCAACCGTCTTCAGAGGAAAGCAAATGATTCCTAGAATCAACTAGCTCATTTCACATAGTACAGTGTTCGGTAATGAAGATGTTTGTTTTCTAAACAAACTACTTTAGAAATGAGGCCAATCTACTACGTTGTGCATCTTTTCAGATTACATTAACAAGGAAAGTTTGAAAATGCTGCACTCAAACTTCTTTGTAGGAACGCAACTGATTCCGAGAACCGAATGAGCTTATTCCACACAGTACAATGTTCGGCATTGAAGATGTTTGTTTTCTCAACAAAGTACTTTACAAATGAGGCGAATCTTCTAACTTGGCCATCTTTTTAGATTACATTGACAAGGAACGTTTGAACTTGCTGCACTCAACCTTCTTCGTAGAAATTAAACTGATTCCTAGAAGCGAATTAACTTATTTCACACAGTACAGTGTTGGGTACTGAAGATGTTTCTTTTCTAAAGAAACTACTTAAGAAATGAGGCGAATCCACTAACTTGTACATCTTGTTAGTTTACACAAACTAGGAAAGTTTGAACTTGCTGTACTCAACCTTCTTCGTAGGAAAGCAAGTGATTCCTAGAATCGAACTAGCTCATTTCACATAGTACAGTGTTCGGTAATGAAGATGTTTGTTTTCTAAACAAACTACTTTAGAAATGAGACCAATCTAC
>JAEOAD010002712.1:0-30000 GCA_036365145.1 Orientallactaga sibirica
GGAGAATCAACCACTTCAAATGTACACTTGGTGTCTTGGAGGACCACGCTGAGCAGAAAATAGCACCTTTGACACTGGAGTGATAAATGATGTGTTCCTGGTCCAGGGATAGTATGGGAAACAAAGCAGCCTTTGAGAGTTCTCAGCAGTTTTTATCCTGGCCCAAGGTCCTCAGCAGGCAAAGATAACAGTTGAAAACATCTGTGTGTAATCCTGTCTGACTTGGAGAGGAACGACTCCAAACTCCCTTTGACAGTTTCTACCAAAACCCGTGACATTGACAACTCCAAAACTGAGAGAAATATCAAAGCCATGCCTTTCTTTGGTCATGGAATTAATACTTCTAAAAAGAACCCAAACCAAAAACTATAGCCACAGCTCAAAAATTATACTCCTGTCCCTTATAATATCTATGCTGTCATGTCTTTAAGGTGGAAGCCCATTGTGATAACTAAGAAAAGACAGCCTTCAAAGTTTCAATAGCAAAATCTGGTCACAGCAGCAGAGGCTCGTACTTACGTCAAAAGTATCTCTCTAGTAGAATAGTGGTGTCAGAGCTGGAGAGGATTGGGGGGGATGGACGGACGTTGCAAACGATGGTTAGCAATGAGGGAGTACAGTTGGATAAGAAGAATAACTTCTTTTCCTCATTGGTGTTTTGAGAGTGGGTATCATGCCATCCATGCTGACGTCGAATGGGATGTGGCTGAGGCTGGCTGCCTTGAACTCCAGATCTCCCTCCTCCTCCTGATATGACAGTACTGATATGACAGGTGTGCACCACCACACCTGGCTCTAGGGAGAATGATGTCAGTGGGATAACTAGGAAGACAGTGATTCATTGTCTATTTCACAATAGCTGAAGAGAGAATTCTGACTGTTCCTAACATACAGCCATGTCGATGGAGTGATGGATACATCAGTCTGGTTTGAGTTTGTCACAAAACATCCACTGTGCCCCATAAATATTTATCATTCTTATGTCAACTTAAAAATATCTATCTAACACTTTAGTTCACGGTGAACAGGAGAGAAGCCAAACATTCATGCTTCCATTCAGTTTTCTCAAGTTTCCTGGCTACAATTATGATTTAAGTGCACGTGGAGAAACATCACTTTCCACAGAATTCAAGAAAGCTAAAAACTGTTTAATATTCTATGTACTTAACATCTTCCTCAGCCTTTTAATTTGTATTTCCACTTTGCTGGTTCTTCATTCATTTGTCCGCTCGCTGACTGATGGCTCGTTCTGCACTGTTCCCAGTGTCTACACTAAGGCTGATGTCCATGTTCAGGCCTCAAGCATTCGTCAGCTGAAGAGTGACTGGTTTCTAACGTGGCTCTAACTACTACTCAGAACACCTTGCTGAAGTTCTGTCTTTAAAATTTTTAACAAAGTGCTTAGCAGTACCCAAGGAGATGTTTTTATCTAAATCCACTATTACTAAGAGAGTTGGTGTTAATATATCTCTTCATTTTCTGTAGAAAAAATATCTTTGCAATAACAAAGTTAAATTATATTTCATTTTTCTGCAAGTTGAACCCACAGCACATTTTCCTGTCATGAAATTTCTCCTTTTAAGTGGAATGAGAAAAACATTCTTCTAAGAAGTTTTGGAACCATGCTTGGCTTCATCATCTTAGATAATTTTTAGAAAATTTACTCACCCCAGAAGAACACATAAGCCAGCAATCCATTTTTATAGATACTAGTTGCTTTTAATAACATGCATACTCAGAAAGTGACATGCGCACTACTGAAGCATTAATATTTCCAGTATTTCCTTGGGTCAAAAGCTGGTGACAAGTCAGTAAAACAAGATTGGTCTCATTGCAGTAGAAAACATAGATTTTTCTCTTCCTCGTTATTATATTTTGTCAATATCATACATTAATATTATGTATTTTGACCATATTCAACCCCCATTACCCTCTCTTGCTCTTTCCCATTCTCACTAAACCCCTTCTTCACAATTTACCCTCTTCACTTCGTATTTGTGAATGACTCCCCTATTGTAACCAGTTCTTGCTATGTCAGATTTTCCATGATTACTTGAACTACTCAGATGTGTATTTCTATTCCACAGAAAGCTGTAGAATTCTAATGGTACATTCTGGAGCTGTTTTTGCAACGTGTGGTTTACCTGTGTTAGATCCTTCAACAGATAGTTGACTGTAGCAATACCAGCATCAGGAGCCCCTCCCCCCCCCCATATTGCACACATCAGTGGTCTTACAAGAAGCAATTGTTTAGCAGTGCAAAACTAGGGGGCAACAGAATGGAAATTTTTATTTCTAGGTGAGAGTTTTGCAATACCTATTTCAAACAGATACATACACGTTATATAACTATCCAAAGACATTGTTTTATTTTTCTTAAAATTATTCCAGGCCAACTTATACACAGATTGAAGATGAGGGTTTTGAGATAATAATCCAAGGACAGAACTTGCAGATGCAAAACATTGTATGTTTAGAGATATTTTAATATACCTTTAGAAAAAAATCCAAGACCTGAATGTCCTTTCAAAAATCCTTCTCTCAGGGCTGGAGAGATGGCTTAGAGGTTAAGGCACTTGCCTTCAAAGTCAAAGGACCCATGTTCGATTCCCCAGGACCCACATAAGCCAGATGCACAAGGGGGAAGATGCATCTGGAGTTCGTTTGCAGCAGCTGGAGGCCCTGGCATGCCCATCTCTCTCTCTCTCTCTCTCTCTCTTTCTCTCTCTCTCTCTCTCTGCCTATTTCTGTATCTCTCTCAAATAAATAAATAAATAAAAATAATATATATTTTTAAAAAGTCCTTCTCGCATAATTCCTCACAGACCATCTTTGATGAGAAGCAAGATGAAAGTTCTATTTGAATTGCAGATTGTGACAGGAAATTGTCATATTGGGAGAAAAGACTGCATCCTTTTGACATTCCATACAAGAGTATTTAATGATACAAGACCAAGAGAAGCAACTCCTCCAGTCTAGCAGTGGATCTCATGTGAGATCAGTATGCCACAACGTGATGCTCTATGACAGAACAATGTGCACAAGCTGGGCGCCTGCTATAAGTTACACTCCTTAAGACATACGTTTATAAACTCCTTGGTGCAATCAAAAATCACCAAGGGCAAGAATGATAACTTATTCTGTGAATCTTCTCCTGGCACACATAAAAACTTCTCACATGCTTTACGGACAAATATCCAAGTATAAATCCCAACATTTTCAGTAAAATAACATTAAATTCTGACTAGTTATGATTTTCTTTTCGTTTGTTTGTTTGCTTGCTTGCTTGATTTTACAAGGCAGGGTCTCATTCTAGCCCAGGCTAATCAGCACAAAATGACACTCCGGCTGGCTTTCATGTAGAAGCAAAACACAGAAGTGGCTCTGAATTTGGATCTGCATTCTTCTAGAGAGTCATCGAACACAATGACTGGTTAATGATTTATATCTTATTTGCTGTTAGCTACAAACAGTCTGGATCTTGTCATTTCTTCAACATTATCTGTCCAACCTAATTTCTACCCTCACTGAAATCCTAATTCTCTTTTTTTGATAGCATAAGTGTTTCCATGGCAACTACAAAAGAAGTGAGGATTCTCTGCTGCAGGTGAAAATAATCATAAAATATTGATAAAACCTCTTCAGATACAATTTTCATGTAAATTCCCTAATGGCAGGAGGAAGGAAGAGAAGCAAAATGCCATTCAGAAAGCAGAAGTAATGGGAAAAATATGTTTTTCAGTGACGTTTAAAGAAGTGTCACAATGAGAGAGAATTTCAGAGAGGCATACCTTTCCACTAGGAACTGTTCACAAACACCATTTCCTTAAAAGTTACTGAAGATCAAAGGCATAGGATCACTTTCTTTAAGTGTTCAATTAATTCAGTTTCTATGTCCATCTGCAAATTATTGGAGACAAAATGAGATTCATGTAGACAAAAATAAAGTGATTCCACAACTTATTTGCAATATTATAAATGTTAAGAGTTTTCCAGACAATGTCCATAAGTATAAGTTTAAAACCTAAAGTTTGAGGTCTACAATGGAAGGATTGCTCCCTTAGAAGATGGTATTTGTTGGGCTGGAGAGATGGCTTCGCATTTAAGGTGCTTGCCTTCAATGCCTAAGGACCCAGGTTTAATTCCCCAGTACCCACATAAGCCAGTGGCACAAGGTGGTTCATCTGGAGTTTGTTTGCAGTGGCTGGAGGCCCTGGCATGCCCATTTCCTCTCTCTCTCTCCCTCTCTTCTCTCTCTTTCTCTCTGTCTTTCTCAAGTAAATAAATAAATATTAAAAGAAAACATAGCATTTGCATTCACACTTAACTCATACTACAATCATCCATTTCCTGAGGGTCCCACAACTACTTGACTCAGCAGGCAAGGGGTGACCAGAAACAAGTACTAAAGACCAAACCTCCAACATGTGGACCAGCTAAGCCCAGAGGAAGACGATGGCAGCCCAAAGGCAAGGGAAGGAAAGAAGAGGATGCCAGGAAAGTTAGCCTTCAGAGACCCTTCTATGCCTGGATGAGGAATGTACGGTCCCTCGGGAGATGAAGGGGCTCTGGTCTGCAAAGTGTCAAAAAGGCTATGAAAAGTTGGAGTGAATTATCTCCTCTCTAGCATTATTAGGAGAACACAAAGAGATGGGGGAGCTCAAAGCTTCTTCCTCCCATCTCAGAAGAGGAAAATCAATCCACATCGCTAAGTACACATAGCTACTGTCTACCACCTGGAGTTCCTCTCAAACAACTACTGAAAGAAAAGGAGATGACACCAATGCCCCAAGTATGTAATGACGGTGGTCACAGCAGGTTCTACAAATGTTAAGAAGACAGTAAGAGCTTAGTTTTCAAAGTTGTGCCAATAAATTTTGAAACTTATGAAATTGGTTAGGTCCCTAAGTATTACAAATTATCAAAAATAACAGGGAAAATTTTACTATCTTATAATAAAACCATATTACTACATTCATCATATTAATATGTTAACATTGACTGTCAAATTATTTATTTATTTATTTATTTATTTATTTATTTATTTGAGAGAGAAAGAGAGAATGGGCTTGCCAGGGTCTCCAGCCACTGTAAATGAACTCAAGATGCATGCACCACCTTGTGCATCTGTTTTATGTGGGTCCTGGAGAATCAAACTGGGATCATTTGGTTTTGCAGGCAAACGCCTTAACCACTAAGCCATCTCTCCAGCCCTGAATTCTTAATTTATAAATTTCCCACATGCAAAATTTTTATAAGGTAAAAATAACTTAATTAACAAATTTTACCAAAAATTTAAATAAGAGATAATATAAACTTAGAAAATAATGAAAAGGAAAATATTTTAAAAACGTTTCTTTCAAAATTTATTTTTATTTATTTGAGAGAGAGAAATGGGCAGGTAGAGAGAGAGAAAGAGAGAGTAGGGGCACACCAGGGCCTCCAGCCACTGCAAATGAACTCCAGATGCATGCACCCTCTTGTGCACCAGATGACTTACATGGGTCCTGGGGAATTGAATCTGGGTCCTTTGGCTTTGTAGACAAGCACCTTAACCACTAGCCATCTTGCTAGCCCAGGAAAATATTTTAAACATGCATTAAAAGATCATCCAAGCTTTAATCTCAAAATCTGGAAATGGCATTACAAAGATAGTAAGAGGAGGAGAATTAAGGGAGAGAAGGATAGGAAGGAGGGTAAAGAAGGAGAAAAAAGGAAGAAAGGAAGGGAAGGAGGAAGGAAGAAAAGTAGAAAGAAAAGAAAGGACAATGATTGGTTCTCTGCCTCATAGGAGGCAGAGGTTATTGGAGGCCCTCACTCACCTGAGATTCCAACCATCTTGCCTGTGCCCACCCAGGTCAGCTGTATGCAATTTCACCCCAGTAAATGTGATCTTGGGAGATGCAGTATGCTGAGGATGGAAGAAGTGGACTCAATCTATGCAGTTATAGGGCAGTCTTCATCAGTGCTGGTATGGGACTAGTCAGTGATGCAACTTCTCGGGCACTCATCACCCATGCTCCACGAACAATAAACTCATTGGTTCAAAGAAAGAAAAGGAAGGAAGAAAGGAAGGAAGGAAGGAGGGAGGATGACAGGGAAGGAAGGAAGGAAGGAAGGAAGGAAGGAAGGAAGGAAGGAAGGAAGGAAGGAAAAAATGAAAGAACAAAGGAAGAGAAGGAGGGAGGGAAGAAGAGAGGGAGAGAAGAAGAGAAAAAAGAGAAAGAAAGGAAGGAGGAAGGAACAAAAGAAGGAGCAATGAACTTTGATGTACAAATCCTTAAAAACAATAAGTAAAATGTATAAATATGCAAAATATAAATACATATAAAATATTAAAATTTTTAAAGGAACACAAAATTGCCTTAATATTTCAAAACCAATCAGCATGATTCACCACACTGAAATAAAATGGTTAAAATTCAAGCCATATAATTATTACCATAAGATATAGAAAAATCTTTTGACAAAATTCTTTCCTCATGCATTGAGGTTTGTGTAGAGAAGTGGAGAGTGATTAGGGGATGGGAGTCATAGACAGGTAAGTGGAAGAACATGATAATAATATGGGAGCAAAAACATGTGAAGGGGAAAGAGGAGGGATAGGAAGGGGAAGGATACAAAACGTAAAGATGGATGAATAAGTACCATCGAAGCACACTTCATTAACTAACTTGAATACATGTTTTTAACAAAGAAGGAGACAGAACTGGGTGGAAATACCTAGGAGTGGATAAAGCTTTACCTCAAAGCCATAAGTTGTTGCTGTTAAAATCCAGGGCTGGAGATGGACAGCACTCCTCCCTTCCCCCAGCAGTGAGCCTTTGGTCACAGAAGCCCATGAAACCCCCACAACAATGTGAGCTACGGCCAAAGCACTTGGTTACCCACAGAACTATCTATATGGTAAAACCCTATTGCTGATGACAGCACAGGCTGTAGTGACAGGACACTGAGAAATCATGCTGGAACTGATATGGAAACCAGTTCCTGATGGACAGCTATCATAGTGCTGGAAAGTGCTAGAATGAGCTGCTGGAGGAGAGAAATCATCAATAGTCTGAACAATCAGTGGATCCAGGCAAGGTGTATGCATGGGTGCAATAGTGCACATAGGTTATGGGGTAACCAACTGCTCTCTTGGATATGAGGCCTGCTCAGTAGGAGTGAATTCAGACCTGGCACTAAGAACCAAGTCAAAGCCTATGACTTGGGAGGCCAAGACTCATCAAAATGACAAGAAGAAAAGGAAGCCCAGGGCTTAGCACTGGACCAGTCATCTCTATCACAGCCACCCAGGCTGAGGAAGCATGGCAGAGAGGGTGGAAGAAGGAGTATGAGTGATGTTCTCACTGCCGGCCAGAGGACACTCTCTGTGGAGATGGTGGCAGACACTTGGGAGACTCATCAAAGCAGGAAATAAGAGGCTGTCACAAGCTCAACATCAAGGAGACTTCTGTCATGCCCTCCAAGGCTCAAAGAACATCGTGGAAGAGGGATGGAAAGAATAAAAGGGCCATGGGAGTTTTGGCACTGTCCTCCAGACAGTCATGACCTCACAGTGGTTGTTTGTACTCCCACATGACCAGCACAATTCTGAGCTCATCAACATTTTGACATGGAGGATGAAGGTGGACAAAAGGAACCTTGCAAGAAGAGGGTCCTCAAGGAATGGGGTCAACAAGAGAGAGGGACCAAAGAGGATAATGGGACAAGCACATGATCAAATTATTGCATGTTCATCTATTACAGTTCTCAATAAAAAAATTTAAAATTCTACATTCATTCATAGTTAAAAGGGGAAATCCTTCAGTAACTTTATGGACCTAACAAAGGTTAACTACCAAAAACTAAAGTACTAAGCTGTAAATCCCTGTGGCTAGCAGTATTTAGAACAACGAGATAGTAACCACCGGCTACTTTGCCCTTCCCCCCTTGCAATACTAGAGATTCAACCCAAAACTTAACGCACTCTAGCTAGGTAAACTCGCTATCACTAAGCTATGTCCCCAGTCCTGTTTACCCTTCTAAGATCAGAATATCTGTTTTTTACCAATTTAATGTTGAACCAGAATTCTAGCAAAATCAATAAGACAAGAAAAAAAAGAATAAAATTAATTGAGAATGAGAAAATGCAAACCAAGTCTCCAGTCAGATCACCTTCCAGAAGCAAAGCAAACATTAGAGAAAATAAGTATATTGACCAAAGCTACAGGACACACAGTTAATACTCAAAGCCAGTTATGTTCTTATACACTATCAACAGGCAATTATAAAATTAAATTAAGATGGCAATACTATGTATATGTATGTCCTTTTAAATTAAAATTCTCCACAAATTGATCTATAGATCTAAGGCAATGCATTTTAAAATATAAACAAGCATTATGAAGAATTATAAAATAGCTATGGCAATATTGAAAAAGAGGAATACCTCTGGAAAAGCAAAGTAAGTATTTAATGGTTTCTAAAAGACTATTGTTATTAAGACAATGTGATATTGATGTAAAGATGGAAAAATAGGCCAACAGAACAAAATTAAAAGTCCAAATGTGGATTTGCGCATATGTAGACAACAAAGGCCCAAAACTGTTTCAATAGGAAGAACGAATGTCTTTCCAACAAATGGTGCTGGAACAACAAACAATCCATATGGAAAACAAATGAACCATGATTCTTATCTCACCACGCACAAAAATCAGCTTGGGTTGAAAACAGACTCAAAAGCTAAAATGTAATGTTTTCCAGAAAACACAAACATAGGAGAATGTCATCACAAACGTGAAACAAGGATTTTTACACAATACACAATATTAACCTTAAAGTTCATACATTGGGGCTAGGTGATGGCTCAGTGGTTAAGGGCCCTTGTCATGCAACCACAAGGGCCTAATTTGCCCTGAGTTCATCTCCCTAGCACCCATGTAGAAAGCTGGGTGTTGCTCTGTGTGCATGTCCCCCCAGCCCTCTGGGGAGTGGAGAACAGAGATGCACTGGGGCTCACTGGTCAATCGGTCTGGTTGAAAGATACTTCAAGAACAATGTGGAGGAGTGATGGAGGAGGGCACCCTCCTCTGGCCTTTGCATGAGCACAGGGGCTTCAGATGTCCACTCACACATGTGCACTCACCACACACTCAGCACATATATGTACATACCATATCACACATACTACACCCTCTCATACTGCAAAAATTTAATAAATTGGAATTCATACAAATTAAAACCTTCTGTTTTTAAAGGACATTGCTCAGATAACAAAAAGACAATTTGTGAATAGGGAGACCATATTTGCTCTGCATGTATCTAGCAAAGGATATGTCCAGAACATATGAAGAATTGCTGAAAGCAGTCAACAAACACTACACCAATGCTGATGAGGGAGTGGAAGGACAGGATCTGTCATCCACAGCTTCTCAGAATGCAAACTGCAGTCAGGTTAGAAAGTAAAATGACCGTTTTTAAAAATTAAAGGTAAGCATGTATTTACCATAGAAAACAGTGATATCACCCCTAAGTATTCACGACTGAATTAAAAACTCAAGTTCTTTTAAAATATTTTATTTATTTATTTTAGAGGGAGAGAGAGAAAGAATCAGATATAGAGAGAGAATGGGCACACCAGGGCCTATAGCCACTGCAAACGAACTCAGGTCACATGTGCCACCATGTACATCTGGCTTTACATGAGTACTTGGGAATCGAACCTGGGTCCTTTGGCTTTGCCAGCAAGCATCTTCACCACTAAGCCATCTCTCCAGCCCCAAATTCAAGTTCTTAACAAAAATTTCTTATCAACAGGCCAATGTATGAACAACCCATGAGATGCCTGTGCAAGGCTGGTACCACTCAGCTAACTGATGCTGCATCATGGGTGGTTCTTAAAAGCATCTTGCTGGATGCAAGAGCCAGACCCAAAGAATGCATAGGTATAACTTCAATCCCATGGCGTTCAGAAGGTAAATTTATACAAAGGGAAGGCAGGTGAGTGGTTTCAAGGACTGAGAATTTTAACCATGTTTATTTTATTTTATTTTAGGAAGTGTGGTGTAAACAATGAGATCAATAAGTTAAGTCGTTGGTGTGAACACTAGAAATGAAAAGGTAAAACTGTCATTGGCACAAGCCAAAGAGCTTAAAAAGAAGAAAACTATTTGTACTGATAAAATGTGTGATAGAATGGCCAGATGTGAAGTAAGCCCAGTAAGCCAATAGATTTTATTTCTCTGAAAATATGTACTTTAAAAGTAAAGAGGAAGAAACATTTCCTTTAAAGTAACAATGTAAACTAAAATAACAAAAGCTTTAATTCACGAACTTTATGAATTTTATTGAAGGGGATACAGATTGGATAAATTAATATAAAAATTAATTTACCTGAAGTAAGAATATATGTATATGGCAGTTTGAATGGGTGTCCCCTAATATATTCACGGTTTTATTAAAGCTTGTAATTTAGATCTCCAGCTGCCTGGCTGGAGGAGGTGCCACTGAGCTTATGCTGGGGTCCAGCCCTAAGGTTTGGGGTAGATTTAGATTTCCTGTCAGAAGATATGCAAAGTGCCTGAACATCACCTGTTCCTGTGTGCTTGCGTGTGGTGGTGTGTTGGTGATGGCTCTTCTTCTCTCTCTCTCTCTCTCTCTCTCTCTCTCTCTCTCTCTTACTCTCTGCTTGGTTCTGTAAGAGGGGGCCAACTTCTTCTACCAGTTCAGAATTTCCCCTGGATCTGTAAGCTTCAAATAAATCCTTTTGTGGTAGTTTGAATATATGTCCCCCAAATATATTCAGTGTTTTATTAGTTATAGTTTGCATCTGCAATCACCTTGCTAGAGGCAATGTCACTGGGGGCTGGTCTTAAGGTTTGGGTTTGAGATTCCATTGTAAAGATATGCAAATGTGTCTAGCAGGAGTTCCTGAAGTGTGCTGTGTGACCTTTTGGCTGTAGTTTTGCTCTGTGTGCTGTGGTGGCTGGTTGGCTTTTGCTCTCTCTGCCTGGCCTTGTGAGAGCAGGCTGCTTCTTCTGCCGTTATGGAACTTCCCCTGGATCTGTAAGCTTCAATAAATAATATCCCTTCCTCCATAACTGTGCCTGGTCTGGAAGTTCATCTCAGCGAACCTGAAGCTGTCTGCTACACCTTTCTTCCTCCCATCAGCTGTCTCTGGTCTGGAGGTTCATCCCAGTGACACAAGGCTGACTGCTACAATGTCTATATTCGTTTGTAACCACACACACACACACACACACACACACACACACACACACGTGCACGCGCATGCACGCACGCACTGCCATTCCCAGTAAAATGTGATTCTGTTGTTGGATGTCATATATGATAACAGTATTAACAATATATTGTAATGATAACAGTATGTTATAGTAGTATAATATATTTTAGATTTTACAACACCTTAAATTTTACTATGGAATGAGATAGCCATGAATAACCTAAAACAAAATAAGAGGAAAATTTAATTCTAACCAGACATCAGAATATTCCACAAGGTTACTGAAATAAAAACAATATGAAGATGGCATGGGCATAAAAAAGTAGATCAACAAACACTGAGAGGATCCAGGAGATAATTATACATAAGAGTACAATGAGCAGAGTGCAATTCAATTTTGAAGAGAAAAAAACAGATAATCTACTTAACAAAATTTCCCCCCTGGACTGGGTATCCATCCTGAAACAGTCAAAGAAATAAACCTATCTCATGTCAGATACCAAAAACCCAGATGGATTAAGTTGTTAAATATAAAGATAATATTGTTATTTTACTAGGATTTCTGGGAATGCCTACATAGATGCTAATAAATAACCATGATGTGGCAGAAGGTGGTACAGACAAAGATATTAAGCAAATGGTAGATTCAGAAAACATGTTCATGATATAGATGACATATAAGGGTTAAAAGCTATAATTACCTGGAAAAAGTTTTGCAAGTTAACAAGAGACAGACAGTAACCTAACAAGGTGAGCAAAAAAATATAAATAAGAAATTCACTGATGAACCAATCAAACGTCTGTAAATATTTTCTATATTTACTATCAGGAAAATAGTAGCTGAAGTAAAATGTCAAATCTATTAACTGGCAAAAAATTGCAGGTTAATACTATTACTGTAAGTAAGGATAATCTGGGAAATATTTCAGCATTGCTGTTAGAAATGTATATTGGTGAACCTTTTCCAGAGAGCAGTCTGGGGACATTCATCAATATGAATAAATACATAAACCTTCTGAGCCTTCAAGCCCCCTCCTGGACATATACCACACAGAAAAGCACCCAGCAGCAGTAAGGACATGTGAATCCAGATGTTGATTGCTGCACTGTGTACTGACTGGCAAAGATGTGCACACAGAAGGATAAATGTTGAGAATACACAGAACCTCAGTCCTATACCTGCTGACCTGGAGGGATTAACTAAAGTTATTACTGATTGTGAAAACAAGATGCAAAAAAAAATTATGCACAATATGATTTCACTCTTTTTTTTTTTTTTTTGGATTTTCAAGGTAGGGTTTCCCTCTAGTTCAGGCTGACCTGGAATTCACTACATAGTCTCAGGGTGGCCTCGAACTCACAGCGATCCTCCTACCTCTGCCTCCCAAGTGCTGGGATTAAAGGCGTGCGCCACCACGCCCAGCTTGATTTCACTTTTATAGTGGAGAAATGACCAACACTTTACTTTCTTGTTGCTAGAGCAAAACACCTCAACTTAGGGAAGGGAAAGGGTTTATTTTCAGCTTACAGTTTCTAGGGGAAGTTTCAGGGTGAAGGCGTGATAGACTGCCATGTCACATTTCAGCCCGAGTCCTGGAGCAGAGGACCAGCAGTGAAGGAGGCCCAGCTACATAAGGTCAAGGGTCACACCCAGTGACACACCTCTGCCACAGCACTTCATTTCCTGAAGGTTCCACAGCCATCCAATCCAGCAGTACCACCCAGGGGACAGAATGTTCAAATGCATGAGCCCCTGAGGGATATTTCACATTCCATCCACAATAAACACATGTGTACATAGAAAAGCATGTATGTCTATTGCATGTGGATGCGTAAGATGCGAGTGGGTGCCCATTTGAGACAGTACAGAAGGGCACATATACATTAGTCAAGGGGTTTACACACAGTAACGTGTGATGCTAGGTAAAGTGGTTGGAATAAGAGAGGCAAATACAGATGACAGAAGAGAGGGAGTAAGGAACAAAGAAGGAAACAAAAAAGAAAGCACTGCACACACAACAAATCATTTCAGTAATCGCACATAAAAGCATAAAAGTCTTGGGCTGGAGGGATGCCTTAGTTGTTAAAGTGCTTGCCTGCAAAGCCAAAGGACCCAGGTTCGATTCCCCAGGACCCACACAAGCCAAATACACAAGATGGCGCATGCATCTGGAGTTCATTTGTGATGGCTAGAGGCCCTGGCATGTCCATTCTCTCTCTGTGTGTCTCTCTTTCTGTCTGCCTCTCTCTGTCTCAAATAATAAATAACTAAAAATTAAAAAAAAATAGCCAGGCGTGGTGGCACACGCCTTTAATCCCAGCATTTAGGAGGAAGAGGTAGGAGGATTGCCATGAGTTCAAGGCCACCCTGAGAGTACAGAGTGAATTCCAGGTCAGCCTGAGCCAGAGTGAGACACTACCTCCTAAAACCAAAAAATAAAAATAAATAAATAAACAAAAAGTAAGAAATACTTTTAAAAAGTATAAAAGTCTGTGTGTGCGCACATCTTCTGACCTGTACGGGTAACAACCTTGATTGCCAGTGTGCTCTGCCCTGCCCTTTACACACACTCACTCATTTAACCTTTCCCACCACCCCATCAACTATTATTATCCTCACTTAGCAAAGGAGAAAAGTCAGAAGTTAAGTAACCTTTCCAAGGTTACACAACTATTTAGCTCTAGGTCTTGAATTTGAACTCAGGAGGGGTCACCCTACAACCTTAACCCATAATCAGTAGACACATTGCCTTTTAACCATTGTGTGTTCAGGACATAGCATTAGCTAAATATGTAAGTTGGAATATAATGCATACAATATGTTTTGGTATCATTGAAAAAATATAAACTCCCATGTATATGCATATATATATACTTAAAATATATAAGCTATATACTTCAATTTGAACTATTTAATTTCTTAGCTTAGGAAGGTGGGGATGAATACAGAAACATTAATAGGTGATTTGGTATTTTATGTATTGTTTTGTTTTTTATATGAGAAAATGTTTCCTGTCTCTTGGGATGGCCTTGAACTTGCCATAACCAAAGATGACCTTAAGGTCCTGATCTTGTCTCCATCCCCAAAGTGCTGGGATTATAAGTGTGCACCACCACACCTGGTTTACGGGGTGCTAGGCAAGCACTCTACCAACTCAACTGAGCCACATCTCTAGACCCTGATTTGTTTTGTTCTTACATATTCCTGAAACATATTTGAAGAGCAGCTTATCTTTCAAAGCGTACCCCCCCACACACACAATAAAAAAATCAATCAATTGTTGAAGTTTTTCTCAGTGAGGCCTCTTTGAACTTAAAGCGGCATTTATTCAGTAGGAATTGCAGGCATGGAACCCTTTATGAAGAAGGCACCATTGGGCACATGAGTAAGGTTTTGAGGAGTCCGGGGAATAAGGAGAAAAGGCTCAGAGCAATAGAGTGCAGGGTCTCCTGAAGCACACAGCTCAGGCCAGCACTTCTGCATAAAGGCAGAGCTATAAACAGGAAGACAGCATGGTTTACAGTCTTGCATCCCATGAAGAACATACCCATTGTGCCTGTTGACGGGGC
Organism: Orientallactaga sibirica; assembly: GCA_036365145.1. NCBI lineage: Eukaryota > Metazoa > Chordata > Mammalia > Rodentia > Dipodidae > Orientallactaga > Orientallactaga sibirica. Next base: position 14,798 of record JAEOAD010002712.1, read on the forward strand.
TGCTGCCACAGTGGGCATCTTCTCACAGACACTCTGAGATGAGGTCCTGACCCCTGACATTGCCCCTTCCTTGGCTCCTACTTCACAGTCCTTATCAAGGCTGGGATCCATCCAGAAACTTCCAGAGTCTAGGTGGTTCTTTTATCCCATAGGGGCCTGGTGGTTCCATTGAAGCTGCAGGTGTCAGGCCAGCACTGTTCCTTGCAGAGCGCTTGTCCTATTTGGGTCCCTGCACCTGTCTTGGTAGATTATACCATCTTCTTTCTGACATAAACTAAAGACCCCAGCCACACAGGGACCATGTCTCCATTCACCTCCCCATTCCTCGCTAGCTGTTTACTTGTTCACTCTCCTGCCTTCTGTCAATTAAGCTAGAGAGATCCCCAGACCTCTTGCCTCCTAGTACAGGAAGGTCAGAGGCAGTCAAGGGTAGTAGATGGCAGAAAACATAAACCAGAGTCTGATGTAAAACTCAGGGTGGTGACATCTAAGACATCCGCCACATCAAAATCAACAGTGACAAGACACGTCTCCATTTCGTTTTTTACTTTGGAAAGCAAAGTGCTTTCCTAATAAGTATTTTAACAAGCAATAATTCAGTGATGAGGTTTTGGGAGCCTCTGTGTCTCTGGATATCTGACTTAGTAGGAGTTGGGTGTTCTCTGTGTTTATCTGGCTCAGAGAAATTTGCAGAAGAGGGGGTGGAAAGAATGTTAGAGCCACGAGTTGGGTCATTATGCATAGAGACTTGGTCTATCCCCCATAACTCTTGACTACCCCCACAATGCATGACCCACATTCCCCATTGATGAGGGTCCCTTCGAAAGAGGGAGGACAGGGAGGAGGATAATGGAGTCACCATTATGAATATAAAATTAGAATAATATAAATTAAAAAGATGCATCCTGGATAAAGTTATTCATAGTAGAGAATATTTTACATAACAGAATCTTGTCAATACAAAAAGAGAAATGATGAAACTATACACCCTAGTCAACCTCTTATGGCAATTTTAAAAATCCCCAAAAAGTGAAAAAAAAAAAAGCAGTAATTATCCTGGGTCATTTCCATTGTTGGTTAAGATAGACACCAATCCATGTTTAAGAATGTATTGCTTATTAAAGATACTCACTGCTTGATGAACGTCAGTAGTAACAGTCTTAAGATGACAAATCTGTCTGTGGCATGGCCAGGCTTGTTAACTAGGGCACTCACTCAGCTATTGGCCATGATTGCTTTGTGGTCATTTAATGTAAATGTTCCCATCTCTTTTCATTATCTAGCTGCTTCAATGGAGCTCCATTCAAACTAAAAATGATCCTGACTTGACATATGTTTAGCCAGGGGACAGATTTTAAAAGATGGTTCATAAAAGGGTCAATGGACTGGCACTCAGTTACACACAGCTGGGTCACATAGCAGAGTCCTGTCTGTCAGGGAGGAGGGCAGGGAGCTATCTACAGAAGAGGGCTGCCTGGTGCCCAAAGAGCTTATGTCTTTCTAAGAATAAACTTAGTAGTCTATCTGACCATATGTGGGAGAGGAACTACGCATTAAAGGAAGCTGCTAAAATGCAAGAAGAGATGTTTCTGAAGGGATTTACACACTTTCACATTGATGACTGCTCCACTGAGATGGAGAGCTTACATTGTCCGGCCACACCTTCCATCTCCAGAGCTGCAGGCTATGGAGATACAAGCATTAACATCTGGGGAGTCCTGGCTTGGATATTGCATAACCCAGTGATTTCTCTTTTCATTCCTAGTAATTCTTTTTAACTCATGTGACCCTCCCCAATTAATAAAGTTCCTTATAGGCTCAAAGCCCCCAGGGAGGAAAGACTAAGAAATAAGTAAGTAGGGCTGGAGAGATGGCTTAGCGGTTAAGGCACCTGCCTCCTAAGCCTAAGAACGCTGGTTCCAATCTCCAGTGGTTCCAATCTCCAGGTCCCATGTTTAGCCAGATGCAAAGTGACGCAAGGGAGCAATGCTGCACTTGACCACAAGGGGGCGCACGCATCTGGATTTCGTGCACAGCAGCTGAGACGCTGCTGGTGCGCCCATCTCTCTCTTCCTCTCCCTTTTCTTTCTGTCTCTCTCTGTGTCTCTCTCTCTCAGAAAGAAAGAAAGAAAGAAAGAAAGAAAGAAAGAAAGAAAGAAAGAAAGAAAGAAAGAAAGAAAGAAAGAAAGAAAGAAAGAAAGAAAGAAAAAATTGACTTGAAAGTTGCAAAATCCTGATACAAATGTCAGGTTGAAAGGAATACTGTTTGAAAGCCATGGTTATTTTCTTTTCTTTCCCAGTACAAAAGAGACAAGGATAATCTTGATTAGAAGAGAAGAAAAAAACAGGAAGAAGAGAGATATCATATCTTTGTGAAGAGTCCCTGCACCTTCCCCCAGCCCTAGGCCAAGTCAGGCATGGGGAAGATTGTACACCTCCAAGTGGGTTTACAGATTTGAGAGAAACCATGACTTCAACTTGCTTCAGTACACTCAGTGAGAGAGTGGAATTCCCCCAAAATGTCCTATGTCCCTCTCCACAAGATATTAGTTGACTATCCTGCTACAGCATCCAACCAAAACAAGGTAGTAAAACTGTCAGAAAACCCTCTATTGACCCAGTGTTCCATAGGAGAACAGCCACACATTTTCTCATGACAGAGGCTCAGAAATTGCCTTGAAGAGAGCTGACACACAGAGTAAGGAGGACAAGTGTAATAGGGCTTGGTGACTAAATTGTCACACAAATGCTACGTAAGTAGATTTTCCAAATGTTCTAGAACATAGAGGCTAGGCAGACCTGGGATGTGTGAAGACAAACTGACTTGTAAACTACCTGAAACACTGCAAGTCAACCCCCAAGTTGGCTGCATTAGTCAGCATTCTCCCTATCAACATCCGACAGCATAGAATTGGAGAGATGATAGATAAATCAACAGATGATAGACAGATAGTAGATGAAGATAGATAGATGATAGACAGAGATAGAAGACCAGATAGATAGATAGATAGATAGAATTGAGAGATGATAGATAAATCAACAGATGATAGATAGAGATAGTAGAGTTAGAAGATAGATAGATAGATGATAGAGACAGATGATAGATAGATAGATTAGATAGATAGATAGATAGATAGATGACAGATGATAGATAGATAGATAGATAGATAGATAGATAGATAGATAGATAGATAGATAGATAGATAGATGATAGATAGATAGATAGATAGATAGATAGATAGATAGATAGATGATAGATAGATGATAGATGTGGAAGAGACAGAGAGGGGAGCTTATTTGTTATGAGAACTTTCTCGTGAAAGAGTATCAAGGCTTAAGGAGTCCCATGATATGACATATGAACATTGGAACACCAAGGAAGCCTATGCTGAATGCAGACTGAGGGTCAATGGTATAATTCTCTGTCTAAAGATTGTAGCCCAAGAAAGGGAGAGCAGCTGGTTGTAAGTCACTGAGCCTGAGGCCCCAGTGTTCAAGGACAGAAGGAGAAGTTTGTCTCATTGTCAGAAAAGCAAGCAGCTGCAGCTTTCCTCTCCTGAACCTCAGCAAATAGGATGTGTCCATACACAGTGGGTACCAGTGGACATTCCTTATCAGTCCCTTTATTCAAACAGCCCTCTCTTCCTAAGAAACCCTCATAGACATATCTAGAAATAACACTTTACCAACTGAGTGTCAGATAATCCAGTAAAACTATTGCCTAACATTAACAATTACAGTGACCAAGATTAAATTTTTACTCAGTGGAATGAGAAACTTGAAAGAAAACTTACGTCCGCTTTCTGGGAACTCTAACCATTTTTCTGAAACAATTGAATTTGTAAGAGAATCCTAAGTATTTTTCATGACTACCTCAAGTAAATTATTTTCACTGTCCAATCACAGATGAAAATTGTTGTAAAATTTAAAAGAAAAAGGTTCTTCATATCCAGATATGAACCATCATACCTCACTGGAAGCACATGCTCTGTGGCAGTTTCAAAATATAGAATCATTGAACATTATTGAAATGATTATATTTTCCTAACAATACATAAAATTATTTTATTATACTAGAAGCTTAGAATGAAATAGAACTGAATACTACTAAAATGAAATTCTGAGGCACTGTCTTACACGGATGCTTGAATTTCACATTGTACACCCCCAGTGATGCATCTACGAATAGGCAGTGGGAACTTTAGCATAAAGTCCAGAGCAAACTCTCTAGAAGTGACACATCCAAATGAATATCACTCTTCAAAGCTCACACTGAGGAACCACTGAGTTCCAAAAACTCTGATGATGAAACATTGTTGGCATCTGTCTTTTGAAGCTGCCTTCTAAGCTGGGTGTGCAAAGCCCATGAGAGAAGAAGTGTTGTCATTAGGTCTTGTCCAATTTACAGACTCTTCAAAAAAAGCAGGCTAAATGTCTTTGTAGTCAGAGTTACCTTTCTTTCTTCATAATTCTCCCAAGTTGGATACATTTTTTTCAACAGATTCGGTCTGAAACATTATTAGCAGAGTTCACAGAACAAAGCCATCTCTTACAGAACTGTCTCATGGAAAATATCCAAAACATCACACTTTTGAACAGTACCTAGCAAGTTACCAAAGGGTGATAAAATAGTACAAGATGCATTCTCAGTGGAACATGGTTGGAAGGGTGATCAAAACTGCAAATTTTGAGCAATCAAGCTATGAAAACTAATGGTAAATTAAATTAGCCTAGATATTTTATTTTTCTTAACTATAGTACAGCCAAAAAAAAAAACACCCTGTGGTATTCTTTGCAAATACAAAACAACAGCGGTTGGAAGATGGCTTAGTTGGTCAATTGCTTGCCATGAAAGCTTGAGGCCCTGAGTAGATCTTCAGCATGTACATAAAACATCTAGTCATGGTGTCACACTGTGGGGCAGACACAGGAGGTTCCCTGTGGATTGCTGGCTAGCTTGTCTAGCCAGGTTCTTGAACCCTAGGTTCAGTGAAAGAGCCTTTCTAAAAACTACAAGGTGGAAAGTAAATGTGGAGGTTTGATTCAAGTATCCCACAGAAACTTAGGCGTTCTGAATGCTAGGTCCCCAGCTGATGGAGATTTGGGAATTAAACCCTCCTGGAGAACGTGTATTGTTGGGGGTGGGCTTATGGGTATTATAGCCAGTTTCCCCTTGCCAGTGTTTGGCACACTCTCCTGTTTCTGTTTTCCATCTGATGTTGGCCAGGAGGTGATGTCCACCCTCTGCTCATGCCATCTTTTTCCCCTGCCATCGTGGAGTTTCCCACTAGTGGCTCTTGGTCAGGTGTTTTCTGCCAGCAATGGGAACCTGACTGCAACAGTAGGTGAGGAAGACACTTAACATCTACCTCTGGCCTCTACATGCATTCACACACTTACATGTGCACCTACATACAAACAAGCATTTACATGTGACTTTCCACCACATATATGTCTACACACACACACACAAAATAAAGTTGTGTCGAAAGACTTTAATGTTTTGGAGGCTACCGGGACCTCCTTGGCCAACAACTGACTGGAAGGTATCCCATCCCAGGCACTGAAAATTTTCTAGTAACAGTCTACAGCTTCTAGATGTGCCATTATTCAAAAAAGTGGGTTTACATAAGTCTTAGTCACACTATCTTGAATTTAGATTGGCATTAAACATTAAAGGCTTTTGCCAAAGCCCTTGATTTACCCTTGAGAAACAGATAGTAAGACCCTATTGCTGAAGACATCTCTTGCCTGAGAGGCAAGGTCACTGAGAAAGCAAGCTGGTACTGAGCAGAAAACCTTCTCCCTGTAGACCAGTGAACTGAAAGTGGGAAAAAAAGCTGCAGTGCATGCAGCCGTATGGGAGACAGAAGTCATTAGCAGTGAAAACAGTGGACACTGAATATTCAAGTTTGGCCATACAGGTCAAATGACTGAATGGGTGCAATAGTGGCATGTCTGCTCTTGGGGTAACCAACTGCTCCATAATTGGACTCAAGGCCCTCTCAACGGCAGGGAATACATACCTGGTACTGAAAAACCTAAGCAAAAGTCTATGGCAGGAGAGGTCATGAGCCTTAGGGGTATAAAGCCTGCTCTTGTCTGACTAAATGTATATATTATTCCCACCAAACTGCCCTGAAAGCACTACACTTAATGTTCATATTCACATATTAATGCTACTCTCACTTCTGGTTAGAGACGCTTCTCTTTTCAGATGGCGATGACCACTGGGATGACCCAAAAGGCAACATAGTGCTGAGAAGAAGGGATGGAGGAGTGCCCAGCACTGAAACACCTCTGTCACACCCTCCAAGGCTCAGGGATCATTGCGGAAGAGGGGGCAGATAGAATGGAAGAGGCAAAGGAAGGGTATGACTTCTTATAATGCAACTGCCCAGACAGAAATTGGCCTCGATATCCATGACCTTGCAGTGCCTAGCAATATCTTCACAAGACCCTCAAAAATAGAAGAAAAAGATGATGACATCAAATTAAAAGAGACACTAATGGAGAGAGGGAGGGGATATGATGGAGACTGGAGTTCTAAAGTGGAATGGGGGAGGGGAAGGAAATATCATGTGTTTTTTGTATGTAAGTATAGAAGTTGTCAATAAAAATAATAATAATTAAAAAAAATAAAGTTGAGTCAAAAAAAAAAAAAGGTGAAAAGGCTGAGAACCAACAGCATTATGAGCAGGGCCAGTAAGCAAAGACAATGTGCACAGGCCATCTTTGTCTCCAGCAAGTCTCCTCCTCACCCTTTCAGAAGAATCGTGGTGGGTGGCAGTGTGCCTGAATGTCATCTCTCCTTAACCTCCAATTCCAACCACATTGAAGGTGAACTGATTAAGACATGTGCTCCCAAAGAGAATAGGAAATTTGATTTTGCTTTGCATGAGCAGGATGCATTTTAAATATTTAGCAAACATTAGTACCTGGGCACCAACCAATCAGAACAGAGTTGCTAAAGGCGCAGACTACAAACAACTGTTGTGGCTGTGACCCCACTCATGAGCGTTTTCAAAAGAAAAGTCAGGTCTGCCTCTCATAAATCATGTTTATTCCCTTGTTATATGCACTCAGTAAGAAACAGTACCCATTAAACTTATGTCTTAAAGATTCATACTTTGCTTCAGAAAGAGTAACAAGTATAAATATGAATAATTTTTTGTCCAAAAGACTAAAAGGAAAATGAGATCACTATATCGGACAGATATGTATGAAAAGGGTCTCCTAAGCCAGACACAGTGGCGTGCATGGAGATCCACTCCTAAGGAAGGTGAGGTGGGAAGTTTGGAGACTGTGGGTCCAGGGGCTGGGGAAATGGCTCAGTGGTTAAGGCATTTGCCTGTGAAGCCTAAGGACCACAGTTCAATTCCCCAGGACCCACGTAAGCCAGATGCACAAGTGGGCGCATGCATCTGGAGTTTGTTTGCAGTGACTAGAGGCCCTGGCATGCCCATTCTCAATCTCTCTCTATATATATGCCTCTTTCTTTCTCAAATAAATAAATAAAAATGCATTTTTCAAAAAAAAGGAGGGCTCCTACTTTTTAAATTTTATTTATTTTTTATTGACAACTTCCTTAATTGCTGACCATATCCCTGGTACTTCCTTACCTCTCCCCCTTTCCACTTTGAAACTCCCCTCTCCATCATCTCTCAATCAGTCTCTCTTTTAATTATAATGGTGAATCTACTTTTCCATAAGTAGAAAATTACATGGAATTTAGGTTCTGTTAGAAGGAACTATGCCCCATCCAGTAATGCTTAGTGGCAGCATAGAGCCAGAGGGCTCAAGTTATCATATAGTTAGGAGGAGTTAAAGTGTCACTTTAGAGCCACACATCTTGTTAGGTGAGAGAGACAGGTGCATATAGTAGGTGTTTCCGAGCCCAGCTAGCTTCATACCAGCACTCATTACCTTCCTCTCTGTCTCTCCTCGTCTGTCTGCTGTTCCTCTCTCTCTTCCCTTTCTTGCTCATCTTCCTCTCTTGGCTTTTGGGCCAAGTAGTAGCCACAGGGAATTGGTTTTTATCATACAAATCTGAGCATGTCCTTTCCTTACACAAAACTTGTCATAAAGATCCCCTTGTGCTTGAAATTGAAAAACTGATTACTTAGCATAACTACATGATCTGACATCATCAGCCCCACCTAATTCCCCAACCTCACGATGGCCGCTCTCCTTTCCACTGTCTTCAGGCCTCACAGGAGTAAGCTCTGCTGTCTGCTGGTTGAAAACATCCATTCTATTTGAGGGTTATAGTCTCCTCCTCTTTTATCCTACAATTTCAGTTCAACTATCATTAAAAAAATTTATTTATTTATTTATTTATTTATTTATTTATTTATTTATTTATTATTTGAGATAGAGAGAGGGAGAGAAAGAGAGAGAATGGGTGTACCAGGGCATCCAGCCACTGCAAACAAACTCCAGACACATGTGCCACCTTGTGCATCTGGCTTACGTGGGACCTGGAAAATCGAACCTGGGTCCTTAGGCTTCACAAGCAAGCACCTTAACTGCTAAGCCATCTCTCTAGCCTTCAACTATCATTTTTAAAGAAACATCCCTGAATCTTTAGTTAACTTTTTCTTTATCATTATGAAACCATGGGTTTAAATATTTGATGGGTTTCACTCCATTTTTTATAATAGCAGCCTTGAAAATCAGTTCCATATTCATGAGCCAATGATTTGCTTGGTCATTACTCTCCAAAGCTTCTTAACTATCTGATACAGATTAAGTATCCATTTTCTTAAGCACTTGGGACTAAAGTGTTTGAATGTTGGATGGGGGGAATTTTTACAGATTTTGGAATATTTGAATATACAAAATGAGATATCTTGGGTAAGGGTCCAAATCTACCTACAAAATGTTACATATAACTCATAACAGTCTGCAGGTACTTTTACTGATCTGTTTCAGTGTGCCTGTTGTAACTGAGACCTAGCATGTGAGCTCATGTGTGGGGTTTTCTATCTGTGGTATCATGTTGGCTCAAAATATTTTAGAAAATGGAACATTTTGGTTTGGGTTTTTTTTTAATTCATGTTGCTCAGCCTATATGGGCTATTCTAGCTCATCTTGGAAGTATCTTAACCCAGATTTGGGCCCCTATAGTTCTCAAATATATCTTGGCTTGTTTGAGTGGAAAAATGACAAAACCCTCACGTTTAGGACTACACATTTTTATTGTTCTAGGGTGGGTGGCAATGATCTAGACCTTTTCAGTGGCTGTATCTTGGAAATAGACTTATATTTGTATCTATGACATGCATGTTACAAGTATACTTTATTACACATTCTGAGTCTTCAAAATAAATCTGTTGCAGTTACTTTCTTGATGCTAGGACAAACAACTGCCCAGAAGCAGCTTGTGGGAGGAAAGAGGTTATTTTGGGTTTACAGAATCCAAGAGAAACACCATCAATGGTGGAATAAGCTGTCTCACTTTCATAGATGAATATCAGAGAATCATCACCAAAGAGCCAGCAAACGTGAATATCTGGAGCTCAAACTAGCTCTTTACACACCTCAGGGCTAGACTTAAGATTCACCCCCATGACAAACCCTCCAGCAGGGCTTTGCAAGCTTAAGCAAAAATACCTCAGCTAAGGAGGATATGCATTTACATTCAGACCTTTTAACTGTGATCTCTGTATAAATCAAAACACAAGTTATGTACTTCCAAGACATAATGGCACAGAGTAAACATTCCCATTGCAAAGAAGCATAACAAGGAGAGACTAGATCAATGCAAAATCAATAATCAGTAGGCAAACATCAAACATCTTTAGTTCAGGTACACCATCCATAACCAGTGACTAAAGTCTCTGGATTTCAATTCTTCCCCTTCAGCTGGCCTGAGCAGCCTAGGAAAATGCCACCTTGAGCCAGCAGCACTCAATGGCAGCTGTTCCACAGTCCTGGTTTATCTAAAACATCTTGATGTCCACACTGCAAAACACTATTCATCTTCATAACTCCATACAATAGACTTACTTGTCCTTCATACAGGGATCTCAAGCCTGTTTCACATTACCACATCTCTGCCACTCCTGGAACTGGTTCATCTTCATACAATGGCCTCGCTGGGTCTACTCACAGGGATTCCAACAACCCTGCTTCACATCACCCAGGGGCCATTTCCAAAAAACAAAACTGTGTTGTACTTCATGACCTGCTTCCCTGTATTTTTCATTCTTCCAGAACCAATACCATGTAAGCTGCAAAAACAAATTTGTAAATCCAGGGGGGAATAAACCTTGACCTTGAAGAACAGGTCACTTCTTTAGAATTCTTCCTTCAAGTATCCTTCCTGCAAAAGAATTTGTATTCTTACTCATTAGAGCCTTCCATGCGTGGGTTTAACCCTCAGACATCTTTTTCCAATGTCCCAATGCAAACCAGTTGGCCCACCTCTAATGGTGTTATTCAACTTAACAAGTGAAACTTCAGACCTAAAACCAGTCTCTGTGTCAATAACTTTAAACTTACTTAAATTATTCCTATGATAAGCCTTACATTTTCTGTATCTTTCTGTTCTATACCTTCCTCCAACACACCAGACCATTACTTTTAAATTCAACCTTGTTAAAACTCTCTGGGCTTAGGCAGAAGAACACAGCCATCCTGTATGCCAGTATCCCAGTTCCAACAAAGTTCTCTCTTTCACTTTGAAAGTTTGTAAGCCAAGCCTTCACAGTCCACAATTCTCTCTGCATTTAGCATTTTCAAATTCTCCCCAGAATAGCTCATCACACTCTGTTTATAACACTGCAAGGCTTCTCCAGTCCAAAGTACCAAGTCCTTCTATATTCCTCCCACAAGCAAGTTCCAAAAGACCAAATCCCACATGGCCAGATTCATCATAGCAAAGACCCCACTTTCCTGGTGCCAGTTCTCTATTGCAGTTAGGTTCTTGTTGCTTGACAAACACCCAGCTGCTTATGTGAGCAAAGGGTTTATTTCAGGCTTACAGAATTCAGGAGAAAGATTATCAATGGGATAAGAAATTGGCTCACCTGCATAGATGCATAGCAGACAGACAGCACTAAACAGCCAGAAAACACCAACAGTCAGAGCTCAAACTGGCTCTTTAAATACCTTAGGGCTGGACTTAAGTTCCGCCCCCAGTGACACACCCTCCAACAGGATTTTGCCTGATGTAGACTTAAGTTTCAAGCTTAATAAAAAATTCCTTACGCTATGGGGGACATGCATTCACAGTCAAACCATCACAAAGTCACTATTTGTATCTATAACATATTTGTTACAAGCATACTTTCTTACACATTATAAGTTCTTTATTACATATTACCACTGCATATGTGTAATTATATATTATATGTATATCAAACATGTCATGAGTAAATGCTAATATTTCCCACTCAAATTTAGCCCCCCCCAAAGTTTTTGACTGCCATATTTCACCTGAATCTCATTTTCCTCTATATCAGAAATTCTAGTTCTCAAGACCACTGGGGATGGTATAATTAAAAACAGCTATTCTTGTTTTATCCACAGTACCCATGGAAATGGTCTAATAAATGGTCTAATAATAAACATTATGAACAACTGAACAACTACTCAGGACATTTTACATTTTCCTTGGACATGTAACTACCCCAGGATCCTTCTGTTTTAGGTGGCCATCCTACATTGGTAAATTTCATATTGGGTTGTTTTCACTCATTAGCTAATTGCAATTCAAAAATAACAATGTGCTTTTGGTCCACGATGGTTGATTAGTAGATAAATAAATCAAATAGCTTGTGTACAATGAGTTATATGTTAAAATGTGAGCACTGGGGGCTGGAGAGGTGGTTTAGTGCTTAAAGCATTTGCCTGCAAAGCCAAAGGATCCCAGTTTGACTCTCCAGGACCCACATAAGCCACATGCACAAGGGGGCACATGCATCTGGAGTTCATTTGCAGTGGCTGGAGTCCCTGGCATGCCTATTCTCTCTTTCTCTCTCTCTCTCTCCCCCTTTGTCTCAAATAAATAAATAAATAAAATATAAGATGTGAGCACTGGTATCATCAGTCCTGTTCGAAAGCCCAGATTCATCGATTTTAAGTGCTTTCCACTGAGTTTAGACTGTGCTCACCCCTTCTAGTCTTACTGTGAACCTCTTGTCCTCATGGCAACTGAGGCTGGCAGATGCCTCTCCAGGTTCCGCTGATGCTCCTGACGTCCCACCATGCTTTCCAGTCCTCACCAGCAGCTGTGGAATGCTTTGCTGGTTCTTTCCTGCTTTTTGCCAAATACACACCTTTGTGCTTTTGCCCTTGTATTCCCAAACTTTACAAAGACATTGAACAAAAATAAATCCCAGGATAAAATTATATCCTTATCATGTGTGCTGGAAAGAAAAGACAAACTATACCATGAAAGTAAACAGCTCCTGATTCTTCACTTACAATTTGGTTGTTTCCCATTGAAGGTGAACATATCCAAATGAAAAATATGCTTAATGTACTTGCTACTTTGCTTTCTATGTCTGCAACAAATAACTGAGATGTTCAACTTATAAAGAAGAATGGCTTATTTTGGCTCAACAGTTTAGAGATTTTAGTCCATGGTCAAATGCCACAGGGGCTACACTGGGGGCAGCACACCATGGCAGAGTCCCCGGTAGAGCACAACTACTTATATGACTATCAGAAAGTGAGAGACCAAGGATGAGCCGGGGCCCCACTACCCCTTTCTAAGGTACTATGTCTGTAAAATGTCTGCCCCCATAAATAGGATCATGCCGTGTTACTGTACTCAAACACCTGAAAAAGAAAAAAATCCAAGGCAGAAAATTTTTATTCTAGCTTACTTTTTTTTTTTATTTGAGAGAGACAGACAGAGAGAGAGGAAGAAACAAAAAGAGAATAGAGAGAATAGGCATGCCAGGGCCTTTTCAGGTTCTGTGAACGAACTCCAGATGTGTGCGCTCCTTGTGTGCATGTGGGACATTGTGTGTTCACTTTTGTGTCACTTTTGCGTCTGGCTAAACATGGGACTTGGAGATTTGAACAAGCATTCTTAGGCTTGGCAGGCAGGCACCTTAACTGCTAAGCCATCTCCCCAGCCCTCAGCCTACATTGTTACACGCTATCATGGCTAGCAAGGAAGGACTGGGAGGAAGAGCAAGTGGCTGGCTGGTCAAACCACCCTCAGTCAGAAAACAGACCGAGAGCAGGAAGTAGGGTGGATCCATGGAACCTCAAGGCCCACCCACGATGATCCCCTTGATCTAACAAGGCTCTGCCTTCCAAAGCTCTACAATTTTCCCAGCCAGGGAAACAAGATGGGAACCACCTGCGCATTATTTCATATTCAAGCCACAGCAGGTATCTCCAAGGAGTTCTGTAATGAATACATTGAGTGTCTGCATAGTGATGCATACACCATGGCCCACTAAACCATCTACACATCTGCATAGTCAACTGGAAGCAGAGTGGTTAGATCTGGGCTTACGTACACCGATCATATCTATAGACATTCAGAGTTAGGTTCCATAAACGTTGTACCAGTTTTAGCTACACCAACTAACTTATGAGCATGTCTCCCTACACCCTTGATAAAATAGATATCAGAATGTTTTCAGGAGCTGGAGAGATGGCTTAGTGGTGAAGGCATTTGCCTGCAAGGCCTAAGGACCTAGGTTTGATTCCCCATGATCCACATAAGCCAAATATGCACAAGGTGACACATGTGTCTGCAGTATGTTTGCAGTGGCTGGGTGCCCTGACATGCCCATTCTCACCCTCTCTATGCCTCTTTCTTTCTGTCTCTCAACTAAATGAATAAAAATAAAATATTTTTTAAATGTCTTCTCATTTGATTTCCCAAATATTTACATGTAAATTAGCTAACTAAAATTTGGAGGTAATCTTTTTTCCCCTCTGGCTGATCCTAAGATCTTCAATTTGTCTTTGATGTTTTATAGTCTTACTACAAAATGTGAAGGTGTGGATTTCTTTTTATTGGTCTGTTTGATGTTTTCTGTATCTGTGGTAACATAGCAGTCATTATTTCTGGAAATTTCCCAGTCATTATTTATTTAATAATATCTTCCATTGACTTAACAAACTGAAGGTCCAATTGAACATTTAATACAAGTTTCATTATGCAAAGAACCCCACAGTTTCCTTTTAATTTCATTTTTGCACTTCACACTCCATCTATTAGATACTATTCATATATTTATAATGAAAAGAAAAATTATTTGTACATATGAAGTAACATGATGTATAATGTATATGCATTGTGGAGTGATAAAATCAAGATTATTAGCTAGCATCTCATATACTTACTTTCTTGTAATGAGGACATTTAGATCTACTTTCTTAGTGATTTGATGGTAGCTACAGTCACCGTGATTTGCAGCAGATCTCAGGAACTCACTTTCCTAACGGAAACTTTCTGTCCTTTTACCAGCTTCTCCATGATTCTCCCAAACCCTAGTCCCTATTTTCTGCTTTTCATTGATTTTTGTAGATTGTGCATGTAAGTGGGATCATATAGTATTTGCGTTTCTGTCCCTGTTTATTGCTTTTCCATTTTTAATGGGTGTGCCAGGGCCTCTAGCCACTGCAAATGAACTCCAGATGCTTGAACATCATGGCTTGTGTGGGTACTGGAGAATCGAACCTGGGTCCTTGGGCTTCACAGACAAGCGCTTTAAGCATAGCCATCTCTCCAGCCCCAAGACTATTTGTTTTTGTTTGTTTTTCAAGGTAGGGTCTCACTGTAGCCTAGGATGACCTGGAATTCACTCTATATTCTTAGGGTGGCCTCGAACTCATGGCAGTCCTCCTACCTCTGCCTCCCGAATTCTGGGATTGAAGGCATGCATCACCATGCCCAGCATTTTTTTTTTTTTTTTTTTGGTTTTATGAGGTAGGGTTTTGCTCTAGCCTGGGTTGACCTGAAATTCACTATGTAGTCTCAGGGTGGACTTGAACTCACAGCAATTCTCCTACCTTTGCTTGATGAGAGATGGGATTAAAGGTGTATGCCACCATGTCCAGCTCCTGTTTATTTCTTAATGTCCTCTAAGTCTACTCACATTGCCACAAATGGCCGTATTCCCTTCTTCCTTAAGGTGAAAAGTATCTATAATACTTATGCATCTACATACATTTTACATACATTTACATATGGTAGATATATGTACGCATATATTCATGTTCATGTA